>CM075857.1:1391823-1619727 GCA_037975125.1 Latrodectus hesperus | reverse complement strand
ACTACATATATCCAAACCAGCAAATTGTTCCCTCGAAAGCCACTGAATAAGTCAATGGGTGATATCAAAATCTAAGCCAAAATATGATTCACATTTTAAGAATAGTAAAAACTAATTCAGCAGGTTTTTTAATTATACGCGCTCAAGGAAATAGTACTTAATTCTGTTTTGTGTCCTGATTCATAGTTTGTTTAAATTTTTTATAGAAAGTTGTTTTGATTGAAAGATATTTAAGTCCAATTATTAAAAAACGCTGATAAAAATTTGCTCAATACCTATAAAAAGTTTTTTTATGATAAAATTTGGGAAAATTTACTTCATATAAAATCTAGAGATAACATGCTCAAAATTAATAATACCCTTATAAGATTTATAATGGTATCATTAAGTTCAAGCATTTTACCACCAGAGTTTGTTTGAACGAATTCATTGAAAATAATTTCTTGATAATTTATATTTATTAAAGTAGCTTATATTCGTGTAAAATGGCTTAAGCACTGCTTTAACTGAATAAAAACCCTTGTAAATAATAAATATGATAATTAATGTAAACATTTCAGATTCCTACTTTTTATAAAAAAAAATCAAGCGAAATATTAACAAAGGCACAGTTGTGAAATAATATATTGCGTGGAAAATAAATATATTTGATGTTATTTTTATACTTTCGCTCTCTACACTAATATTGAGATAAAACATTAGAAAATTTAACATTTTGGCTTACATATAAAAATATAGCACTGAGATCTTAGAAATAAATAAAAAATACACAAAAATGATTTCATTTATTTCTAAGCTCTCGAATAGGGACATAAGCCATATGGTCAAACTTAATAAAAATCCTTTTTTTACTATGTATAGTTTTAAGGACTTGAAGTATTTCTCGAAGGCAGAGTTTTTATCGATTTTAAAACAATTTATCATTTTTGTTGCCATCGCAACAAGTAACTAAACTTCTGACATCTAATACTTTCCTCCAATTTTTTCTGTCATTCCAAATATTAATAAAATATTTCTATGTATTTTCCGCAGTAGTCTTAAAGCCATGTACTATTTAAAAAATTACTTTATGTCATCTCTCGATGAAAAAAATGTATGAGAAATATTTTTTACGTCAAAATATAAAACCGTCCTTATTTAAAACTTTTTTTTGACCAAAAAAAGATTAAAAATAATTATTTAATGCATAATACAAGCTTGTATCAATATCAAACGTATATTATTTTGATAAAAAAAATATCGCATTCATATTTCTATGTAAAATTATATACCGCTTCTTTTTTATGTAGTTAAATATTCAATAATATAAACAGTATTTTTTCTTAAAACATTTTGATGTTATTTTTTTTTTATAAAACTAACTGGATAGTTTCGTAGTTCTTTTAATACGAGATTAATTAGAAAATGTTGCATAAGTAATAGCTTATTATTTCACATACTTTCGAATGCATCATAAAGTAACATAACATTAACGGATAGTTTATAAACAAATTACACATGAAAATAGTTTTAGAAACTTCTCAGATCCTTTTTTCTTTATTGCAGTTTGACAGTTAAATAATAATGATTTTGTTTTTCCTGCAAAAATAATAAATGTCGATAAACACTCGGTAGAACAATTATTTATAAGTCCCCCTTCTACAACACTTGTTATATAAAAAAAATCCATGTGGTACAGGTAACATTTATTAAAATAGGACTTTTTCCTACTTAATATTAGTTACAGTAAAAATACTAAAGTTAATACTTATCTGAAGCTTTACTCTTTAATATAGTTTGATATTTCTTACATTCACCTGATGATAATTCTTTTCATTTCTAAGTTTCCTCTTAGAATCGAAAGTTTTCAAAAATACTTTAATTAGAAAACATTTTTTCTTAATTTTAAAATTTTAATTGTAATTTGTTCAAAAAAAAATAAGGGTTCAAATTTTTTACGCATGCTTTATTTTCTACATATTCCGTTTTTTTAAATTACGAGCAAGTCTTTCTTAGACTTGATTCGTAGAGTCAGCATACGTGTTTATCTATAATCTTCATTTTTACATATGATTTTTGTAAACTGTTATGAATGAATATAATTAATAATGAATAAAGATAAAGATATCTTTGTATTCACTTTCTTGAGTGTTTACCTATAATCAACATTTTTACTTCTAATTTTTTGTAAACTGTTATGAATGAATATAATTAATAATTAATAAAGAAACAGATATCTTTCTATTCACTAAATTACTAATCCTTATTTTCATTTTATTTATTCTCTTATTAGCAATGTTAATTACAGAAATCAATGTAAGGAAACTTATTTCATTATTTTTAATGAAATTTATTTTACAGGTTAATAGCAAAATTATATTAATTTATCCTTCATTATCCAGTTTATAATACATTCATCATAAAAAATTTAAAAACATAATTTAAAATAGATCAAATGTGTTATGGAGAAAGAAAACTTAAACGAATTAGAACCTTTCACTTAAAAATTTTCCCCGTGCCATCACTGTTAAAAAAAATAGATAACATTGAAAATAAATCTAGTTAGTTTTTCAAGTCCTTATGATTATTTAATAATCAAAAAAATAGGTTTGTTAAAATATTAGTATAAATATTATCCACCAACCTTTTTTGTTACATATGACACTTGGACAATCCAAGCTTGCAATGTGAATTAAGTAAGCAGGGTGTGTCTTGTGTGTCTTTCGTTTAACTAGAGCACCAGGATGGTAAAAATACGACATTGCTCTCAAATCCTCCCATAGATGGCAGCACCAGTGGATCCATGCTCTAAGTTTTGTCATTTATTTGAAGGGGGATGGATTTTTCTCCAAACTATTAGATCCATGATTACAGCTCAGCGAGCAACCATATGACTTTCGATTTCTCATATTTAACGAGCACATATATCGCATGCACTCAATGGGGTCTTTGGTGACATTGGGAATCGAACCCCGCCCTTCCGGCCCGAAGGATGATGTTTTAACCACTGGGCTACCACGGCCACAACCTTTTTTGTAACATATATAATGACCATTTTTCAATCAAAAATTCATATATAGCACAGCAATAAATTAAGTTATTCTTATTCTTTAGTCACTTTATAAAAATGCCAAAGGGCTTTTTCTATTTTATTTTAAGTACTTTGCTTGAATTAAGAATAAATATTTTATAATTTCTTAATGATTGTTGAAATATAAACATGTGATACTGATTAAAATTATATAAATGAGAAAAAGTTACTTAATTACAGTAAGATAATATAAATTTCATTTATGATACCAAAATAACTATCACATTTCTCAATAATCAAAACAATAAAGACTAAGCATCAAAATTCAACAAATTCCTCATTACTTTCTCAAGTATTAATTGAGGATTCAATGAGGTTTTGTGCCAATATTAGTAAAATTATTAAACGAAATGACATAAATTAGTTTTGATTAAATTAAAAATAAATAAATAATAATCTTTCAATTTAATGGTTTTTTTATATTGATAAAACAAGTTTCTGAATTCTGATTTTTTTCCTTGGAAATATGTTGATGTATATGAAATAGATGGCACGAAATAAAATGCATTAAAAATCAAGCCTTTTTCCATTTCCTTTAAAAATAACTTCTTATTTATAAACATAAAGATGTTTCGTCAACATTAGAAATAAAAAGCTTCCTGGAATCTATCGATTAAGAAATTATCTTTTTTTAGTTTCTTTTATCCAAACAAGGAAAGGATAGATCGATGCCTTCAGCTGCAGAAGCACATGGTATAAATGTCATTAAACTTTAGCAATACTTGATAATGATTTTCAGCCAGATAAGTGCCCTTAAAAAGGTAGAAGAGAATTAAAAATTGTTTTAAAGTAAAACTTCCATTTAAGGATTCTTAGCTTTAAAATTTAAGCGTCGAATAATGCTTACATGAAATTACATTTATTCAATTTCCCATTTGAAAAATTTTTTATATCATCCTTTTGAGTTCACAGACAATATTTTTTTAGAGTCTTCAATTATAAAAAAAATTTTTTAATATTTTTTTCAAAATTAATTTTTACATTAGTTTAAACTGAAACCCTCAAAATTTTCCCACCTTATAAGGTGAATACTATTCTGAATAAGACAATATAAATTAACGATAAATGGTATATATTATATCAGTTTAAGAATTAATTTATCTCAGAGTCTTCAGCAGTCATTTATATATGTTAAGAAATGGCTTATATGAAATTTTTCTGCAATACATTTTGAAGAAACGATTATAAATGGATAAAAAAAAATTGAAAATAGGCTTTAAAACATTTTTATTATATATTTCATGGGTACATTTTCGCCATATTTTATAATATTTCTATGTATTTTAGTAACAATTCTGAATTTAAAATAAAATAAAAGGCTGTATGTAAATTAATAGTTTCCCAACTTTTAAAGGTAATTAATTATGTGTTTGCATTCTAAGTAAACGGTAAAGCAAAAAGTCTGTAAAAAAATTAACAATTTTTTTCTATATGACATAAAAAATAAAGTTAAAAGCATTTCCAGGCCTGCTTTAAAGTCCACATCAAGTTTTAAAATTCTTAAATTTATAACAAAAACTAAAATAATTTTGATGCAGTAAATTTTAAGCGTTAGATAATACTTTCTTTATCTGATATTCATAATTATGAATGGTTGAAATTTCTCATTCTAGTTTTAATACTTAGGCTTCTAATGTATCATTTAATTTCCTAAAACCACTTCCAATATTCGGTAAAATTATCAGTCGGTGCTATACCGATAATAATGTCACTCAAATTGCATAGCATGACAGTTAATGACAGGAAACTATGGAATTAAACGTCATTTCATGGGATGTGTCTTTTCCTCAATTAATTTCAAAACTTTCTCCATTACCGGAATTAATAACACATATACATAACCATTTCAAAGATTTTTTTCCTTTTTTCTTACAAAAAAGTATTTTAAAGTACTTACTTATTTTTTAAAGGTATGGTTTTGGTGCATCAAGAATTTATTAAATTTTAAAATAAATAAAATTATGTGATTATGTTGATATACATTGTTATTTTAGAGTTCCCATTTTGATAAAAATTTGTATTCATCAACTTTAAATATTGAATAGTCATGCATATAGTATATTAATAATAAAATTTTTCATTCTTATATCTTTTGGATTTATATTCACTAATTAAATTGTATTGTAGATAACTCTTTTTAGTAGTTTTTATTTATAAATACTTTAATTTGTGTGCTTATGAGAGAAATTCCCAACTTTATTTCTTTAATGCATTAGAGTGAGAAAATTTTAATAATAAATAGTAACATGATTTCAATATTCAGGAATTTTTATCTCAACTCAACTTTCGAATCTTCAGATATTTATTCAATTATACATTTTAATTAAATTATTGTTTAGTATATTTTTTAAAATATTACACGAATTGGTAGTATTTATAGTAATTTTATAACTATATCTGTGTAGTAAATTTTCGAATATATAAAAGTAGTGAGTTTGTTGTAAAAGTGTAAATTATTAGCCATGTTTTGAAGCTGAATATATATTATGATAAATATGTTAAATAATCCAAGCACTCAAAGTTTCCATAATTTGATTTCAATTATTTTCATAATACTTTTAATGAGATATTTTCATTTTATAAATAACAATCTTTGCTAGTAAATTTGAAGTTTTTTTGAGACAATGCTATCAATCTGGCACAATACATAGATATTGTAGCTACTTTTAATCATAATTTACATTAGATTATCGGAAGATATATAAAAACGAAAAAAATATTAATTGAAGCAAATTATTCTATACATTAAGCTAGATAAATGTATTTCCCACAAAGAAATATAGATTATTTATAAAAGCAGAAAGTGTAGTAAAAGCGTGATTGCGTATATCGTAAAGATTGCTACCTTTAAAGTACGATTAAAATCGCTGACATAATAAAATTCAATTTGTCATTCATCCCTGAATATTTCTATGATTCAAAAGAAAAAAAGTTATTCTCACATTACTGAAAAATTGAAAGCTACTGATGTATGAAAAGGAAAGAGAAAATAATAAAACAGAAAGGAATTCTGCATTTTGAAATGCCTTATTGATTCATTTAATTATGCAACTTTAGCTTCGGAATTTAAAAAAAATATTCTCAATTAAATATGCATTGATAGCGAATTTCTGAACAATAGAAAAACAATCTTTAGCATTTGTAAAAGTTTTAAAAAAATTATGCTGAATTTTCACTTGCTTTCATTTTTTTTTCAAACTATTTTTAAAGACAGCATTTATTTAACAATTTTTTTTATATAAAATAGAAGGATTAATTTTATATGGTTTTATAAATCAAATACTTTGAAGTATTTTAATGATTTTTATGAGTAAAAAAGTTACAAGCTTGCCTTTATTAAAATTAAATTTTAATAAAATTTCCAAATTAAAATTTTATTTTAGAAGAATTTGAATAATGTTTTATATAAAATATTTCAATTTATCTATCATACTTTGTATTAAATCAATAAGTGGTTATGAAAAATTATGAGTCAAGCATTTCCTGCAAAACGACAAATCAATATTTATTTCAAAATATATGAAAAAACAGTGTTGTACGAAATGTTCTTCAAAATCTGAAATTATAGAGATATTATGCCTTAAGAATACCCTGGATGCTCCCACATGGAGCATAACCATTGGCCATCGATTGGTTCCTAGTGGCCTGCGCTCATGGAGTCCTTTAAGAAGACTGCCATTGACCCCACAGTATAGACGCCAACGTCTGGAGTGTTGCCGAATTACAGCGATGTTGACGACGGAGTGGCACAGGACGTCTTCTCAGGTGAGTCATGCTTCTGTTTTTTCATTGATAGTTTCCGGGTATGAGAGTAGCGTCGACGTGAAAACATGTTCAATTTTCCAAATTGTGGAACGCCCTTCTACGCGGCATCATGGTTCGGGGCGTCATTGCGTACGATTCCAGGTCACCTCTAGTTCATATACCCAGCACTATGATAGCCCAATGTTACATGGGTGATGTACTGTGGTCGATGACACTCTCCTACCATCAGGATGTGCCTAATGCCATTTATGAGTAAGATAAGGCCCGAACGCACATTGTTGGCCTCCGCCAACATGTCTTGCAAGGTGGGAAGCTCCTTCCCTAGCCACTGCGCTCGCCAGATCTCTCACCAATCGAACACGTTTGGAATATGATTGGACGCCATTTTCAGACCCAGCCACTGCCACTTTTAGAAGACACACTTTGACATATAGTTCACAAAGAATGGAGAACCATTACACAAGATGCATTGACTCTGTGCCTAGACGTGTTGTTTCGTGTATTGCCGTTCACGGTGGTCCAACAACCTACTAACCAGACCCTATTCTCGCTCTGTATTATATATATGCATATCATTTCAATACACAAATCACTTATTGTTCGTTACTATCTCTCTCTTTCTGTTCGCTGAGTTTTGTAATTTTCTTGCAACTCCTTGGTGCTGCATTTTCAATGTAAGTCAATGTATATGCATATATATATATATATATATATATATATATATATATATATATATATATATATATATATATATATATATATATATATGTATATATATATATACATATATATATATATATATATATATATAAATATATGTAAATTTTTCCTCAGACCGTATTTATTATTTATGGACTACATAAAGATCATAAGATCATTTATAAGACTAACGCAATGCACATTTTTTACAGGAATTTCAAAATAGTATTCCTCGTTTAAATTCGTTGCTTTTCTTCCGGTCATTTAAATAAATAAATTTTTTACAATGAAATCACAAATATAGTTTAGGTTGATATTACGAACCACTTAACCTAGACGATCTCATATTTTTTATCAAAAATGTCTAATCAAAATTTTTTCTTATCAAGGATATGCTTCGTTCCTCAATGACTATATTCTTTGTAAAAATACCTTCTATTTAGATTTATCTTTTGTTGATAAAAATATTTACTATAAAAATGATAAGAAATTTTCCAAAAATAAAAAGAATTTTTATTTGAAATAAAGCTATTAGAAAAGGAACTTACTAAAGATATAGGCTTTTGATACTAAAAGTTAAGAGAAAATAACATATTCGAAAAAAATCGCAAAACATTTTAAAGTTTCCGTATTTCTGAAATGATTGAGTGGATTAACTAAAAGATAATGGCTTCAGATTGCTTGCATTTCTTTCTAACAGAATCAAAACTCGTTTTGCATTCTTAGTTCTTAAAAAAATTGAGACATTCTTTTAATGGTGCATGACATTTTTTAATGGTTGAATATTCTTTAGTGTTTATTTTCGAAAATTAAAATTAAACTCTTTTTCTCACCTGGTTTTTTTAAGATATTTGGCTAAGAATTATAACTTATTACTTTTAACTTAAAATCATGAAATTAAATCAATTTAAAGCATTATAAAATTTTCAGCATTTAACAAGGTCTAACTTGCTTAAACACATGTAGTTATGGAAATATTTTCAAGTTTTTTCTCGTCCTATTTTTAAAAAAAACCTTATTGCTTGTTCATATTTATTAGAATTTTTATTGAATGCAAAGTGTTTTGTAAATATTTCAAAGTTTATTATGTAAAAATGTTAAAAATTGCTTGTAATCGTAAAATAGTAAAGTATTTAATTACCTTGGAAAGGAAAGTTTAAGTCTTTAATCAACATATATAACAAAAATTTGTGATGAAAATTTAGATTAACAAGATCAGTTATACCTTTGGTACATTCGCCATAACATCAAAACTGAAAATCCCCAACCAATTTTCTATTGTTCAAAAATATTGTCTATTATATAATCTACTAAAATTCCTTAACGGCTTATGTTTTAATCTGCTTATATTTTCTTACCGTTTATTAACATTTAAATTGTTTTCTTGTGTAATTTTCAGGTTCAATTGACAGACAACTGTTACTTTGTTTTCAGTTTTAAATACATTAATTATTTTAAAAGACTATGCATTTGAATAACTTTCCCATAAAATTCTGTTAGTGAGTACTTACTAGAATGTCAAAAGTATTACCTGTTTTTTCATCACTAAAAATTGTCTCGAATTAAAATTCACAAATTGTGTATGTTGATTGATAATAAAATGTTGCGTAACTGTGTCGATATCTATTTGCCAATCTCAGGTTCTAAACTCAAGAACTGCTGCAAAAATTCAAGAGGGTAGTCTAGAGTCAATTCCATTTATAGCTCAGATTTGGCAACATATGCCTATATTTTTACGAAATAGAAAGACCGATAGATTTTCTTCAGTAATAAAAATAGCTATGTGAGAGTTAACTTAGTGAGCAGTGATGAAAAATTCCTTCAAAATCAGAATAAGCAAGTTTATCTTTTTTTTCAGATAAATACTTAAATAAATTTGTTGGTTATAAAAGGAAAAGTGGCTAGCATATGTGCATTTTTATTCCTTTTTTGCATTTTCTGTCTATTTTTAATTTTTATTAACATGTAAACTTCTCCTTTATTTTTAGATTCATACATTTATTAAAAAATAAATATTCAACAAGTCAACATCTTAAACCGAATAATAAACACATATTAAAGAAAAATACAACAAATTTAAAACAAACAGCAAAAACATTTCTGTGAAACTAAATCAACATTTTATAAAAATAAAAAATTTTGAAATCATATTCATTTTATCATATATAAATGCATTTAATAGTAGTTACAGATTAATATTGAAAAGCTGTGAAAATATTGAGGAATACAAAAATGTTTACTTAAGCAAATTAGAGAAGTGTTCATTTGTGCCTTGTATATTCAACATGCCAGTCTACTTTCAAATCAATCTCAATTTCTAAAGATATTCAATTTCAAAGACAAACAGGTGAGCCAAATATATCAAATATCTAGATAACTGCATCGTTTAATAAGATCAATTTATTTCAGCTTAGCATCCTAAAAATCATTTTTTGAATTTTGAAGTTACCTATGTATCAAGTTTGAAGTTTCATTTCTCGTTTTTAATAAGTAACCAAAAAAAAACATGTTTTATCTTAAAATACCTGTCTGGTATTACTCAAGAAGTTTAAAAAAAACAATAACTACACAATAATTATTTATTTTTCCAATGGCGGGCACTTGGGTGACGAACCCTATGCCACAACGAGGCCAGTAACTGCTACTCATTTGTCGTTACCCAGCGGGCACCTGTGAACCAAGTCACGGAGGCGCGTAGCGTTGCGTGCGCCATACCACCACAAACACGTTTATGGGGTGGACCATATTCATACATCATCACAGAAGAAAGGACAGAGAAACACAGAGAGAACAGAGAAAGAAAGTGACATCCATATCCGAACCGGGATTCGAAGCCGTGACCCACAGCTCAGGAGTCAGGAACGCTAATCTCTCAACCATCGGTCAATACACAATAATTATAATATTACTAGATAACTTTATATAGCACATTTTTAATTATTTTTTAAAATTAAAACTCTCCTAACAATATTTTCGCAAAAGGTATATAATTCAAAACGTAATGTAAAAAAAAAAATCCAAGTATAAGAGCACTTGCTTAGTTTCCTTTATTTTAATAAGATCTTCCAAATTCATTTCAATTTCGAATTTTACATGTTCTTTCTTTATTTAATCCTACATAAGATAAATCATCTTCTCAGTTCCACAATTCATTAATTCCTATACAAAAGCATTTGCCAGTTCCATTCTCATTATGCTAAAGACAGCTTCATATATCTTGCGGCTGAGCAGATAATAGTCGGTGACGTGTCCATTCTAGCGTCGTACCATTAATCAACCTAACGCAAAGACCTATTTAGAAACTTATTCGTATCTAATCTAGGAAAGCCAAGCTGTCGCCTGGAGGATTAACTCAAAACCATACACCCGATATGAGCACGGTATTTGGTCAATGAAATATCGAGCACTTCTCTAAGATACAACTGACACAATTCACTTAGTTTCCGCATATGATGGTAAGTTTCCCTCAGATTTGCAAGACGAATAATTTTCCTATTAACAGAAGCAGATAAGCGTACCTATCTCCGCAAGCCTAACTTTCAACCGAAGTTGTTTAGGTAAGTTAATGTGACTATATTTTTAAATAATTAACATAAGTCTTTCAGATATTACAGTATTTTATAGGGATGTACTATGATTGTTCTGTATCATCAAAATAGCATTATTTTAAATATTACAAACTTTCTTTAACAATATTTAAGATGTTATGGAGTTAGTTCTAAAATATCCTAAGAAATGATCAAAACTATTTTAAATGTGTAGTTTTAATAATTCAAGGAATTATAAAGGCATAAAATGTATGAATATTACAAAAATTAAGTGTCCTAATTTTGCATTCCTCTGTGTGAAAAAAATGAAATATTTCTGTTTACGTATCATATAAGATTAAAGTGTGTAATTTGTGTACTTTTTATAAAGTTTTAATGTACACAAGATAATGTGTTTCTCTCACAAAAACATTTAATTGACTTGTTATCTATCATTTATTTTCATCACTAGAAAAAATTCTCTGTTATCGTTATTATTTGGTTTACATTGTTTTAGTATAATTTCAATATAGTTATACAGGTGTATTTAGGAAAGAAAATACACATTTGATAATATATTTTAATATTAATTAATTCTTTTTAAGAGATGCATTAAAATGGAGATGAATAGTGCTGAAAATTAAAATAAACAGCGAATTATTTCAAAACCATCAATAACAGACACTTAACTAAACGTAAAAATTAAATAACTAATTATTCAATTTTTAATTTAAGTAATTTAAAATAAAAATATCTCATGATGTTTCAAAATCAGTTTTGATATAAAAGTGTAATTTCTTCTTTAGCAACTCCAAGTGGAAAATTTTTGCATTTAAAAAACACGTGAGGTACAATCATATTTATCTTGTGGCTGCTGATATTATCGATATCGATCTGACATTAATTTATTTGTTGAAGATCTTTCTTGATTTTTAATATGAAAAATATTCATAACAGGGATTTCCTCTATTATAACTATATATAACAGATATTTATAACAGGGAAGAATATTTTTTTCTTCCCTGTTATAAATATCTGTTATATATATTTATAATTTATATAAGGATAACCTTTTATTAAGGTTTCCTTAAAGATAACCATTATTATATTATGTCCTTAAAAAATACATAAAAAGAAAGGTAATTTGACGGGAAATTTAATTTTAAAATAACTGTTAAATACATAGTTTTAGGCAATGGAAATTTCTGAGTAATTGATCAAAAGAGCAATTAACTTTTTTAATTATGTTATTTCCTGGCTTAACTTGATATGTATTATGAGAAATTAATCTTATGTTGTATACAAAACATAAAATAACTTCTTTTATTTTATTAATATTGTGTATATTTTGTAAAATAATAATACAGAATTTAATAAAATAAGAGTGATTAATTTGATTGTGAATGTGCCCCGACATTTTTCCCTATACCTAGTACAGAGTTGGAATGAAATATTGCTAATAATTATTACCAGTGAATTTTTATTACCGGTGATTGGACAGTGAATTTAAGCGTATTACTATTATAAGGGGGGAAGACGCACCAGAAGATAAAGCATAGTTTTCTTAAAGAAATATTAAAGTTGCGTTTTAGAAATATAATTAATTTGTAAAATAAAATTAAATCAAAGAATTTTTATAAAAAAATATATTTTCAGAAAATAATTTAACACATACGCGACCGCTTTCAAACTATTTCCGTTAACATGAATTTTATATCTATTTAAGAATATTATTTATAATTATTATATAGTCATTCATAATCATAAAAGTTTCATATGATTAAGTGTTTTTATACTTTTTGATGTTATAATAAAGTAAAATCATTAAGAAAAGAAAAGAAAAATGCTTTCTTAGAAGAAGTCTCTAATTATCAAACTTATGATTGAGTCACTTGAAGTTTTTTTGTATATTCATCTGATATTCTAAATATATTAACCCTGTGTCTGATGCAATTTCTTCTGAAATTTTGCTGAAACATATAAAATAATTGGAGTGCTTTCGTAAAATAGAAAATTCTGCCTTACCTAATCATCACTTGATCTGAAAGAAAGATCTGTACAGCATAATGTAAGTATTTTCCTCAAAACTTTTAAAAACCAAAAGATTATCAAAATTGTATATTATTTATTTTTGTTGATCACCAGACCATTTATTTTAATATTATGGAAACTCTTGAAATCTGACTCAAGAATGTCATATTTTCAAAGCATAAATTTATTTAATTATACATAAACTGTGTTGGATATTAACTTTTTGATCATACTATGAACTGAATTTATTTATTTCTAGCACTGTAGTTGGATTTCCTTTGCAACGAGATTAAAGTTTAATACATTTACAAATAACTTTAACCACTTTCTTCAGAAAACAGAGATATTTTAAATATTTGTAAAAGAAGTAATTCATTTAATCAAACTTAGTTTTCTACAACCGCTAAATATTTAACTTTCTTTAAGTAAATTTCAAACTAGATATTTAGCAAAATCCTGCTAATTTATTTGTCTACAAATTTTTAAATTAACTTAATTATTCTCATAAACTATAAAAAATTTTCCAATTAAATTTGGGGGTTAATATACTATGAGAAATAAATTTTGCTTTTTAAAATGCATCTTATAAAGACTTTTCTCATTAAAATAATGAAACAGCTCACTCTTGCTGAGATAATCAGCAAACAATGACTTTTTACAGTACTGCACATTCATGCTGCATTAATGTACAGCAGTTGTAAGTACCTGTATATATGAAAGATGTTGCCTTTTCATTTAATTCATTAAAAACTTTTTAAAAATATGTAGTTTTTTCTCCAATCTAAAATAATTAAATTTTAAATATAATCTTTATACAATATATAAATTTGAAATATAAAATTAAATCTCCAATATACAATATACAAAATTTCTCCAATTACAATAATATACAATTTCTCAACATACACTAATCAAAATGGATGCTTTTTTTTCGAAAAAATCCAATCAACCGAATCAACTGTAGTAAAATATTTTATCTACATTACGTTGTATTTCCCTATTTGATCATTAAAAAACAATTCTATTTTAAAAAGAATCTATATAGTCTGTTCTAACAAACATTAAATGACGTTGAAAATTAATTTTATCAGTTTAAAAATTTTGTGATATATAGCAAGATTTCTGAATACGTCAAGAATTATTCCCAGCGATTCAGATAAGATTTTCTAAGATAAGAAACCATTCACATAAAGCTTCCTTTTTCTAGGAAAAAGTAAGATAAACTCCGTTAAGTGGATTGATTGGTAATTTAGCTCAAGTGCTAAAACGTAGTGAAATTCTTAGACCTTATTGAAAAGGTATGTGTCATTTAACTGCCATTCAACAAATATTTTTTTTTTTGATAATTTATTAATATAAATGTTTCTAAATGTTGTATTATCTTTTCATATATAACATTAGTTTTTTATTGATTCAAATATGTTTGTTTTCTTGAATTAAAATTCTTTAGAATTACATATTTCAAAATCTAAAAATGATTACATTTCATAATCTAAAAATAATTGTTTTTATCCCCAAAAATGCATTGATAGAGAATAAATTTCAGATTAAATTTTTACTATAAGTTTATTATTCATTAGGAAAATTTTGAGTACTTATATGATGTGAATATTAAAACTATTAATTTTACAATGAGTGCAAAACAAAATAGAATAAGTTAATATTTGTAAAAAAATTATGTAATGTATATTTAAGAGTATAACAAATAATACCTTATTTCTGTTATTATATTGTAATATATTTCAAAGTAATTTCAATTGGTAATAATTGCAATGAAATCTTAACTGAATTATTCTGGTTACTTTGCTACTTTATAATGTATTTTATCTTGAGTAAATATTAAGAATGATATTTATTCATATTCAGTTATTTAAATAATCCAGTATTCGATTAAGTAAAAAATGTTAGTAAAACATTTGCTAATCTTTTTAGTTTTGCTATATATTGCTTCTTAATGACTTGAAAAATATGCATATTAGCTTATAGGAAATACGTTGTAAAAATTACAAATAATAATTCCTCATATTTTTATCATATTAATGAATAAAAAAATTGTTTTTTGTTACATTTATATTTTGGTAAAGATATTTATTAAAATTTGTGTGTGATTAATACATCAATAAAAAAACTTAGTAAAAATCATGACATGATCCCTTTAAAAACAAGAGTTTCATTTAATTTTAAACTGTTTTTTTTTATTAAAACTAATAAAATACAAATTACGTAATTTAAATTGTATAAATAATGTACACACATATACTTCTGTGTGTATTAATATAAGAGACAAAATACCATAAATATAAGTCAATTTAAAAGCAATAAAGAATATAAAAATAAAAAATACGGAAATATTTCTAACCACCTATCCAGCACAAATGCTGCTAAAGAAAAGTAAGCCAGGAAAATAAGATAATTAGAAATACAGAAATATAAATTTAAATAAAAAAGAAACTAGATTTACAACAAAATATTAAAAAACAATAAAAGACACAGAGACTATGTCTTCTTCAGGGACAGGGGATGTGGTGTAAATATATATGTATATAAATTTTGTGTAAAAATAATTAAATAAATATTAAGAGGAAAAAATGATTTTAAATTCTCGGCAACGAATCTATGTCACTAAAATTTATTTTATTAAAATTATATTTGGGTTTTGAATTGTTGATTTATTTGATATTGCATCTTGCCTCTTAAATTTTTGCTAATTTTTCACTTTTATGATTTGGATAAAAGTAAAATATGGTATTTACTTTTATATTAGAAATTATGTATTGCGGACACTCTTCTTGATTTGTTGATTTAGTTAATATTGCATTTTGATTCTTAAATTTTTGCTAATTTTTAAGTTTAATAAATTGGATAATTGTAAAATCTAATATTTACTTTTGTAATTTGAAATTTTGTAGACACTCATCGGAGGTATTGCACGAGTTTCTTGGATCTATTACTCGTTGCATGCCAGATAAAAGTGTTTGTATTTCTTTTATATAGTTCACCATATCCCACCTGAAGATGACATGGTCCCTATGCTTCTTATTATTTTTTATATTTTGTCATAAATCCAATTTCTTTAGATTTTAATTTATATTTTTGTATTTCTTATTAACTAATATATATATATATATATATATATATATATATATATATATATATCTATTTATTTATTTATTTATTTATTTATTTATTTATTTATTTATTTATTTATATATATATATATATATATATATATATATATATATATATATATATATATATATATATATATATATATATATATATATATATATATATATATATATAACGCAAAATATGTGGTTCTTCTGCAAAAGTATCAATATTGCAGAAAAAGCATATTTTGTGTGTTCCTATCACTAACATCATCTAATGAAAAATGGTAATATGGATACTAGCTTTTCTTTTATCTTTTTCTTATCTTTTAGTGTGTTTTTGATGAAATTTATGGATGATATATTTACAAGTGTGCGAATGTAATCTCCATAATGAACTGTTATCAGATTACAAATCATTATCTTATTGGTTAGGATAATTGTAATGATTTGTATCTGGCACGCATAACCTAAAAATATGCAAGACTTCATTCTCTTTTTTTTATTTATCTTTGCAAATAATTAATTGTTGAAATGGATTGTGTGAATTGTGTTGTTGAAATGGATAAAAAATTTAGTTGATGCTACGATAGTATAAATCAAATTTCATTTTTGTAATATAAATATTCCCGTGGGTGTGTGTGGGTTGATGTGGGAGGATAATGAAGTGATGATACAGTTTATAATATAACACGATTTGCATCTATATTATTCTAGTATATTAATTAACATTTCTTAAAAAGTTTTCTTTTTATAATTCTATATTAATTTCTAATTCTACTTCTCTACACCTATTCTATTTAAAGATTTCTCTTAGCAATATTACCGAATACATTAAAAATGGAGAGGATAATGCTTTGCTAAATAATCTCATTCATTAGTTCTAAAGACACGAATTAAAAGTTTTGTCTTGTCCCAATAATTCTGTTTCTTCTATTCAATTAATTTAAGAATGATATCTCAAAGATTTTTGAGCTAAAAAATGCAATCGTTTCTCTCTGATGGAATTAATTTCATTACGATAAATTAAAAGCAATAATTCCTAAATTTGGTTCAATATATTCTAATTTTACTTCTTTGAATCCAATTACTTCAACTCTGTTGTGAGATGAGGAGAATAATTAAAATGCTAATCGAAATAATATTTATTTGAAAATTTCAATTATTTTCCTTAACTCATTACGAAATTGTGATTCACTACCATAAAATATAAAAAACTTGTGATATTATTTTTAAAAATACAGTAGCATTTACATTCCCTGATTGTGATGTTAAATTACGGACGAAAATATTATTCTAATTCAGTAAATATATAAAATTTAATTTTTTTACTATTTCAAAATTTAGTGAAATTTAAAATGCAAATAGCGCATAGCTCTTAAATTAAGAATTCTTTATTCCAACGTTAAAACTATGTAGTGATAATAAAGATTTGTAATAGTACTAAAAAGTATTGTGTTTTGTTCAAAAATTATGATGATAAAATATCATATCTTTAAATATCATATTAAAATACCATGGTTTATATCAGCTACGATTAATTTTCTATTGATATGTTGACATTGCTATAGTATTAGTATGTAATTTCATAAAAGTTCCTAAAGATACTTTTCTTAAATATCTCTATATAATTTAATTCTAAGCAAAATGTTTTTTCAAATTATGTAGAAAAATCATTAATTATTATTCTATTTGCATACATTGTAAAAAATGTTTAAAAAACATTAAAACTTTACAGAACAAAATATATACTTTTAATGCAGAAAATAAAGTCATTTAAAGTGAAGTGTAAATTAAAAAAAAATGTTTAAAGAGTATGTTGTAGTTGGTTATTACTGATTACACATTGATTAAATTTGATTAAATATTTCAGTTTTATGCATACCAACAACATTTTGCTACTTTTAAATGAAAATTATAATGGATCGGGAAGGGATCCTTATAATAATAAATTATAAGGGATCGGAGTTATTATTTTTCATCTTTGATTACATTATATTATGAAAATTATAAATTTTTGCGTTAAAAACATTTGTTCAAAATTCAGTTTATCTTACTTTGTTTATCATTACATGATTTTGATAATTTTTAATCAGCCATTCATTGCTTATACAATAAAAAAATAACATAGAAAAATCAGATTAAAAAAATTCTAAACTCGTTAAAGACTTTTTATTACCATGAGAAAGGTAATAATGCTTTCAACGATTAAAAAGAACAAATCTAAAAGTTGTTCAATGAAAATATTTTAAGACAATATGTTTTTATGTATTAAAATTTTTAATGATTAAATATTAATTAAAATTGAATTTATTGATTACACATTGATTAATTTTATTAACCATAAAATGATTATTCATTTCCTTGTAATTGTGATCATGTCTACATCTCTTTATTAAATAATTCTCATTAGTTTAAGGTATGCTTGACGATAGATGACGTTTTATCTACGTCACATCGTGTTGTAACGGCGTCGTAAATCCAACTTGTCAACGAATTTCCTGCCTGCCTTCAAATCGCATTCTTCCATTGGCAACAAACAAGGCGAAGTTCACCATTTAATGTCTGAGAATATCGTCAAAGTTCATTTTGTTAATAAAATGATTTCTTATATAAAAACCAAAGCATCGATTTGAGAAGCCATTTTCCATTGATTATAGTCATTGACATGTTGACTATAGAATAGAAGGAAAAGCAAAATGAAAACGACAAGAAAAAACATCATCTATATGGTTTGTTTAAATCGGCAAGGATTATTTAAATCTTTAAAAATGTCATTAATTAATAGAATTCTGTTTTATTTGATTTCAACTTAACTCACATGCAATTTGTCATATTCTACGAAATTTTGCATACTTTTTAGTAAAATAAAAAAAGAATTCGAAATACATTGTAACTAGGAAAAGAATTCAGTTATTCAATGTTTTCGATTTTTCTGTGACAGATATTCTTTTCATAGCAAAAATATCGGAAAAATATTTCTTTTCTTATTTCTCTGTTGAATGTCGCAAAAGATTTTTCTTCTTTCAAAATATATGTATTCTAAAGTATTCTTGAATTGAAAACTGAATTCAAAGTAATAATATTTTTCTGGGTTTTCAGGTAACCAATTTATTTCACTTACTCACAATTTAATACAATATATATATATTAAACTCTCTCTTTAATGACAGTGTGTGTAAATTTTTGGGGCTATTTTGAATCAATAAAAATAAAAAAATCTATGAATTTACAATGATTAACAGATTTTATATTCTAAATCGATTCATAATCTAAAAATTTCGAAATTCAAATATGTGGATGAAAATAATCTTAAATATTTCTGCTTATAACTCACATTTGTTGATGATAACCAGCTTCAGTTTGAAGATATTGTTTTCTTATAATTTAAAGAAACTATTGTTTTTGATAATATGAAATTGATGTATAAAAACCTTGAAATAGTGATAATATCACTCACAACAAAATTATCATTAGATTACAACATTTCTAACAAAGAAAATTATTAAAATCAACCATTTTGACTTTTGAGCAAACAAAAACTGCACCAAGAGTTGGACCTGAAAATCGTTAAGAAGTTCTTATCTAGAATAATAAGTTCTATTGTTTTAGATAAAGGACTTAAATTGTTACAGGTATAAAAAGAAACTCAACTGATAAAGAAATCAAAAATGAACGATATAATTTCTAATTGTTAGAGACTTGGTAAGGGACCGTATAGAAATTGATAAAAAGTGGTAATTAAATTATTTAGGTAAAATATAGATAGAATGTCAATTTCAATAAGTTGATATATTGATTGCAAAATTTTTTTTCACAGATTTACTGAAATGCTTACAAAATTTTCAAAAGCTATATTTGTTTTCAGCATGAACTTTACTATAATAGTAAAGAAACTTTGCAAACATATTTATAAAAAAAAAACATTTTTTCTATTTTTTTCTTAGTTTCCCATCTTACTTACAAATTTATAAACTCTTACAAAATTTTCAAAAATTTTATTTAATATTTAGTATAAACTTGTTACTATACTAGAATAAAAACTTATAGTCATATTAATAAAATAAATTATTTTTTCATTAGAATTTCATATATTAACAAAACAAGATCATAAGCAGCATTCATCACATAGGGTCACAAGTAATTTTTGCATAGAAATTGTTTGACTTGTGCTAGTTCTCAAAAAAAATAATAATTAATAAAACAATATCCTTGAAATATCATTCAATATTCATAGCATTTCTGTATTTTAATCCTTAATCATTCAGCAATCAGACTTTAAATAAGAACTTTACAGAAATATAATTTTCTTTAATTTTTATTTTAAGATATATTACCTTCTTTTATGCACACAAAATATAAAAAATTGAAATCCACCTCATAGTAATTAAAAAAAATATATCTTGAGGTTAATTTTTTTTGTATTGAAATATAGTATGAAATAAACTTGTCTTTCTCATATAAAGAATAACGCCATAATTGCATTTTTTTGCCGAGAATAAATTTCATCTAGCATTCAGCTTACAAAATTCTATTATCAATTAAAAATCAAGATTTCATCTCTTGCTTCTTAGGAAAGTCAATAACTGCATTCTAAGGGAACGGGCCACGCGGATTGCACTTTGATGACCTTTGCCATTCATGACTTTCTGAAGACAAATCTTATCACTTTTCTTGTATTTTATCAACTGTCTCGTATAATTATTTAAATATAGATATATTTTTCCCCTAAATATAGATATATTTTTTCAGAACAAACTGAAGTGACACGCAGTTACCGGTAAGCTTATTTTCCTAGCACTTCTATTCGAATACTTTTAAATAAAATAAAAAATTATCAACTTTAAACGTTTAACTATAATAGCGATCATATTTCTGTAACGATTTGAAGAAATTTTTTTTTTTAGTTGGCATACAATAATTTCATTTCTTTGAATGAACATAACAATGAAGATACATTCATATTTTTATTCTTTAGTTTCATTTTGTCCTATAAAATTTTTGATTTATGTGACTTTTTTTAAAATGAAGTGTACTATGTAATTTGTATATTTAAGTAATGAAAGTTAAGAATTTTATTGTTTTTAAATTTAATTAAATGAAATTGAAAAAATCTTCTTTCATTTTATGTGAAACTACATCTTAATATTAGATATTAGTGTCATCCGTAATTATTTGTTTTTAATAAAATACATTTCTCCATAAAGTTATGTAATTAAATACCGATAGCTCAAAAAATCAGGAATATTTTAATAAGGAAGAATATATGGAATTTCAAGTTTCCCAAGATTGAAATTCTCTTACGAAGCACAATTTCTTAATACCTTACACCAATATTTTATTTAATTTTCTTTTACAATCGGTATGCTTTTAAATTCAAGGTATGCTTCAAATGTAAATAAGATTTACATTTGAAGCAATATTGGCGCTATTTGCATTCGTAATAAAACGAATCGTTATGCTATATTCTTAGAATTCTCTCGATCAGTAATTCAATGCCTGTTTTAATATCAAGAAAAAACATAAAATTTACAATTTATGAAATAAAGGCTATCTAATCCTCGAAAGCGTAGCTGAAATATTATAGTAAAATATGCAAAATAAAATATTCACTACAACTTTATGATCTACAAAGTAGATTATTTTAGCTACAGTATCAAAATAAATTGTTGTTTATGAAAAGTGATATAGGAAAGGATTTAAAATTTAGAAGGAAAAGTAAATACAACAAAGGGAATTTTAAAACGGATTTATTTAAAATTCTGGCTGTTTTCCATTGCCGCTACTAAATATTTCATTTTAAATGTGTGATACTATTTGATATTCTTCTCTATCTATAATTCTCTGTCTGTCTCTCGTTCTCTCTAAAAAAAGTTAATTCTTAAATCATTTTACGACCTTTAAAATAAAATTTGATAATATATAGTGCAAAAAAAACAATTTTATTCTTAGAAGACTTTTGGAGAGCATTACAAGAGTCAAAATATTTGGAACAAAGCTGGCATATGGCTGAGTAGTTAGCGTTCCTGACTCCTAAGCTGTTGGTTTTGGGTTTGAATTTTGGTTTGGGAATCCATGTTTCTTTCTCTGTGTTACCCCGTTTTTTCTTCTGACGTGATGAACGGCCCACCCTATAAACGGGTTTGTTGTGGAGTGATGTGGATAATGCTACTTGCCTCCCTGACTTGGTTCACAGGTGTCCAAAGAATACAGATAAAGTGACAGTTTCCGGTTTTGTTGTGTCGAAGGGTTAGCCACACAGTGCCCACCGTAAGAAAAAATTATCTGCAATGCATTAGTTATAATTCAAACAATAATATTTTGAAATCTAAAACATTCCGCAACACTCCATATATTTAATACTTTTTAGAAATTGTAATAGGCAAAATGATTTTTAAGTAATAAATGAGATTGAATTTAAATTTAAAATATGAAATCATAAGTTTTTAAAAAATTTCTTTTTGAATTTAAAGAAATTATTTAATTTTAAAATAATATGCTGCTTATTATAGAAACATTATTTTGCGTATCATATTTTTTTTTACCTTTCTTTTAAATGTCCTAAAGTGCATGAAATATCATTATAATAGAAGCATGCTGAAACAAATATGTAGTAACATGCTGATATAATTAAATTTTTCCATTTTTGTATAAGATAATTTTATTTCTAAAATATAAGAAGCTTGTTTTTCTTTAATAAATAAAAAATATTAAGAAGACTTCATAGTTGGAAATGTACTATTTGTCTAAGAAATTTCCCATACTAAACATTTACATAGAAGATTTCAAACAAACGTTAAAATAAAATTCCAAATCCATCTTTTTTCTATTATTCATTAATGACCAAAACTGAAGTAGGAAGTTTTTACCGAAGAAGCAAGGTTGTAATTACTTATACCACTTACAGGATCAATAATTTCGTTATTCTCATTAACAAAGGTGTAAGTAATCTAATCGTAATAATGCAAAGAAGATTGCCGTAAAACTCAGGGTTCTAAAGGGTTGTGATCCCAAGAAGTAATCCTGAGCCCTCTGAGATTGTTTATCTTATTTTATAACTCTCATGTGTGAATTCGAATAAGAGTGTTTGGAAATCAATCTTTAAGAGTATAAACAGGATACTTCCCGTATTTCTTTATATAAATGTATACGTTACAAATACAGATTTCTTTTATAGATTCACAATCCAGTACTTTTAATTAAATTATAAATATATTTTTAAAAGTCTTAATTCTTAATAACATGTTTTATATTTAATGATAAATAAGTTTTATTAGATTCGTTATATTCAAGAAAATCAATATTTGTGATAAATACTTTAAATAAATCATCCTAAAATATTTAAATTTTATTAATAGCGAATAATATCTTACATAATTGCATTAAATATTCTTATAACAAATTATTCGTTATGATAAATTTATAAAAGTAAAAAACTAAAAGGAAAAAGGCATTATGAATATTAATATTCACAGCGTTTGTTGCACTAAAAAAATTGTCCAATAATATCCTTCTCAGATATGCCATAATTTAATAAATACTTTACATACATTATTTTGGAGTTTTTTAACGCAAGCAATTCAGTAAATACATTAAGTTTCCAATAATTTTTTATGTTTACTTAAAAATGAATATATAATAATATACTGAAAGACTTTATATTAAAATTTTTATAAATCCAATGGTTATCTCTCATTTTTACTAATTTTTAACGAACTAAGCGCTTTGTGAAGAATTCTGAAATTTTAATCTTTTGTTGTTCAGACAATCGAAAAGAGACAACTTGAGAATGATTAATCACATTTTTTCATTTCGTAGCAAATTTAATTCTGCTATGGAGACTATAGTCTAGACTAGCTACTGGTCTGGAAAATAATTGTAGAATAAGCAGAGTAATGGCTATTTTAATATTTTATTAGCTTTTTAAGTTGATTGTTCCTGTCAATTTGATTTAAAATCATTAATCTTTATTAACAAACTTTTCGTTGATTCGATAAATCAAAATATATTTTCATTTAAGTCATTTTCATTGAGAATTTTTAACATTTCTATAAGAAAACTTTTTTTAACAGAAAAAGTAAAAAAAAAACTTCAGTGAACATGTTGTGCTTGAAAGATTACGAAGAGTATGCTGAAAAACATATGGATCACAAAACATGGGCATTCTACAGTCAAGGAACAGAAAGAGAAGTCAGCTTGCGTGAAAATCTTCAATCTTTTACAAGGTTTGTTAGCATTTATTTTACGAGTTTGTGTCTCTCAGATAAGGTAAAATACCTCTCGTTTGTCTAAGACAAATTACTCTCAGAGTTATACAATTCTACAATCTCAGAGTTATTTCAAATACTCGTAAACATTTTGTACTTTGGTATATTTAAAAGGTCATTTATATTTATTTTAATGGACTTATTAATTTCGTTTGTGAAAAAGTTTTTCATCATAATCTTATTTGTACTTTACAGTGTAGAAAAAGGATTAATCAATAAAAAAGCTTGTTCTGGTATCTGGATAGTTAATGCTCTGATTTTCAAATCAATAATTCGTAGATTTTACTTCCACCTCGGGAATAACTGTTTAGAGTTCAATGAAATCTCTTTTAAGCCTTAAATCCCATTTGAGAATTAATTTTCGTACCCAAAACCTGTCAGTTAAGTGATAAATTAATTTTTTTCTTTTTTTTACATTATATCATAATTTTTCAACTAAAGAAATTAATTTATTGAAAAAGCCCAATGTATTTTAGAGAAAGAGTAAGATTAAGGTAAAAAAATAAGAAATTCATTAATTAAAGTTACAATGCTAATAATAAATTACGATTCATTAAATAAAAATACCTATTTAAAGAAGTCTTTTTAAATTTTATAACCAAAAACAAATAAACTCAAAAGTTATTTACACAGAACTTAAGAGAATAAAATTTATTACTTAATATAATAAATTAAGTAAACTTATTGGTTTTACTCCCCATGGTTTTTGAGTTCTCGAGGAAAAAGTATTCTAAATTAATTTTCTAATTTTTAGCAAAATAAGGAAAATTACTTAGCATAGCTTGCGAATTTTTACAATCAGTGTTTCAATAACATTAATAGAAGTATTAATTCTTTACATGTTCTCTATTTTAAACATGACCTAAACACTTTCTTTGCCTGATTTTTTCCATAACCAAACAATCATAAATCCGAAATTAATTGATGGTGAAAGGCGTGCTTTTTTACTCTCTTGACTGCTTTTTAAATATTGGTTTAATATATCATCTTGAGAAAGAAACTTTTTCTGTTTAATCTTCTATGCTTGAGCTGTTCTGCGGAAAGACGACGTTTGACTGCAAATTATTCCCGAGTAGCACTTTATATACTAATTAAATGAATCCGCTTCGCTGGTTTTCTTTAAACCTTAGTACGTCTTATTCAAAGAATTTATAGTTTACAGTTGATTTATTACATGTTTATTTAGATTAGATTTTACCAGAAGAAAACGTGTATCTAGTTATCGAGGATTTTCATTACTTCACGAACGCAGAAGACAAACATTAAACTAAAGCAATAAATAAACACGGAAGCAGAACATGCATTAAATAGCTTTTGCATATGACATGTCAATATCAAAATTTATAAGGAAAACCAAACTTTTTTCTAAAAAAAATCACTTTTGTCTGAAATAGTCTTTTTAAATTTCATTTTAACAGTGAAAAAAATAATTTTTTTCAGTTTAACACACATATAAGTGAGTATATTATAAAATATATTTTAAATTCCAATCTAATTATGAAAGAGTAAACTTGAAATTAATGTAATAAAGACAGAAGCGGAACTTAAGACTAGATATTTTTTTGTGTACAAGGTATGCCAAAATGAACAAAAATTCAAAGATTTTTAAAAAGTCACTTCTGATTGAAATTCAAGTTTAAGCGGGGAAACATGAAGTTTTATAGTTTCTCACATAAAAATGAGTACACTTCAAAATTATTTAATTAACAACGTTTCAAAATGATATATAGCATCACGAAATGAATTTTCACGCATAAAATGGCTAATCGATGTAAGCTTACAATGAATGAAGAATCTCTCTATTTATGAAATTATTAAATACTGAAGTGTCAAGACTCTTTTCGGCGGCACTCCAATGAATTTTCAATTGATGACGAATCGAGAAAGGCGAAAACACGTTCGCTAGAATAATTCAAAAATAATACTTTCTCAAAAATCGAAAAAATATCAAAAATACCGCTATTTTAATAAATACACTTTAAGGATATAGAAAGAATGAGTAATTTGAAACCCTGATTATTTTATCTCTGTTTCCAGCGGTAACACATAGATGCCAGTTTTAAAAAGTAAAAAATCACATTCATATTTTTTTCTTGAGGTTATGAAGAAAGAGAAGCTGATTCACTAAACTGATTACAACAAGGCATAAATAACCTTATCATAATTTTAAATCAGCATTAATTATGTTTAAAATTACAAGCACTATAATCGAAATTTCGAAATTAAACTTATCTTCCATTTTAAGTTATCTAGATATGGATTTATTGATATAGATTTCATACCATTCGATATAGACTTTCCCGGTTCTATTCCTGATAAAAAAAATTTGACAGACAAACCGATTAGACAGTGTAATTGGGTAAATTTTTCAAATTTAAAATGAAATTATTATTAAAAGTTATTATTTAAAATCCTGATTCCTTTCATATGATTAAAAAAATATTTTTACAAAATTTCTTAATATTATATTTATTAAATAATTGAGGTTTGAACAAACACATTCATACTGCAGCTGAGTTATATGTAAAAGAGTTAAAAAATAAATATTTTTTGTACTTAACTTTGCTTTTATATTGATTTAAACTCATAACGAAAACAACACTTGCATTTATCGGTATTTTTTACCGATTATCGGTATTTTTTACCGATTATCGGTATTTTTACCGATCATCGGTATTTCTTTACCGATTAAATGTATGATTCAATAAATTTAGTTATATAAAAAATATGCTCAACTGTAAAATTTAAATTTAATTTTTAGATTTATAAAAATGGTATTTATTTTAATAAGATCACATTTTGCAAAGCTAATTTTTGCAAGATAATTTTGAATTAATTTCAGTAATAAATATAAAATATAATGTATCGTGATGTATCATTTGCATAATTATATAATGTATCGTGATGTATCGTTTGCATAGTTATATAATGTATCGTGATGTATTGTTTTCCATAATTATATAATATATCGTGATGTATTGTTTTCCATAATTATATAATGTATCTTGATGTATTGTTTGCATAATTATGTAATGTGTCGTGATGTATAATTTGCATAATTACATAATATATCGTAATCTTAAAGCTTTGCAATCTCTCCATCTATAAAATTCTAAATACAATAGTATTTAGAATTTTATTCATGTAATTAGAATTCAAAATAATATCTCCTATAATAGCGAAAAAAAATTATAACTTAAATATATTCTCGTGATGAAACACTGCAATAAAATGAAAATCTTACCTATCAAAGAAATAATAGACACTATTAAGCAATAGGGATCTAATTATTTAGTTATAATCATGCAATAACAAACGAATCAATTGTTTTTTAACTTTGAAAAATCGTGATTATTAAATATAATAAATATAATAAAAAAATTAAATATATTAAATATAATAAAATAATTTAGTTAAGAATTTTACTAAAAACTAGTGTATTTTACTAAACATGCATATTATGTTTAATTATGTGAATTATCAGTTAAATATCAAAACATTTTTCTTAGAAATTTGCAACCGAGATTGCCACTTATCACTTAACCTTACAGAATACATCATGTAATTTATTTTTAATAAATGTAATGAACTAAATGAATGTCTATATTATATATATAACAGTAATTAATAACAAATAAAAGTAATTATCTTTGAAAATAACAAGAATTAATAACGACATAGTTTTTGTAATATCATATTGAAATTATGCGATAAAATTCAACTTCTTATTTAACTTAATTACCATGTTAATTTACAATATAACTAGTGAAACCATATTAATTAATGGAAAATATATTATGTTTGCTAAAATAATTTATTTTTTATGCAGATTTATAAGCTGAATACTTTGACTACACATCAATTGCATATAGTTGCATATATAATAACTTTCCTAAAATTCTTCATATTCTTAGATACACATTAATACCAAGAATGCTGAGGAATACTTCTAAAAGAGATTTAGAAACCACGATCCTTGGACATAAAATATCATTTCCTGTTGGAATTGCGCCATCAGCTTATCAAAAGTTAGCGCACCCTGATGGGGAAATAGCAGCTTCAAAAGGTAAGACATTATTTAAGATGATAGGCAAAATTGTAAAGGAATCCATATATCATTCAAATACTGAAAATATCTTATAACAAACATTTTTTCATTAAAATTTAAATTCTGATGATGAAATTGATCATTAGAGCACAATAAAATTCATAATCATAGCAAATAAAAACACTTGAAAAAAAGAAATATTATTTAAGATAAGTAATTATATTAACACCTCCTCTATGAATACAGAAAATTTCATAAGACTCCAATATTTGTTGAGAAAATAATAATATTTTATGTCGATGTGGTAGATATTTTCTTAAGAATTCAGCTCCTATACAAGTGATCTTTAAACATATTTATACTTCAACAAGTGTTTTACCAAGTCATATTGGTGAGAATACAGCTATCACTTATTAATGAACTACTGAGAAAACTATGGCATTCAGAATTTAGTTCATAAACTATTTATATATAATCAGAGTCTACATTCTCAAAACAAATTATACAAATATTTGAGAATTACAAAGTAAATATCAACGTTCATGGGTAACATGCCTTTTATACCATGAGAACAAATGTTCATCTGAACTTTGAGTTCAGATGCAAATGAAAAGGAAATATTTGAGTTTATGAACATGTTAAAGCGCTGATAAGCTAATGTATAGGAATGTTTTTGCTTTCCAGCATTTGAATATAATTCTATAAAACAACATGCTGTTGAATATGTAAATAAGTTATTAAAACTTTTCCCGTGATTTTGGAAAATAATTTTTTTAATGGCTTATTGCACTTTCAATGAAGGATAAATAATGAGAAAATAGCCTTTTATGTGTTTCTCACAAATTATAATAATAAAATATTATTATTAGAATCTATTTATCGAAGTATTTCTGACTTATCTAGAAAACAAAATGCATCAAAATCTGCTTTGTGCCATAATTTTAAATGTATACAGGAAATCAAATTATTTTAAATTTATTCTTTATAGCTGCAGAAGAAGTTGGTACAGTCTACACACTTAGCACAACTGCGACAACGAGTCTGGAAGACATAGCTAGAACCGATAATTATAAATCAACTCTTTTTATGCAATTTTACATGTTCAAAAATAATACATACAACGAGTATTTCATAAGGCAAGCTGAAGTTAACGGGTACAAAGCTTTAGTTTTCACAATCGATGCGCCTGTTGTAGGTCTCCAACTAAAAATGCCAAGACTGGATTTTAAGCTTCCGCCTCATTTAAGGTAATTCAAAATTTCCGGCAATTTATGGTACATGGTGATGGTATTCAATAACATATGTTCAAAATGTATTGATTTGTACTGAATATAAATTTTATTGAATGCTCATTAATTATGTTGAACCCCTTTGAAAAATCTACCATCATCTTAGAATAATAATCGTATTTTTTTTGGTTAAATCATAATCAGAATTAATTAATAAAATAATTACGGAAGCACGTTCACTGTAAAAAAGACCAACAATAAATATATGTGTATATACAAAAAATATGTATAAATGTGTGTGCATTTGTCACGTAAAATTTTTTAACGTCTTAACATTTCAAATATTTAAACACGAATTCTGATAGGGAATAACGTTGATAGATTAATATTTATTCTGAAAGAATTAGGAAATATTGTTTTATTTTGCATATTTTAAAAGTGCTTTAACTCATTTTTAAGAAATTTGGAGTTGTTATCCAGATATATATATATATATATATATATATATATATATATATATATATATATATATATATATATATATATATATATATATATATATATATATATATATATATATATATATATATATATATATATATATATATATATATATATATATATATATATATATATATATATATAAACAATATGCTTTAAAAAAATTTATATTTTTTACCACAATTTTTAATATAAATATCCTGTTATACTAGTTCAATTATATGATTTTATCTAGATATTTATTTACTGTAGCATTTTTGTGTGGGAAAAAGGATCATATCAAGCTATAGTAATAACTGGAAGTAACTTTTAAACATAATAGTAAATCTTATTTTCATTAAATAAAATAATTTTCACATTTTCTAGAATACTGAATTACATAAAACTTGATTATAAGCATTCTATTAGTTTCGCATCTAAGATAGAACACATAATTGGGCATGGAAGTTTTAATGTTTTAAGACTGAGTCATTTAGTGTTCCTGTGATAAAAGCTATTTCACATTTTCTTTTCCTCTTAAAATATTTAGCTTTACAAAAATGCTAGCATCTTCTTCAAATATTGATTTTATGTTAAAACAAAAATTTGATTATTGAATTTAAATTAAAAATTCTATCAGAATTGCCGTAATACAAACCCATAAAAACATAAAATCAATACATTCTATGATAATATCCATCATTTCATATCTCCTTCACTAATGTCAATGACTTTATTTATCACTTCTTTTCAGCTTTTACGGCGATGAGATAGATTTGACTTTTAAAGCCATCATAAGTTTAAGTACTTATCTCATTGCAACCATTAACTAACAATTTCAAAATAGTGTTGGATATTTCTGATTAATTTGAGTGGACTGTTATAAGTTATGAGTTGCGTAACATCTCCATTTACCATATTTCATCCTTTTTAATATTGTTCTGCACTATTTTTGTTAATGTTGATTTATTCTTTTTAAATGAGGAGTTTCAAAGAATGAAGAAGTATATTCGTTACTTTAAGTTTATATTGAAAATTGACATATACTTGTAAACTTTAATATGTTACATTTATTTCATATACCTCGACGTCTGTGAATTAGCATTATTTTAGTTATCTCATGCTTAATCTGATGTAATGAGCGTAATTAAAGTGATAAAGAATTAATTTTTATTTAACAAAATTAATTTAACAGTGTGAACATTTTATTCTTTAGTTAAATTTTATTCTTATTTAACTTTGGTAAAACTTAAAAAATTATAGAGTATAAAAGAATTCTCAGTCTTATATAGTATACAAAGGAATTGTATTAAGCTATGAGTAAAATTTCTTTATGTATGGAAAATAACTATTAGTATACAATTAGTTACAAAAATTAAAGTAAAGAATATTGAACTCATAAAATATATTGATCAAATACAATGTTTCTTAGACGAACTTAATGTCAAGTTATTCTATTAGAAAATACAAACTAAGTATTTAAAAAATTTTGTATTTCCTACTTAATTTGTTTAACTTCATGTATACCATTTATAAATATATTTTGGGATACAGTGAATTTTACTCAAGTATAAGATTGATAAGAAAATGGAAAATTTTAATAATATGCAATAATATAGAACATTATGCTCTGAGCTGCTTATGGGAAATTTTAATAATATGCAATTGTTTTTGAATGCATTATGCTATAGTTTTTCTTTACTGTGTCCAATTTAGGGAGTCTTCATTATACTGTATTTTTCTAAAAATACTTGTAACCAACACTTGACATTATTTTTTAAGAGCAGTTCCGTTAAACAATGAAAATTGTGTGGACACACTAAATAACCTTTTTACATTATATTACAAAAAATTTAAATAATAATCTGTTGTTGTTGTTGCTTATCCCTGACTGGCATGATAGTACTTTGGCTAATTGTAGTATACACGATCTATCGGCCTGATAACATCTTAAACTAAAGCCAATAAACGAAAAAAAATCCATCAGAAGGTTATAAACATAAACCATATTTAATTAACACTATATACAAATGTGATATATATAGGGCGCGATAGTGACGACAGCTTCGGTAGGAGTCCACAGTCCGACTGACAGTTCGTTCTTTTTCCCTGAATCACTGGTGCGATACTGCCATCTGGTGTCTATGTTGGATTTGACATCTCTTGTGAGATCCCTGGTATTTTGCTGCCATCTGGTGGAATGTACTGGATTTAATGTTGTATGTGCGATCGCCACAGTACTCCCCCTAGTGCGATGCACGATTAAGAGGAGTATCGAAAATTAAATCGTACACGACGACCTGAACGAGTGATAACAGTTGGAGGTTGGTTGCTAGCGGGAACAGGACACGTCTCAGCCGTAGTGTTCTGAACAGGACTTGGAGCGTGTGGAACATCTTGTTGCCCGTTAGAACTCTCGTTGAACGAAGGTGGGAGAAGAAATGCTGGTTTAAGCCTGTCAATGCTGATGGTGGTTTGGGAACCGTTGACGTCCAGCAGAAAAGTTTTCTCGTGACGAGTGATGACTTTAAAGGGTCCATCGTATGGGCGTTGAAGAGGACGCTTGACAGCATCATGCCTCACAAAAACATGAGTGCATGAGGAGAGCTCTGACGGTACAAAAAAGGAAGGCGTGGAAGAGCGATGTCTCGATGCAGGGGTTGGTGACAGCTTTGACATCTGCTCTTTAAGATCTTGTAAGAATGAATGGTCAGGAGTATCCGGTGATGGCCTAACCGATGCTGGGTTGAAAAAATCACCTGGAAGGCGAATGGTGGTTCCATAGACCATCTCTGCACAAGTCGATTGCAGGTCTGGTTTAAAAACAGAACGTAGACCGAGCATGACAGTCGGCAGGGCTTCGGTCCAATGCTGTGACTGTGACATATGAGCCATGAGCGATTGCTTAAGACTGCGGTGCCATCTCTCCACGATTCCGTTGGATGACGGATGGTACGGAGTCGTCCTGATGCGCTGAATTCCAAGTAATTTGTGAGTGCTTTGAAGAGATTCGAATGGAATTGTCGCCCCTGGTCAATAGTAACAAGTTCGGGAACACCAAAACGTGCTATCCAATGATTATAGAAGGCTCTGGCAGTCGTGTCAGCAGTGATATCTGCTATGGGAATTGCCTCTGGCCACCGGGTGAAGCCCTCTGATGGTAATAGTGGTCCAACAATGTCGATGTGGACATGAGCAAAACGTTTGTCTGGCACAGGAATTTTTCGTATCGGGCTCTTTGTGTGACGCTGAACTTTGGACTTTTGGCAAGAGAGGCATGCCTTAGTCCAGGCAGTTATATCACTGAGCATAGATGGCCATACATATCGCTGTTGAATAAGTTTTTTCGTCGCCCATATGCCAGGGTGTGACAAGTTGTGGAGTTGCTGAAAAACAGGTTGCCGGAAGGATGCATGTAGATAAGGGCGAACAGTTCCTTGAGATGTGTCACAAAAGATTGAAGTTTGTGGGTCTAACTTCAAGGGTTGAAAGTTGAGACTGCTGGCACTAGGATTCGACAAAAGTGCCTGTAATTCTTGGTCATTCTCCTGTGCTGCTGCGATGAACGAGAAGTCAATGGCAGAAGGAATGGTAATGTCGTGTATGCGTGATAAGGTATCTGCCACGACGTTTTCCGATCCCTTGACATGTTTAATATCGGTGGAGAACTGTGCGATGAAATCCAGTTGCCTGGAGCTGTCTTGGAGAGGATGAGGAATTTGTAGTAAAGGCAAAGGTGAGAGGTTTGTGATCTGTCTGGATCTGGAACTGTCGTCCCTCCAAGGAATGTCGAAAATGTTTCACAGCTGCATAGACGGCTAGAAGTTCTCTATCGTATGTGCTGTATCGAGTTTCCGTAGAAGTGAGCTTCCTCGAGAAGAAGGCGAGGGTCTGATGCCGTGTGGAGTTTCAGCTTGCAGAGTGGCGCCAATGGCCATATCTGAAGCATCGGTTGCAAGAATGAGTTTGTCATTATCTGTGTGATAAGACAAGGTAGTGGCTTGAATCAGGTCCTCTTTGCAGCGTTCGAAAGCTGCGCTAGCTTCCTCGGACCACACAACTGGGCGATTGTCCTTCTTCTTGCTATCTTTTAGGAAATGAGTGAGAGGAGCTTGTCGAAGGCGGCTGCTGGTAAGAATCTTCGGTAAAAATTAATCATGGCCAGGAAACTTCGAAGCTCGGCCAAAGTTTGGGGTTTTGAGAAAGATGATATGGCTTCAACTTTTTCAGGAAGTGGGCGAACCCCGTCTTGGGTGATCAGACAATCTAAGAATTTGATTTCTGATTGGCCGAAGATGCACTTAGATGGGTTGAGTGTGAAACCGAAGTGTTGCAAGCGATTAAAGACTTCTTTCAAGTGAGAAATGTGTTCCTCTTCGTTTGTAGAACCGATCAGGATGTCATCAAGGTAGGCAATGCAGTAGTCTAAACCTTGAAGAGCATTGTTAATGCATCTCTGAAAGGTCTGCCCAGCGTTTCGGAGGCCAAATGGCATAAAAACAAACTCGAAGAGTCCAAAAGGTGTCGTAACCGCCGTCTTTGGTATGTCGTCAGGAAAAACAGGGATCTGGTTGTAGGCGCGTGTGAGATCGAGAGTGGTAAAAATTTTTCGCCCAGCTACAGATGTGTGCAGTCCTGGATGTATGGGACAGGATAGCGGTCCGGAACTGTGACAGCATTCAGGCGTCTGTAGTCACCGCAAGGTCTCCAATCACCGCTTTTCTTTGGAACCATATGCAAAGGACTTGCCCAAGGACCTTTGGATGGACGGATGATGCCTTGTTGTAGCATGAATTGGAATTCTTCCTTTGCCGAATTTAGGAGAGGGGTGCTGAGACGTCTGGGCTTGGAAAAAATGGAGGGCCGGTGGTCTCAATATGGTGATATACCTCGTAACTGGGCTTATCACCATTGAGACCCGAGGTGTTTAGAAGAGCGGGATAAGCAGACAAAAGTTTGTGGTATTTTGAAGATTCATTTATTAACATAACTTTCTGAAGTGGCTTCGTAGAAATTTTTCCTGTGACCGAGATGTTGGTTGTGGGGTCCAGAAGTTGCCTGCGCCGGACGTCGACAAGTAAGTTGAAGTGTCTCAAAAAGTCAACACCAATGATAGGATTTGAGACGTCAGCGACTATAAAAGGCCAGGAAAATGATTTTCGTAGGTTTAAGTTGAGAGTTAATAACTTCGTTACGTAAGTTGGAATAGGAGTGTTGTTAGCTGCATATAAAGTCAGTTTTTCTCTTTGGGTATTAAAATTCTTAGGGCGAGGAATGACGGACACGTCAGCCCCAGTGTCAGTAAGAAATTTCATGTTTAGAGCATTGTCGATTACATGAATTCGGGAAGAGCCGCGGTCAACCATCGTGGCCACCTGTGACCGCGATGCTAGTTTTCCGGTTGACGGAAGGAGCAAGGTGGTGTACACTTTTTAGCTTTTGATCCAAAATTTGTATGGTAAAAACATAAATTATTGGAGGGCTCTTTGTATTGGCGGTTCCGTCCCCTAGATGGACTACGTCACCTGCTGTTATTTCTATAGTGGCGCTGATTTTGCCTAGAACGTGCGTTTTGATGAATAATGGTTGAGAGTTCGCTCACTTGTTTAGTCAATTGCGATATTTGTGCTTCAAGGGTGCTCGTCGGAGGAGATGGTTGCAAGCTTGTGGAATTTATGGTTGAAGCATTAGTGAGGTCTAAAATTTTGTCCGCTACTGTGGCAAGTTGAGAGAGATCATCACTAAGTGCAGCGAGAATGCTTTGCGTGCTTGTAGGAAGTCTGGAAAGCCACAAGGATCGTAAAATAGCTTCTCCTGCCGTTGCGCCAGCAAGGAAACGCATACGGGTAAGCAATTGTGAGGGGCGTTGGTCGCCAAGTTCGATGCCTTAAAAAGTCTGCGGAGTCTTGATTCTTCACTTTCTGAATGCAAGTCTATTAGACGAGCTTTAAGGTTTTTGTATTTATCCTTGGTCGGAGGCTGAAAGACAATGTCAGAGACAGTATTGAGCACGTCAGATTCAACCGCAGAAATTACATCGTTAAATTTGGTTGAATCTTCAGTAATGCCAGAAATTGAGAACTGTGCCTGGATCTGTGCAAACCATAAGGTTGGATTTGCTTTCCAAAATGGTGGGGCTTTGACAGAAACACGAGACACACTAGCCTGTTTTTCGACCTCGTCATCACTCATGGTGATACGAAATATAGGAATGAGCCACAAGAAATTATACAAGAAACAAATCAGAACACAAGAAAAAAGGAATTTCCCAGGGACAACCTTAACAACAATGATCAAAAGGTAATCAAAATGTAGGAAAGGAAATTAAGACTGCTACCAATAAGTACATATGATGCAATACAATTATGAAAAATTAGGAATTAAAAAAAGCAACAATTTTAAGCAATCAATAGAAAATGCGAATATGTAACTTGTAATATAACACAATGAAACAAAGGAATAGAAAAAAATATAGCAAGGCATGAAAAATAACATAAATAAATAAAAATGGATAGCAAAGTATGGAATGAAATAAATTAGCGTTTAACGATCCGATGGCAATAATGAAAAAATGAAAAGAATGGAACGAGCTTACTTAAGATGATTGAAGTACGCATGGAATTCAAACGGTAAGAAACACAAAGATATATATAAATAATGATGTCGGCAACGATAAAGCACAAAGCACCTTTAGTAGAGCACAAACACGTTCAGTAAAACAGTATTGTCCGCTAAAACGAAAGCAGTTTGGCACCAGCACGAGTATTTTCATCGGTGAAGGCGATCTGTCGTAATTCACAAATTCCTTGATTTTCAGTCGAAATAATGATGAACATTTCACGTACGATGATATGGCGAGCCATTGAAACATGATATATTATCAGGTTAGAAGGCAGCTACACGATCGAAACGGATAACTAACTGTCCGTGGAAGCGAATGCTTGCCGGTTCGAGAATAAATGCACGTGTTCTCATCACGTCCGAGTCACCAATTTGGCTTATTGTAGTATACGCGATCTATCGGCCTGATAACATCTTAAACTAAAGCCAATAAACGAAAAAATCCATCAGAAGGTTATAAACATAAACGATATTTAATTAACACTATATACAAATGTGATACATATAGGGCGCGATAGTGACGACAGCTTCGGTAGGAGTCCACAGTCCGACTGACAGTTCGTTCTTTTTTCCCTGAATCACTGGTGCGGTACTGCCATCTGGTGGAATGTACTGGATTTAATGTTGTATGTGCGATCGCCACAGTACCATCACACCAGCCCCATGAATCCAAAAATAGTCAGTCTCTCAAGCACCACCTCCGGTCTCAAATCCATGTCCCCTCTCTCACACCCAATGCACTGAAAAATATGAGATAGGGAGGCCTGAACCATTCGACATTTGGGACAGAGAGGGTAGACCTTGGTACCAGAGACGTGTCTCTGAGCAAGCAGGTGGACACTTCGCAGTCTTGTCAAAGCCGTTTGGCTGCATCTCTTGTGTTTACCCTCTAGTGCGGAACCAGGATGTTTGCATGCGTACCATTCGTGGGTAGGAATGGTATCCCTAAAAGTAGCATTGATAGACATCCTAACTCTAGAGAAATAATAATCTAAATCGTTAATTGGCATGACGATCAATGTAAAAATTTAAATACTACAAATTGTTACATTATTAACTGTCGCAAAATAGGGGAACAGACTAAATCTGCTTTGTTGTTGTTGTTGTTGTTACATATGGCCAAAAGGAATCCAATCCATCGCAAACAAACACAAATACACATATGTATGATAAAAATTATAAAAATTCTAAAATCTAAAAGTCAAAGTCTAAAAAGCTAGAGGGGGAAGCATGAAAGTGTTCAGGACATGCGATCCCTGGCGATCCAATAAAGCTTGCAAACATCACCGCTTTGCTGAAATGCAGTAGTCAAGTCCCTGACAGACGAGGAGGTGGTCTCTATTCATATTGTCTGTCTTGCAGATAAGGCAAAGACTACTAGTCAAGATGCCGATTTTCTTCAGGTGTTCAGCTAGACAGTCGTGGCCCAGTGTTCAATCGAAAATTGGCCACAGCCTCTTTACGTGGTCTGTGACTGAATTTTTTCCAGTCATTTTTAATATTTTCCCATTGTTTGTCTCTGCATTTATTGGACAGATCCTTGTTATAGTTCAGCATGATCCGCTCTCGCATACATCTCTTAAGGGAATCCATTGGAACAGCACTCTCCTCAATAGATGATTTAGTGCCTTTCTTGGCTAATAAGTCCGCTCTTTCGTTACCATCAATGTCCACATGTGATGGTATCCACTGAAACTCTATCATTTTGCCGTTCAAATTGAGCTCCCGTATAATTTGTTTTATTTTACTGACAAGGGAAGATTCCGTGAGTCGCTGGAGTGCAATTGATTCTATGGCTGATATTGAGTCGACAAGTATGACAGCCTTTTCAAAAGATTCCATGTTGGATTGCAGATTGGTCACCGCCAAGAGGATCGCGTGGACTTCGGCATCAAAATTAGTTAGATGTTTACCAACTGGAGCATGCTGCGAGAACAATCTGCTATAAACACCAGCACCCATAGCATTATTTATCCTAGAACCATCAGTATAAATTCGGATCCATTCTGGCTCGGGGTAATTATTGTCCAACAATGACAAGGTATTCATTTTTAGAAAAGCATCTAATGTGTCTTTTTTCCTATTTCCATCTGTTTTTAAATCATATGGTATTTTCATAAAATTCAAAGGGTTAACCAGTATATTAGATTTTTCAACAGGAACATTTAGATTTAGGTCATTCAATATCTCTTCACAACACTCGATTGGAGAGATCTGAGTTTTAAGAACACTCGCCTGCCAGTTATTCATCCAGTTAACTCGCTGAGATGCTCTCATCCTAGCAAAAGTATTAACCGCTTGTTTCTTTATCTCAACACCAATGGGAAGATCTGATGTATAGGCTTGGAGAGCCACTATCGGAGTGTAAAAATCTGCTTTGTAATTGGATTAAAAATGGTAATAGCTGTCATTTTAATTCAAATCTAGTATCTCAAAACTCTTAGTAAAGGAAGTTGAGTATATTCATAGAAATTAATGTGAGAGGAAAATTATTTCTTTGCTAATAACCACAGCATTATTCTGAAAACAGTTACTGTATTAGTAATATTTTTGATTTGTTTTGCTAACTTTTCCCGTAATTTACTTTAATTAACATTAAAATATACATCTAAACTAATTTAAGAAATATTGATGCAATTTTAAAAATAGAATAAAATAGGAAATGATTGAAATAGCACAACAAAAGGTAGATATAATTTACTATAATATGATAATTTTTGCATTACATATTATATGTCATACACATTTATTTATTTTTATCTCAACAGAACTTTAAATATTGAAGTTAAAAATGAATGAAAGTTATTCAATAATTAATATCGCAAAAATACATAAACGTAAGGTATTAAAGAGAGCCGCCTACCCTGTCTTGTGGTCAGCGTGCCTGATTGCGGATAGGGAGGTTCTGGGTTCGAATCCCGGTTCGGGCATGAATCTACTTTTTCTTTCTCTATCTATCCTATCTTTGTCCTTTCTTTGTATGAATGAGTTGTGAATGGTTGCCTACCCTATAAATGGGTACCTATGGCATGTATGTACTGAGGAAGTCGGATTCCACACCAAAATATGGTTTAGTTAGAAAAGTGGAACAGCGCACCCCCTAATGTTAGCGCCAGCCTGTCTGGCACAAGACAACAACAACAAGGTATTCAAGAAGGCAAAATTTGTATTAATAATTATTCATGATAAATTTCATTTATCTATGTTTATATCAGCTTTAAAATCGTATTGTTAATTGTGATCACACATTAATCACACTTTTATATTAAAATTCATGATATAATCACATCATAAATCCATCAGAATCATCATCCAAGTTACACATTTCATACATCGTTTGAGGATTTGTCAACTTTTATTATTTGGATGTTGATCTTGCATGGTGACGAGCATTCACTTAAACATTTATAGCTGCTGAAGAAGTTGGTACTGTTTATACTCTCAGTACTGTATCTAATTCATCACTGGAAGATGTTGCTAACAGTATCCCAAATCGATCATCGCCACTGTGGATGCAGCTATATCTGTGCAAAAATCGATTGCATAGCGAAGAAATGATAAGAAAAATAGCGGCCAATGGATATAAGGCTATAGTTCTCACTATAGATACACCAGTTACAGGCTTGCAGTTCAAGCTGTGGCGAACTGGAGGAGAACTAGTACCACCCCATCTTAGGTAATAAAATATAGCTTTTCCAACGTTTAATAAGAAAAAGCAATTATGTAATTTAAAGAAATAATTTATGAAATAATTTCAATTTATAACTATATATTTCATTGAAGACATTTTCATTAAGTATTCTTTTACTAAATGAATTAAAATTTCTGTGATTAATGACTAAAACTTTCAACTTAAGTTTTTATTCAGTAGAGTATATTTTATTTTCTAGTTTCACAAAAGTCAAGAAATTTTTCATGCGTTTCTTAATAAAATATACTGGTTATGATAAGCTAATTAGACATTACAGAATGGACAACACAACAGACGGAAGCTTTTGTAAGGCCTATTTAAGCTTTAAGCCGTTTTGACCTTTTTGAGGTATTTTTGAAAGATAGTGGGCCGCATTCACGTAACCCAGGAGGAAATGAGGAAAAATTCCAAGTAATGCTTCTTTAAGCTTTAACTCGTTTTAGCCTTCCTGTAAGACTTCCGAAAGATAGTGGGCCGCATTCACGTATCGCAGGAGGAAATGCGGAAAAATTCCAAGTAAAGCTTCTTTAAGCCTTAACCCGTTTTAGCCTTCCTGTAGGACTTTTGAAAGATAGTGGACCGCATTCACGTATCGCAGAAGGAAATGCGGAAAAATTCCAAGTAATGCTTCTTTAAGCTTTAACCCGTTTTAGCCTTCCTGTAGGACTTTTGAAAGATAGTGGGCCGCATTCACGTATCACAGAAGGAAATGCGGAAAAATCTCAAGTATCTACACCAAGTAATGCTTCTTTAAGCTTTAACCCGTTTTAGCCTTCCTGTAGGACTTCCGAAAGATAGTGGGCCGCATTCACGTAACCCAGGAGGAAATGCGGAAAAATTTCAGTATCTACACCAAGTAATGCTTCTTTAAGCTTTAACCCGTTTTAGCCTTCCTGTAGGACTTCTGAAAGATAGTGGGCCGCATTCACGTATCGCAGAAGGAAATGCGGAAAAATCCCAAGTATCTACACCAAGTAATGCTTCTTTAAGCTTTAACCCGTTTTAGTCTTCCTGTAGGACTTCTGAAAGATAGTGGGCCACATTCACGTATCTCAGGAGGAAATGCGGAAAAATTCCAAGTAATGCTTCTTTAAGCTTTAACCCGTTTTAGCCTTCCTATAGGACTTTTGAAAGATAGTGGGCCGCATTCACGTATCGCAGAAGGAAATGAGGAAAAATCCTAAGTACTTACAGGAAAAGATATGCATGCAGAAGACAAACAGATCAAATTCACCACACGTAATTTAACAATAAATAGAATGAAATCTAGGACCTGTCGTTGTGAAGAGTGCTGATGAGTAACTACATCGTAGTGAGTAAAATCGACTAATTGGAAGTACTCCTGTGCGTTATTAAAAAAATAAATATTAGACTAACATTACAAATGAAAGGGGAATCATTTCAATGTGAAACGCATCAACCATGTTATGTTTAATAATTAACATTTATTTCAAAAATAAAAATAAAAATTTAAATATATTTTCGAAATGTTTAAACACTGCAATAAAATGAAAATCTTACCTACCAAGGAAATAATAATACCTATAAAGTAATAAACCAGTTTAACGACGGCTTAAAGTCGTTAATGGCAGTACCATGGCGCGCGCGCATGCATGACGCAATATGCAAAGCGAACGTTTTAATTATGTTGAAATTATTATTCCAAAAATAAATACGTACTTTTTTAAACTATAGCTTCAAAAACTACTTTAATTTATGAAAAATCTTATTTGTGATTATTTTTAAAACAGGACTACATACCTACTAAACAGAATGAAAACAGTACAAAAAATTTTAAATGTAATAATTTAATTACTTTCAATAATTTAAAATCAGCCGAATATTGCAAATTTTTATCGAAATATTTAAGCATTACATTTCCCTACGAACATAAAATTACCTTATTAAATTATATATTTAATAACTTATTATTTACTAATATACTTTCATTTCCTACTTTAAAATATATTAACTATTTCAGCATTATTTCCATATTCATGCACATAATCATATGCCAGTTTGCTTTGACTTAGTGATAGTTATATTGTCATAAAATAAAACTTCATCACGGGTGAAAATGTCTTACTTAATATAATGAGAGAGAAAGGATGGCATCCCTTCATTTAATTTCTTAGAATTTATATGAAAAGTTAAATTTTGTCAATTTTGGTGTAAAAATAGACAATATTAATCAATAGGAATCTAATTATTTAGTTAGAATCAATAACAAACGAATCAATTGTTTTTTTAATTTTGACAAATATTAAATATAATAAAGCCAATTTAGTTAAAAATTTTACTAATAACTAATATATTTTACTAAATATGCATATTATGTTTGAACTATCAATTAAATATCAAAACATTTTTTTCCTTATACTTATATATCTATTTAAATATATTTAACAACAATTTCACGTATTTATTAAAACAAATAATTTGAGATGCTTTAAAAATGCACTTGGAGATATTTTAATCTTCAAAAAAAACTGTAAGTCCAAAATCTCCGGCTATATTTGTATAGTGAAAAAAAAACTTATATAAATACTTAGATGTTATTAATGTATGTAAAAATATTTTTTCGTATTGTAATATTTATTTTATGTAACTTACCTTTCAGAATGAAATAATTTTGTGATTTAAAATATAAATAAAATTATATGCCCTACACACAGAAAACAGATTCACGTTTTTATTTTAATTAACATTTTTTCCAGCATTCCAAATGTAGCCAATGTAATGAAGAATGCTAGTAAATCTGGAGTCATTAAAAGTCATATAGACTTCGTAAAAGAAGTATTTAAGCAAGATTTAAACTGGGATGATGTTGCTTGGATTAAACAAATCTCTAAACTCCCCTTAATTCTTAAGGGAGTTTTAACAGGTATGATAAATACTTTCACTTTTCCATAAATTGTATTGAATAGCATAACTTACCATATTGTTCCATATGAAATTTTTTCAAAAAGACATTTGTCATTGATTGTGTATAAAATTTATGTAAATGTTTAAAGGTTTGATTTACATGATTAATTATGGGAATAAAGCTAGATAATTAATTCTACAATAAATAACTAATTTATTTTGTATTGTATAAGTATTTAATAACTTAACTCTCATAATATTCATATTAATTTTGCATTTGAATCACAATCATTTTGTTAATACTTTCAGGACACCAGTGTACATTTCAATTTTTGTAAATCAGTTAATTTGTCGCCAAATGAAACGAAATAGTTCATTTAAATTTTATACATTATTGCGTAAAATCTGTAGATATGAATTTAGATTAACAAAACAAAACCCAGAAAATGATGTTATAGTGGCAAGAAATGCCTTTTCAAGACTGGGAAATCAGTTCTATGAAATAAAGAATATTAAATATCGACCAAGGTAACGTCGTCCACAAACTATATAATGAGGACCTATAAACAAATAAGATCTTACATATCCTGTTAACAGTTCTTTAAAGCAGAACACACTTAGCAGTAAAGAATTTTTAATAGATAAAATGTTTCCAGCCGAGCAGTCCTAGGCAGGCATCTTCAAGGTAATCGCTATATGTATAAACTGATAGAATGCATTTTGTTAATCTCCAAGTACTGGAAGAGTCAAAGAAAGTGCATAAATATACTTCTGAGGAACGAAATTGCAAAGAAAATTATTCATGTCAAATTCCATGTACTGACCGACAGTTAAATCTCGAGTCAACTTGGAGCAATACAACAGACTGTTACAGTTTCAATAGAGAAAATAACGCTTAAAATAACCCCATGTTTTTCAAGAAAGAACTACTAATTTAGATAATGATATAGGCTAAAATCAGAATAAATGGACATACGGACTTGTATAACTTTTGAAACAGCAATTTAATGGCTCGATAGTTAATATTTAAATGATATAGGCTAAAATCAGAATAAGTACTTTGAAACAGCAATTTAATGGCTCGATAGTTAATATTTAAATGATATAGGCTAAATTCAGAATAAGTGCACATACGGACTAGTATAACTTTTGAAACAGCAATTTAAGGGCTCGAAGATGTACAAGAGAGATATTAAATTTAAAACTTTACACTGCAGTCATTTGGGATATTTTCAAGGGCATAATAGTAATATCAAAGTTTTTGTATAGTTTCCAAACAATGTGTTTGTTTTTCATTTACCAATTTGATTATTTACATTAAATAATCAATTTTTTTCCTAAAGAATTTTAATTTTTAGTATCCAAAAGAATTAAATTTACCATGCAACAATTGAATTTATTTATCACGTGTACTTTCCATTTACAACCACACACGAGGCAAATGTTTTCTTCACTTTTATGCTTTCTCGCTTAATTTTCACCAGTATAAATAAATATCATACCGTCAAATATAACTTATTCTTTTTATTTAATCATGTCCTTGATAAAATATACGAATCCAGATTATGATAACCACTTTATTTTATTGCTATTCTTTAATATTAAATTTAAGATATTTTAAGCTGCTTTGTTTTGCCTTAAAAACTCATATAGAATATTTGAACATGGTATAAAAATTCTTACTTTAGAAATAATTTTAAGTATTTGCAAACACTTGGCACAACATTATTTGAGTAAGATTGCTTCAAATATTCCTATATAATACTGAGCTTGATGTATATAGTATACATTATATTGATATAATATATAGTATAGCATATACATTGTATATAACATAATATAGCATACATTATATTGAAGCAAACTATATAAACTTAAGAAAATAGAATTATAATTACAATCTTCAATAACAACTCTATAACGGAATGTTGAATTGAAATAGATTATTTTGTTATTAAATAGTTTTCTATTTTTTTAATTTGATTTCAATACTAAAATTCAATTATATAAATTATCATATAACCAATAATTATATATGTGTGAATAAACTAAAAATTTTAAACTTATTGACATAGGCATCTTTCCCAATTAGTTAAACAATCCTACTGAAAATTCTTATACAAAAACATTAATATTTTTTATTCGTTAATATTATATATTTTGGACTATACATAATCAAAAGACTAAAACTTTACTAGTTAATTGATCTTCATTTCCAAAAATAATTTCATTATATATTTTATAAAAAAAAATTTCTACAACACTAAATAATGTAATTTGTTCTTTATAATTAATTTGTTACCTATAATGAATTTATTCACTTTAAATTCGAAAAAAAATTATAAAAATACTTATAAATTAAAGTATATTTTTTTGTTTGTATCAGCTGAAGACGCTAAAAAAGCCGTACAATATGGTGTTTCTGGAGTTTGGATATCTAATCATGGTGGTAGACAACTGGATGGTGTTCCTGCTGCAGTATGATAATTAATCCTTTTATTAATTTGTAGAATCCTAATGTCTATTGTAAATTAAAGTAATAAGGCATAAGAGTTTTTGATCAAATTCAAAATTTTGAGCTAACAGTGAAAAAGGCACAGCGTAATAGCATACAAGAGAATCTCTTCCATTTTAGATCGATGTTCTACCAGAAATAGCAGAAGCATTAGCTGGCAGTGGATGTGAGATATACATTGATGGTGGAGTGCGATGGGGCAGCGATGTTTTGAAAGCATTAGCCCTGGGAGCCAGAGCTGTGTTTATCGGAAGGCCTGTTCTGTGGGGGCTGGCTCATTCTGTAAGTCCTTTATGGCATCATTTATTTTACATTCGCTCAATAGGTTTCATCAATATTTACCGCACGAAGTTTTGAGTTAATTTTTCTTTGAATATTATTAAAGGCATTTCCACATAATAATTTATAAGTATTTCTAGAGATTATTAGTATATTTAAATACCAATATTAATTGTTTGTCTTTATTTACTGTCAATATTTTAGCTTAATTCTTATATATAAATATACGTATCAAGTTACTAATTCTTCAGTAAATCATCACAATAAATTGTACCATGAAAGTGTGTTTCGTCATTTTGTTGCAATTGAATTACAGACAAAGTTATTAGGTTGGGGAATAAGTTCGTAGCGTTTTTACCAAAGACTTTTATTTAAACAGAAAACAATAATTATATCAGTAAGTTAATCAATTATATATTCACCGTTGCTCTGTTTATAACCTCTTCCTACCTCTCGACCCATTTGTAGTTGCCGTTCCGCTAAAAATCACCTGGTCTGGTGTCAATGAATTTGTTGAGCCATATTTTAAAGACTTCTTTATCATCGAAGGTAACGCCCTTCATATGGTTTGACAAGGAGCGGAAAAGATGGTAATCGGTCGGTGCAAGGTGCGGATAATACAGCGGATGCTGTAACACCTCCCATTCAAGCTCTTGGAGTGTGGTTTTGACGACTTGTGCAACATGCACACTGGCGTTGTCGTGAAGGAGTATGGTTTGACCACATCGATCAGGTCTTTTCAATCGAATAGCCTCATTCACGCGGTGTGTCTGGGCAATGTAGAGCTCCTTGTTGACTGTGGCATCCTTTCCTAGCATTTCCAAGTGCACCAAGATGTCCTTAAAAACAAACTCAGCAACTTCTTTGTTACCAGACCAGGCGATTTTTGGAGAAACGGCATCGAAGGTCGAGTGGTGGGAAGATGTTGTAAACAGCAACGGCGAATATATAATTGACTAACTTATTGATATAATTATTGTTTTTTGTTTAAATAAAAGTTTTTGGTAAAAATACTACGAACTTATTCCCGAACCTAATAGTTGTCATATAATACAATTATTTTTTAAATGAAATGAGTATAAGTTACAGAAATAGTCTGATAGAAATTATTTTGGAAAGTACTTTTTTTTTACTTGATTCCTTTCTTGTGTTTATAGGGCGTTCAGAAAATAAGCTACACCTGTACCGCTAGAGATAGCATTGATTGCGAAAGAAGAGCAACGCTTGCGCAGACGATAATTGATTTCAACGACTTCCAACTGCAGCATTTTTATTCTAATTGTTTGAACAGTTGCTGCGTAGTACGAGAAAAATGGCGCGTCATCCAGAAACTTACTCCAATACTGATGAGTGTTGGAGTAAGTTTCTGATGAGAAGTGTGAGGAATAGTACATTTTTTGTGGGCAAAGCGTTTAACGAGTACGGAGATTTATCGTGAAATATCGGCAGTCTATGTACTAAGTGCAATGTCACTTCCAGACTTATGAAATGGTGAAAGCAGTTGGAAGACGGTCGCACAGACTTAACCGATGCAAAAGGGCAAGGAAGGTGTGCACATCGGACATGGTGGAAGGCATTAATCTTAACAATCGCAGAGTGAGCTTCGCACATATTGCGCAAAAGGTGGAAATATCTGTAGGCAGTGCTCATTCCATCACCCGTTACCAACTGGATTATCGCAGATTGTGTTAAAGATGGGTTCCTTATTCTTTGAATTCTGAACACAAAGAAGCAAGGTTTGAAGCTTCCCTGGTATTCCTTCAACGTTATTCTGCGGAAGGATATGATTTCTTAAGTCGCATCATTTCGGATAATGAGACATGGATGCATCACTTCACTCAAGAAACGAAGCAAGTGTCGATGGAATGGAGACACATATCATCGCCCGTAAGAACAAAATCCAAAGTTCTCTCATCAGCGGGTAAAGTCACGGCTACTGTTTTTTTTTTTTTTTTTCTATTGTGAAAAGATTGTCTACATCGAATTTATAGTGAAAGGTGCACCTATTAATGCTGAGTCCTACTGCGAAACACTAAGATGTTTGCTCAAAGCTGCGAATAATGAGCAATGTGGAAAGTTAAGTAAATACCCTTTGTCTTGTTGCACGATAATGCAAGACCTGACTAGGCATGCGCAGCAAGATTTACTTCCCAATTTTAGATGGGAGGTCTGGAAGCATGCATAATACAGTCCCGATCTGGCGCCATGAGATTTTCATGTGCTCCATAACCTGAAAGCACATTCAGGTGGAAGACAATTTTCCAACGATGACCGGTTCCGTCAGCTGTTCTAAATTGGCTCAAGTGATGCTGGGCTAAGGAGAGGATTTTCTATCGTCAGGGCATCGAGTGATTAGTGCTACGTTCCGACAAATGTATTGCAGCTACTGAGAGATTATGTAGAGAAATAGTGTGTTGTTTGTGTGTCATATTGTAATATAGCGCACTTTCAGTAAAGTGTTTCGTTGACTTACATTGTTAGGTAACTTAATTTTCGTAAACGCCTATTGTAAATACATTTATAGACAATAAGCATTTATTTTACCATTATTATTTATAATGTTTTCTTCGTAGTGGGGGGCCATTAAACAATATTCACTGTTTCTTAGGATTCTTAATATTTAGCATTATAATGACATTACTAAATTAAATTGCACTCTGTTCAAATCTTGCGCAACAGAACAATCTTTAGGCTTTTATGTTTCATAAAATTTAAAACAAATTTGGGATTTACATGGGGAAGCCGTGATATAAAATTAGATAGCATTTGTAAAGCAATAAAGTAATTCTGGTAAAATATTGACAACTAAATTAGGTAAAAAAAAAATACCAAGCATTGTCAAACAATGAATAGCAAAATAATTTTTTAACCAGATATACTTTAAAATTTATTAAATTAGAAAATTTACCTACCTAAGTATTCATTTACATCTAACTTCTGAAATTAAAGAGTTCAAAGCGATTCCTGAAATGCAATTGAAACAGTAAATATACACATTAGGAAAAAATTATAGAAATACACTATTTGTTAAATTATCTCAACCAAAGAATTATTTCTGAATAAACACTGATGTATTAAAACATATTTTTTAATAAAATTGTTTTTGTATCAAATTAAGTAAGTTAGATACAATGAAATTAAAATATGTGATTAAATTCTTTCATATTCTTATTTAAAATCATATACATTATGCTCCTTCGTTTATAAACATTAATGCAAACATTTGGAATATTAATTTTTGTAATATGAAGAGAAAACATATTTCTTATCAACGTCCATCATACGGAATATTTTAATATTCATATTTTGTGTACATTTTCTAAATTCACATTTTAAGGAAATTTGTTAGCTTAATTTATATTAATTTTTTTAATTTATTCCATAATTTTATAAATTCTTCATTTCAGTGATATTTCATTGCGTATTTCGAAAATATTTATAATAATAATCTTAATATTATGTCCCAAAATGTTTTGTTTTGCATCAATCCTAGTTTATTATTAACTTATTTATAGTTTATTATTAATCATAGGAACATTAATTTATAAACGATTGTTCAAATCATTTTATTTTATTAAATGTAACTTTAGTATTTCATTCATTTTATATTAGTATTAAATTACACTATTGAGTTTATTAAACATTAATTTAAAAATTTAATTTTAATTATAAAAACTTCAATTGCATAAATGAGTATATTCATAACAAGACGCAAAAACTCAATATATTATATTCCTAATTAGCTGAATGAAGAAACAAAATGCATAAATTCATATATAAATAGTTATTTTTTATCAGACTAACTATTCGTTTATGGAGTAATCCATACTTACAAAAATATGTATTTATAGATTATCTTATAAGAAACCAAATAAATTATCCATTTTAACGAATACCATTAAAGTTTATATGCTCAAGATAGGAAGAGAAATTCTAAATTTTCTAGAATCAAAAATATATATTTTTCATCTTAAATTTTTCAATCTTCCTTAATTTTTTCCACCCACTCAAATATTCCAAGATTTTCATTAATAATTCTGGATTTGATTTAGCATTTAATTTTAAAGCCTATTTCATGACCACGATATTATATTATTCTAATCTAATGCAATACAAATATATTTCATGAAATTATAAAAAAAATCCTTAAGTTCCAACAAACAGAATTTAGGAACTTACTCATAGTTTGAATATAAAATATCAAAGGGTAGAAAAAATGTATTCTATCATTACTAAACTTTTTTTATTTAAATTAAATTGGTATTTCATTTTTATAATAATAAAATCCAAACTTATTTTAGATTTCTTTCCTTATTTTAGGGACAAGATGGTGTTCGTTCGATCTTGGAAATACTGAAGTCAGAACTTGACAGAGCAATGCACCTTTCAGGTAATTTTATATGAACAGAAAGAATTTAAACTATATAATAATACCTTTTTGAATGTTAAAAATCTTTGCTTCTGAATTTTGAAGAAATATTCTTTATAAAATATAACTCACTTTTCTAAATTAATATTAATTATTATTATTCGAAATTTTAGTAGAAATATTTTAAATTACATTTTTATTGGTGAATATCATTTAACAAATAATACTGCTAAAAACACTTAAAATTTATTTAAATTATTAATATTGCTTAGATCAATTTCCCAAAATATTATGAATATGATAAAAATTTATAAATGTTCCAAAGTTAGAGTTTACACTATTGTGAAAATTATTTGAAGAATTTTTTATTGAAAACAGAGGAAACGTCTAATTTGAAGCATTAAGTAGCCTTATTTTTTCAAAATCCTCTTTTACGAATATAACACTCACGACTTCATAATTTCAACTTACATAAACAACACACTTTAATTTCAAATCTTTTTGTTTGAAGACAATAAATTACATAAAATTCAATTGTTTTGGTTAGGCACAGTAAATCAGGTAAAATTTACATTTCACGAATCATTCATCTACCAATATCGAATTAATTAGCATATAAAAGTGTTTATTTAACACAATATTTTTATTCTTTATTTTTTTACATTTTATCGCCTCCATTCCCTTTAAAATGTATTAAAAAAAACATTTTCAAAAATTTCCTGAGAGACATTCTCGTAAATATTGAGATATGTTTACACTTTGTTTAGTCATCCCCTGTTTCCTTTCTTTATTCTTATCTTTGTTTTCTCAAGGCTGGCATTATATTTAAAGCAAAATATGCCAACATTTCATCGATAGTTACAAGAAAAAATTTTAACATCATTCTATGATTTTTTTTAAACAAGGAAATTGTAATGTTTATATACTATTAATTGCTCTGCAGTTTCGTAGGATTCTGTTTCCCAAAATTTGTCAGTCAAAGTCTCCTCAATAATTACCAGTTAGGATTAGTATTTCATTTATTTAGAATAAAGGGAATTATATCATGAGTTCATGTAAATTCTTTAATTTTATTTTTATTGCCAAATAAATTCTTTTTTATTCCGTCAATAAGAACTCAAAAGTTTCACTATTAATAGTCATTATTCGTTTTACACGTTTTCGACTTTATTGAAATACCATTCTATAATCTATTTGGGTCATTACCAAGCAATTTAGTTTTGTTTTCTAAGACCGATTCTTTCCAATCACTTTAATCCACAATACTTTCTTCTACTAATTCTTCGCAACTTTTCTCCTTAAGTTTTACTGGAAAAAAAGTTCATTAATGCTCAAAATTACATTTGTTAATAACTCTTCGACAACATTTATCAGAATTTTACGATAATGTACCAGTTTTGTACATGTAAAAAATCCACTTTATTTACGTACATTTTATTTCCTTAATTTGATTATATTACGAGTGTGGCTTTTGATAGCATAGTTGGTAATTAAAAACTCGTGAAGAGTTTAGTTCAGTATTATAGAGCAAAACTATTGATTTCTGCAGCATAAATTGATAAAATATGTATTACCTTTACCTTGAATTATTTTATTCTTATGAATTATGACAGAGATTTCAACCGCAAACAAGTTAGTGTACAAAAATGTTTTGTTAACAATAATTTATGGCTGAGTTTGTAAATGTCTTTGTTCCGTACTGAAAGACAAACTCTTTTAAACAACAAATTATGATTCTTATGACTGGTTAAAATGATGTTACAACCAATTTTACTTTTAAGTCACTAAATTACAGAAGTAAATTACAGAGGTTTGGTTGATAGGTAATTTTTCGTTTCAAATTTCCAGCAATTTGTGGAAGAATATCTTTGATGATCAATCTTTATGCAGCTGGAAAAACATAGTTATAATTATATTCAATATCTTCACTTATCATCACAAGTATTTCAAAAAAGCACTTATTTTATCCACTAGTGTTGATCAAGGAATTGCAATTAATTTTTGTCTAAAATCTTCAACAAGAATATTAAGGAATTTACAAATTATATGACTTTTCCACAAATCTTGCAATAATATATCAGGAGGTGTTTTTTTCTATGCCACTATGTGTGTGTAAACGTGCGTGCGTGCGAGTGTGTGTGTGTGTGTGAATGTGTGTGTGCATGTGTGTGTGTGTGCATGTGTGTATGTGTGTGTAAATGTGTTAAACAATTCATTTCATTTGCAACGTTATGTACATAAATAATTAAAATGAAAATAAATCTAAACCTATGAAAATTGAATTTAACAATACAGTCCGTAAACTGTAAGTCCGACAAGAATAACTGTTTTTCCACAAAATAATACGTGATGGTTGAAAACATTTTTTCCGCAACACATATGTAACAGCTACGAGATAGGAGCATTAAAATATTCTTTAATTCAATTACAATGTTACATCAAAATCACTAAACAATCTGTAGAAAACTCTCAGAGATTTAAAATTTTGAACATTTATATTTTTATTTACATTGATTGTATTTTAACAAACATTTTCTCACTTTAAAATCATATTTTTTTAATAAATACTTTTTTTTTAAATATCAGATGACCTTCCAATAGTTAGTTCTACAAAGTGCATATTTTAAATTTTGATCATGTGATTATTTTAGAAAATTTTTACTTCATAACACTATGTATAACTTGAATGATATACTTTCTTTATTTCAGGTTGTAATAGTATCGCTGATATTGGACCACATTTAGTAAAGAGACGACACTTTGCGAAAATCTAATGTATATAATTTTGCATCAAAATATTGACTACCTAAATGAAAGGGAATATCTTCTATCTACTTTTTAAGTACTTTTCAATTTTTTTTCCTTGAATCTCCAAGAAAAATTTCCCAAAGTAAAATTTACATCTGTATTCCCCAAGTTTTGCTTACATCATGTATTACTATATTTTAAATTTTTACGAAAATTATACAATTGTATATGTAATTTAAATTTAATTTTTATTTATGTATTGCATAATCACTCATCGAACCTTATAAAACATTCTTATATATTTTATTTATTTAATTTATTAATTTAAAGTAACTTTTGATATGACAATACACAGATTTTAATTATTGCATTTAAATTTTATAAGGTTAATAATAAATATTTCATTTATTGTTGTTTATTTTTTATGCTATAATTTGACTTATTTTTCCACAAAAATAAATTTACATAACTGGACAGTAAAATTACTGCATCAAACAAGTGGCAAGCCCCGCACGTGAATCCGAATAAAATATTGAGCATGCTGTAAAATACAAACGATTACCGCTCTTTCATGCCAATAGTTACACTTCCAAAACAAGTAAAAAATAAGTTTTATAATAGGTTTGTCTTTGTAGAAACTGCGTTTACACGTTCAATTTAAGTGATTATAATAAATCATGTTGTAGATAAAATGGTCTAAATATTTTACTAGAAAATTGGTTATATCATACAAATCATTTTTAGGGCAAGAAAGATTTCTATCAATCTATAAGAAATTGATTAATTATCCGAAGTTATAAGAAATGATTATGAATATTGAAACAAAATGTAAATGCTTTGTTATAACGTATCTGCTATCATGAAACCATTATACTCAGTTTATTTAAACATTTTTAAATCCATAAAAAACAGAAATTTTGCTTGAACACCCCACATTCATGGTTCAATTTGTAACAGTTATGCTTCTTTTGCTCATGAAACTTAATTCTATCAAGGTTAAACTAAAAAATATCAATTCCAGCGGCAGTATTATAAGGTGGAATGAAACTTTGGATACCAACAAATCACAGATTAAAAATCATACAAATTCAATTTTTCTTACTTTTCCTTTGTATTGAAGTTAAATAAATTGAAACAAAAACATTGTATCTGTGTAAAAAGTTAGAACTTAAACTATTTTGCAGAAAATTTTTATGAAGAAAGCTATTTTGTTATAAAATAATTAAAAGTTAAGATTAAAAAAATAATAATAAAAAGATAATTATTTTTTTATCTACCTTAATGATAAAATAAATCAAACTTTATTTACTTTAATCCTAAAATAAATTTTAAGAAATTATTATCTATCTGAAAATTTCTTTTCCCTTAATTGCAAAATGCATTTATTTGAAATTAAATTTGAATCTATTGTGACAGATTTATCTGTTTTTCTTACTAAAACTTATTTCACTTATTTCCTTATAACACTGATTTTTAATTCAAACCTACATCTTGATACTCTAAATATACCATTATCACAATTGCATATTATTAGAAAATATCAGGAAAGTCTTTTACAATTTGATAAATTTATTTTGGTATAATAAGAATGAAAACATATTAAGCAATTTTATTAAATTAGTTGGCTAGAATTCGATTCTAGATTAAAAGAGAGTAATTAAAAAATATGTGCAGCAATTTAATTTTTAAGCATTTTTTCAATTTCATAAAATTTTTGCATTGTATTTAAAAGCTTCTAAGGAAAATTGCTTTGAATCTAGTGTTTTATACAAATTTATAATTTGTTTAAAGTTTTTATTATTCTACAAATTCATTGTATTATATTTCTTTAAATTCTGTATATATTTAGAATGTTTACAGCTCAATATTAATCTTTTTTATAGTGTTACAATCATGCATTCGAAACAAATGAACCATCCAGTTCATTCTATTTAATTTTATATATTTTATATACAACATCAGGTTGTTTATATATCTTACATAATTCTGAGTTAAATCTCCAATTATTTTTTCTCCCTTACACCGCCAAAAATATTCCAAAAATCTTCCTTTTAAATACTGTTACAGAATTCATCTCTAATTCAGTCATAGCCCAGGTCTCAGAAGCATATGTAGGCCTCACAAGAGTTTTGTAAATTAAAAAACTTTGTAATCACAACACCTAGTAGCTGTTAAAATGGAGAGAAGATCTCCATGGGTACAAAAATACGTTAACGTAAATGAACAATTAAACTTTTACATCGTAAAAAAAAGCTCAGCCAATAAAATGGTAATTCTAAAACATTGTTATACAATTTTCAAAATTAATACAGAGTGTAAAACGTACTGTCATATATGGACCGTCTCATTTTATCTAGAGAAACTCTGAAATATTATTGGTCACAAATTATGAATAAGAGAAAATAAATCAGGAAAATACTAAAATGGTTCTTCTTACAAATGAATCAAGTTCGTCTATTGTTCGGTTAAGACAAAATTTTACCATTATGTTAGCTGGTTATGAAAGAGTCTTATTCTTGTCTCAGATATTCCACTAATATTTTTTCTTTGGGCAGTCCTTCATGTTCTCAAACATTCCTTCATATTTATGAACTAAGAAGAAAAATTATTAAGAAAATATAGTTTTAGAATCAAGAACATGCAGAAACTGAGCAATCCAATTACAGACTTGTTCACTTTAAAAGTCAATTGACTATGTTCTATATATTTTTGTTATAACAATTAACTGAAGCATGATGTGGCATAGTCAATTTTTTGCCTATTTTCCAAATTTTTCTCCAACATGGACAACATGCATAAAGATGAGCAATGATCTGCTAAAATGTTAAGTTAGAAAACTTATCTTCTCAATTAATAAGGCTAGGACTAAAAGATATGTACTGATAATAAACTTAAATAAAAGTAATTGAAATAATGGTTTTATGTTTAATTTGGTTTGGCCTTAAAATTATGCATTTCAGTTCATAATAAATATATACAATGCATCTAAATATAAGTTAACTGTAACCATACAAAAATGTAATACAAAATTTCTTTTCTTACATCACCCACATTGAATTCTTAGTTTGTATTTAAAGATTGTTTTAATAAATTTTTAATTATTTGAAAGGCGAATATATTAAAATTTTGGGATTTACTATTTAAAGAGAGGAATTTTTTAATAAAACCAATATATATTTCAAAAGAAATTACAAAAAATTTTCAAATTTTGTGTTTCTGAGAAAAATGAAGTAATTTTTTTTTAAAAAAAACTTATGAAAGCGGTAAATAGTTAATAAAAAGAGTCATCTATCAGATCAAATCAAATTAATCAGATTATACCGCTAATTAAGATTTTTCATTGACTACTTATTTTTATTTTTTGTAAAATGATACATCAAAAATGTTAGGCGGCAGCAAACCTGGTCACCGTCAACCGGACGCTGTGGATGACTACCAGCTGTCCATAAGCCATCCACCAACCATCCACGAAATGACGTCACGTATGACCAAATTGACTTTCCACCAAACGAAGTATTCAACATGTTTAATTTTTTCATCCACAACCGAGCGGCAAGTGTATATTTACTTGATTCGCGCTATTTATATAAGAGCATGGAATTCAAATTTTCTACAGACATTGAAGAATTTATCATTAAATATTTTAAAACCAAGTTAAATTTAATTGGTCAATTTGTTTTAGAATTTCAGTTTTTTGTTTTATAATATATACTTATTTATTCGATTATATATTTTTAATAGATTACAAGTGCTTGTAAAACCTACGTGATGATAATTATTTTAATAAAATTTTTAAAAAATCAACTATATAAAGATTTCATTTGAATAATTAATATTTTTTTCAAAAAACAATTCTCTGGTAAAATTTTAAGATTTTTAAAAACTATTTTCATTATATTTAAATTTTCCTCATTGAAACAGCTTTTTAAAAATTAAAAAAATATTTTGAGTAATTTTAGTTTTTAATAAAAATTAACTGAATAAAGCGTTTTTAATTTAAACTACAATTAAATCACAGCAGAAACTCTAATTTAAATAATATTTTTTATTTATTATTACTTTTATGAATGCATTAAATACATGAACTTTAATATGATAAATAAATTTATTTGTATTTTTTATTTAAATATTATGAAACAGACTCTGAAATAAAATGCAATTATTTTTTAAATTAGGATTTTTAATATAATGCAAATGCATAAGTATTTGTAGCAAAAAAAATTTTTTATACAATTATTTTTCAATTTAGTTTTTATTTATAGTTTATAAAAATTCACATTTCAAAGAAATATTGTTTATTTTATTGTATTATAAATATTGTTTTATTTTAAATAAGTTGCATGAGCGATTGAAATAAGTTTTGTTATTTAAATTTTGTTCTCCTTTTTTTCTCTTCCAAACATACTTCATCAATAGTATTTTGTGCTGATATTTAAATCAAAGTATTACCTTAATATTTCTCCGCATTTTGGACATGATTAAATATGAAATATTAACAAATATACAATACAATAATAATGCAAGTTAAGCAGTAAACGTTTATTGGTTAATATTTGGAGTGACGTTATTGATGACGTGAATGTTTCGTGTTTGGCTGGTATACTAGACACCAAGGATCTACAAAACAGACAAAAATGAAATACCATCCACAAGCAACGCGGTGGACAGGTTTGCTGCCTGTCTTTAGTGAGCTTACAAAAATAAATATTCTTTTCCCAACAAATAAGCAAATATTTAGACAAGCCTTTTCTCAATTTCTAGAGTTATACTTTTTGCTTTGATATATATATATATATATATATATATATATATATATATATATATATATATATATATATATATATATATATATATATATATATATATATATATATATATATATATATATATATATATATATATATATATATATATATATATATATATATATATATATATATATCCCACGGTGGGCACTTGGGTGACGAAAACTATGCCACAACAAGGCCAGAAACTGCTACTCATTTGTCGTTACAAAAATATTCAAAAATAATGTTGTTTTTCATCCTATTTGTTTTTATATTTTGAATGTGTATTTTTTCATTTCATCTTTTATTATCTGCTTTTACAAGATATCACTATAAAACACTTCCATTTTTAACATATTTAACTATTTCTTTACCCTCCAGCATATATTACTTATAATTTGAAGAGATAGCCAAGATTTTCAATAAATGCTTCCATAAAAGTCATTGGCATACTTTGATAAATTTTTCCTTTTGCAGTATTTTGTTTCAGCATATTATAATTATTTACATTTGTCTTTACAAGGAATGTAACAAATATGATGCAGCATTTGAAAATTTCTTTTCTCTCCTTAGAGAAAAACTGAATATCTTATTATTTTGTATTAAATGAGATAAAAAGTGTATTATTAATTTTTATTAAGCAAAGCATTTGTCTTATTAAAAGGAAACGGGTATTGTGTGCTGGTATTGAATAATTAATTTGGTATGAATGACAACAGGTGAGATTGTCAATCCAAATTATTGACAATACTATAGCTCAATGATTATAATGATAATCTTGATAAGAAGGAAATGAAGGGAAACAATCTGTAATTTTGCGTTTTTAGTTTTAATTTTAATACGTGTGCGTGTGTGTGTTATCACAAATGAATTAATGAGCCGGCACTCATTTAAAATGTATTAATATCGCTTTAAAACATAAAAAGAATATTGAATTAAAGCTTTATAAATTTGACTCAGTTTATAATCACACATTTTTCTATAAATTATAGCTTAATAGCTTTATTTTAGTTTGAAAACTAATTATAATACAATTCAACTATATAATTAAAATTAATCAAAATTAATCATCGTAATCGAAATTTTTTTAACAGATATATCGAGTATTTTATCAATTTTTATCGAGACAATTTCTCTATTTTAACTTTTTGCACAACTTCCCATTAAGTTTTTTATATTCCATAAATAAGAAAATTCATGATATTTTAATCCGTGTAAGCTTAATTAGAGTTCATTTTTCCTTTATTTATTTATTTTTGATATAATAATAAATCAATCCACAGTGAACGTGTAGTATTGCAATATTACAACATGATACTGTGTGGCTTTGTTCAAATATTTAAACATTATCAAATCCAACCATAATATAAATTACTTCCTAAAAATATGTTATCTTTATAATTAAATTCACAAGTATTTCTTCAAAATAATCTGGGCATTGCATATAAGTATTTTCATTTAGCTCGCCATTCAAATATGCCGTTGTTACATCAAATTGGTACTGGAGATAAAGACGCCATAATGCTTAGTGAACTATTGCGAGTAACTGGGGATAATGTTTCAGTAAAATCTATTTTGTATTTTTGACTAAAACCTTTTGCAATAAATCGAGTCTTGTTTTTCCCTTCAGAGCTATCAGTGCTAAATTTCGTAGTTAAAACAAAATGGTTCCCTAGGTATTGTACCTTTTAGGTTCGTATTGGTTGAGAGTTGATAAAACAATCTCTAAAAAGTCACAAGACTTTTATTCGTAGCAAATTAAACTAAATACAGGAAATTCCACCTGTTGAAATAACAATTACACAAGTTCCAATACCATTAATACAACAAGAAACAACTTTCAATCGCTGAAATCTTTAATTCCTCAGACAGACAACAGCTTCTATGCTTTCAACTAGCATTCAAGAACTATTCCCTGACGGGTGGCGGTATTTATACCCGACATGGCGTTAAAATATACGTGTTTCGCCAAGCCTCTGGAGGGTTCTAGGCTATCTAGCTTAATATTGGTCCTAGAACTTAAGAGATGAATTTTTCAAAAAAATATCAATTTCTCGCCAATATGCAAAAATTCTCGCCAAACGTAGCCACGAATCTCGCAAAAGGTTGTTAAAATATTAGAAATTCCATTTTTAACGCAGAATACGCTTAAATTGAGCAATATTTGCACAAAATATGAGTATTTCCTAACTGTCTGAGATATTTTAAGACAAATGCAATGATGTTTACGAATATGTAACAGTATTTTTCCGAAGTCAGCCTATCCAACAGCTTGAAAGTGTCATTTTTAAAAACACTTTTCATTTCACTGGCTAATGCCTGATACCACATCAGAACATTATGACTTTTAAGCATAGTCTTGATAGGGATCTCTGCGTTGCAATTGTAACAATAGTCGCTAATTTTTTTCATTCCAGCCACATATATTAACTCCCTATTACGCAAAGAAAGAGTATCCTTTCAGGGTTCAAAGGTGAGCTGGGAGAATCACATAAATCGTCCGTTTTCTTTGTGGACTTAGGCTGTCCTCAAATTACTCGATGGTCTTGCTAGACAAGCTGAGCGTCGCGCGAAAATCATATCAAACCAAATGACATCAGTGATATCTTAAATATGTCTGAAAATAGGAGGAGAGTATGATGATTCTTGATTTCGAGCAGATTGGAATTATCTGGCAACGAAAACTCTAGTTTCAATTTTTTTTATGCAAAATTTTTTTAAATTGGTATATCTCGTGGTAAAAATTTCAATTTTTTATATAAAATGGAAAGTTTATCAAATTACAGATTTTAATTTGAAGAAAAGAAATTAAATATGAATCTTTATAGAGGTAATAATATTTTTTTAACAAAAAAGTTATTTGTAATTTAAATTTTTGTGCTCCTTAATTGTTCACCAAATTTTATTTAATTTATATCGATCACCGATTCCTTTGATATCTTAGAAAGAATTTTTACTTTGATAAACACAAAAGAAACCAAATTATTAAAGTCAAATTCTTTCAATTGTCAAATTCTTATGGATTACAGTAAAGTCCTTAAGAATTATTTTTTACAAAACTTTTCAAAAGTCTATAATGGAATACAAAATTTATATTGACTTCTAAATAAAGCATTCCTTTTTTCGTATTATTAAAAATCTCGAATGAATACACATAACTGCTGCGTGGAAATTATAAACAATTTTATTTATTTAATTTGAAATATTGAATTGATATTGTAAAAAATTGAAATTTACATATTCAATTTAATATTGACTAATAAGTACAATCAATTTAAGAAAATTTCTCTCTGCTTTTTATTCATGTTTGTATTGCTCTTTAACAATTTTTAAGCAAGAGAAATCTAGTCTTGAATAACAAGTATTAGTAAATAATATAGTTTAAAATCTATTTATAAAAATAAACAATTTTTAGCTTTATTAATATATGGATACAAGCAATTAATTAAATTATTTATATTTTCTTATTTTTAATTTAAGACAACTTGATCATATATGTGCTATTCAAACTGATATTCTTATAAAAACAAATCCTTAATGAAATTGTAATATAATTTATTATTAATAACCCTTTTTCACATTTTTCAAGTATGATACTTTGTTGCATTCAAAGTAACCAACTATAATAACACCTCATGTTTATTTATGTTATTGCAATAGTAACATTTTATGGAAAATTAATTAGGTATGTAAAGAATGATATTTTATGACAATGCTTAAAATTTTGAAAAAATACATGTTATTACAGCTATGTTCATATAATTTATTGTTAAACCATTTTACCATTTTTTAAGGATAACACTTTGTCGTATTAAAAATAAAATTATTATACCTCATGTTTATTTATACTATAGAAGTAAGTAGCAACTGCTTATGGAGAAATAGTAATATACTTCTCTCAAATGTAGCTCTTGTGCACTTAATAAATATGTTGATTATGTTTCATAATGTAAATGTGATAAAAATTAAATTATTAAGTTACAAAATAGATAATTTTCCTCCAAGTTAAAAAGATTTTAGTATCTAATTTGGGGCATTGTAAAAACTTATTTCTTTTAAAATGTCAAAAAAAATTCAAGAAATACTTAAGTATCTAATTTGATTTACAAAATAAACTAAATTATAAAATATGTTGGCAAAATGTTAAATTTTCAGCATTGGCATGGCATTATTTCATCGTCTACTTCTATTTCCTTTAGCATTATTTTATACATCGTCTGTACGAAATAATTCTAAAGGAAGTAGAAATTGTAAAATAATCGGCAAAGTCAATTATAAAATGTTAATTTAAGAATATGTTTATATTTCCAAATTATAATAACGATAATAATAAATTTAGTAATTAAATACAGTAATATATTAACGAATTTGTTTTATTTCCTTAATAAATTGTGAAGGTTACAGGAAAGGGAATTTTTTTAATATATTGATATATTAATTATTTTTACAAAAAAGACATAAGAAAAATATCAAAATTTAAAAGTGAAATTCATTCAAAAAACAAAGAAAATCCATTTTAGATGTTCATATGAATTAATTAAGATTTCAAAAACTTGACTATAAAGCAAAATTCCCGAATAAGAATTTATCATGAAATCTGGAATCCACTTGTTAAAATATCCCTAGTAGCAATTCAATACTGGGGTGGTGATTGGGTTAACGACTTGAACAGATGGAAACTCAACGGCCCCCGTGTGCGGCAATAGTACATGGAACAGTCTACTATTTGTCACCTCGGCCGTAGAGAGGTTGCGATATCCCCGCCCGTTCAGTTGAAGTGCACGGTGTGATGAGCTTATGGCATATGGCCCGGTGAGTTTTTTAAGATTCGATGAAAAGGGAGTGAGTGCAGCGATGATATTATGCCATACAATTTTGCATTCTACTCGTGTACTAATGATGTTTTCTGGCTTAAATATCAAAAATACACTATCGTTTAAAAATAATTTAACAATAGTGTATTTTTATTACTAAGCCAGACAATATAGAGGAAAACCCCTTTTTTTGCATAAATTACATTTTACCCATAAGTTTTTCATACATAAAAATACTTGTATTGAAAGTAGTTTTTTTTAATAGTTTTGAATAAATTCAAAATGTAATAAGATAAATCAGGTAGTATACTCAAGTGAAATTAATACGAGTATGAAGCGTATTTTCATCTAATATTGTTTCCCTCTTGGACATATCAGTATTTTCAACAGTTTTTATTGAAAGACACATAATTAACATTCAATAATTTCAGTATTAGAAATTTGCTTTTATTTATTTTTTTTTTTACTAATAGAAAAACTCTAATAAATTTGTTTTAAGACAATATTCATTAGAATTTTTTAAATACTTTCCAATTTTAGAAAAAATAAAATTTGAATTAGCAGATTGTAAATTGTTGTGATTTTCCAAATATTTTTTTAATATTACAATGGATATTTAATTGTAAAAATATTTAAAAAATTATTATTGCTTCTATAAGACATATTTTTAACAAATCCTCATAAATTTATACAGAAGTTTGGTTCTAAAGACTAGAATCATAAGTTATTCATTTAGTTCTTCCAATGTATTTGTAACAATTGGTATATGTTAACATATCTAAACAAGAGATTTTGATGTATTTAATATAGAACACACAATATAACTTTAATTCCTTTTTGATATTTTTTTTCATCAATTTTATATTAACAGCAGAAAAATTGACTTAAACATGAATATCCTTGAAATTTTTTAATAGAAATATTTGCAAAACTAAGGGTGATAACACAAGTTACAAATTTTTTGTAATAATTGTATTAAATTTATTATTGCGATGAGATTAAAAATACAGTTATATTCTCAGTTACAAGTGTTTCTGTTTCATTGTAATATTTTAAAATATTTCTTTAATTCTCCATTTCAATATTTATGAACTTAATCACAAAAATAAAATGTTCACAAAATGTAGAGATTTATTATTATTCTTTTTTATATATTATATACATCAGACTGGGCTTTTTCCAAAGTTCTTTTGAAGTGTCCCCCATCTTTGTCAGAAACACACATAAGCCATTTCTTAGTATATTGCTGTACATCACTATTTGTAATACAGCTGCCATGGCATTGAATAGAAGCTAGAAATAAAAATGATAAAAAATTAATATCAGAAACAACATAACTTTTCAATCATTTTTATTTGATGCTATTAACATTAAATTGCATCTGAATAAATTCTGTATAATCTAACAAAATAATTTTAAATATTATACTGAAATGTCATGCAAATTTAAAGTTGTTAGAAGATTATTAAAATTATGATTTAAATTTTGAAGGAAAACTTTAAAAATTATAAAGTTTATCTATATACTCCAATTAACATTTTGATCCAATGGCAAACTTCACATTTAATAAGCATATAAATTCGTAAATGAAAAATAAAAACTATCCATTAATTCTTCATAATAAGTTACAAACACTATATAAAAGAAATCATATACATTAAACAAAGAAGATAACAGAAACATAATATAAATATTGAGTTCGTATGATTTTTTACAATGGTTATGATTCTGAAATATTAAGAGTAAACTGAATTAGTAAAAGTAAAATTTTAGATTTGAATTTAATGATGTTTTCTTGTATCATTATATACCTTTTAAAATATATTTCTACAATTGATTCTCTGTCAGGAACACACATCAACCATTTCTTGATATATTGCTGTACATCAATATCAGAGATACAGCTGTCACGGTGGCAAAGAAAAGCTACATATAAATAAATTTTGCTCCAATAAATAATGTTAAATAAAATAACATCAGAAACAAAGTAAGATCAACATTACAAACATTTTTATAATTGATACAATTAATATCATTGCTTCTGTTATAAAACAATTTTAAGCATTACATAGTAATGTGTTGTATTCACTGTCTGGATAATTTTTATAAATTCAACTACCCATTTTTTTCTGGCTATAGAAGTCCTTCTTTTTATTTAATTCCCCCCCATTTTGACGAAGTGGGATGCCCTAACGTGGGACTTGGAGGAAACCAGTCTTGCAAGAAAAAAGCGAGGGGTGGCAGAAGAAATAAAAGCACACGAGATTGGTCGGAAGAAGATGGAATATATATATTATATATAGGCTTCTGTTTAGTATTATTCCAAATGAATTCTCCATTAATACAAATCCGGATGACGAGTCTATAAACAGTAAAGTTGAAATTTAATAAAAGCACTCGAGATTGATCGGAAGGAGAAGAAATAGGCTTCTGTAGATTATTCTAGATGAATTCTTCATTAATAAGAATCCGGATGAAGAAAGCCTCGCCGAATAACTGATCAACCAGGTTTTTTGAACCCCTCTAAATAGGCCGGCATCTTCCATCAACTGTTTGTAAGTTAATGTTGTTTTTCTTTATTTATTTATCCAGCCAATTCTTTTAGTGTGGTAACACCATTTCCATAACTTTATCTGATAAGTAATCTGAATATAACTTTAAGCAATCTAGTGTAACTTAATCACTCCATGTGAGTGATTTATCATGTTGGTAGCAAAGTTATAATAATTGAAATAATACAAGTAATTGAATTTATATATATTTTGTAAACAGTTTTGTTATTTTATGAGTGAATTAAATGAAATTTTTAATTGCTAAAACGAAGCCAGTTTCTGCTTCTATTTTTCAGGTTTGAATCTGGATAGGAAAAAAAGAATATAATAAATACACAACGCAATATTTAAACAATATATATATATATATATATATATATATATATATATATATATATATATATAATACCTTATTTTAATTTAAAATATCATATGTAATCGTTTTATAATAACAGTAATTTTATACACAACAAATGTCACAAATATTAAAGTTGTTAAAATATTACAAATAATGTTTAAATTTAAAAAATATATATATAAATTTAATCCATATCTTCTAATCAATATTTTGATCCTATGGTAAACTTTGTATTAAAAAAATACATAAGCACACACACAAAGCATAAATGAAAAATATAAAATAACAATTCTTCTTAATCTTAAGTTACAGGAACAATATAAACTAAAATTAAATACATTAAAAAAAAAAGAATAATGAAACATGTAATTAAAAATTATAACAGAAACATATGAAATATTGTTTTCTTATGATTTGTTACAATGGTTATTATTCTGAAATATTTTGATTAAATTGAATTAGTTAAACTTTTACATTTGAATTTAATGATGTTTTTATTTTGCACTATATTTCTTATAAAATTTATTTGTACAAGTAGTTCACTTTAGAAATTTTAAAAATAAAATGCTAACCTCTAATCAAATTAATAACATTTTGAAGAGTACAAAATGCATGTTTAACACCTGTATTCCTATTTTAGTTACACTGCTTTGACAAATCATTTGTCATGATTTCCATGATCATTCTTCAGGTAACGTGGTAAAAGTTTACAGACCCGTACTGGATTGGCGCGATTTAAAATTTTCGCGCCAAGCGCTCAACAGCTCTGTCGCCACCCTAAATTACGTCATTATGCGAGATAAATGTCAAGCAATAACGATCGCGTTCGAACTTCAGCTTTGAAATCTCGCGTTTTTCCGAATTCCAAATATCAAAAATTTGAATATTTCATTATAATTAAGTACAATAGAAGTTTTAAAATTCTGATAGCTTGAAACGAAATTTTTAAAACTCGAATTTTAGTATAACGTGCAATTGCGCTAACCTGGGGAAAAAATGTACTCCTACGTACTACAGTGACAATTGATAATAAAGCTAAATTTCTAACGTTAAAATTTTCATTTTATATTTAAATTCGATTTTTAATATGCTGAGTAATCGCGCCCACCTTAAAAAAACATGTAGTAGTATAGCGCTACCTACTACTACTAAAAACTGTAGTAGTATAGCGCTACCTACTACAGTGTCAACCGGACAATAAAGCTAAATTTCTATCGTTAACAAATTTCACTTTTTGCTTAAACTTGAATTTTAATATATCGAGCAGTTACGCCCACATTAAAGAAATTTCAGTACGCGGCACATTCTGACCCTAACATGCAATACACACAACTTAAACATTTACTTAAGGAAACATTCATTTTTATAAAAACTTTAGTTTCTAAATATGAATAAAATTGTAATGAAAAACAAAATTACTCACCTAATCTTCATCGCTCTCTGAATCGTTACTTTTCAGCGAATATACCATTTTTATTGGATCTAAAAAATCTTCTATTATGTTTTCCAAGATGATTCTTTCTCCATACGTATTGCGCGAAAACGTAAAATCCATATATCCTCATCCATACTTATTAATTTTCGCAAGCAACACACAAATTCCAAAAATCGAACACCGAAACTCAATGCTTCAATATTATTCTGTAATAGTTTCAAGGGTTACATACAAAAAGCGCATGTCGCGTGATCACGTTACCTCATAAACGAAAAGCACGTCGTACAAACGTAATCCGAACCGTTAAGCCAGTTTGGCGAACTTTTCACACCACTTTATCGCCTGTTTGGGGCATTTTACCCTCTGTACTGTTCTCTACTCTTTAGCGAAAATTTACATTAAATATAATTTTTGCAGTAATATATAAATATACACTTCAATGTATACCAGCTTGAAATACAAAATTTGCACATTGTATGCACGGGCACTAATGTATGGTTTAATTATTTTCCATGTGATAAAATTTTTAATATTTATCATATTATTTTGCTATTATATTATACAATATCTTGCTCTATAAAAGTTGTTGTTTATCATTCAAAAATAAAATAAGAACATGAATAATTATTATTAAAATTGAACTATAAAAACAGATTATATATATATATATATATATATATATATATATATATATATATATATATATATATATATATATATATATATATATATATAGTAGTATTTTTCCATTCTACCCCATCAATAATGGGAAAGAAAAACCATAAATTAGTAATAAATATTCCATTGTCATCGTGTATTGCTTAAAAGGGTTTACATTTTTAGAAAATACAAACATTTTATTTACTTTTTTTGCTCGTGAAACTAATTAGACAAGGACATACAGTTTTAAAGAGGGTTCCGAACCACTATCAAATCCCAAGGTGGGGTTCAAACCCATTAACTGTTGAATTGTAGCTATTTCTTCAGGTTTATAAGCAGGGGTATAATAGAAAAGTACCTTTTTTTACTTTCTGTTCAACAGAAGAATTTATTTATTAATATAAACATATTATGTATGCATAAAATTTTTGGTTATTCATTTATTTAAGTGTAAAAAATAACATTAATGCACAAACGATACATTGATCTATGCTGGAAATTGACTTTAACATGACTAATTTCAACAGTCCACTCCAAATAAGCAAGAGATAAAATTAATTTTATAATTAAATCATGGAAAATATTGTATCAAAATTAAATATTAAGTGAATATGATTACATTTCAAATGTAAAAGAATAATTAAACTTTAAGTTTTATCAAAATTTAGAAACTAATTATGGATATTTGTTATTTACCACAATTTATAGAATATCCTTATATAATAATATACAATCTATCCTGATGTTTATCACAAAGATGGATTTTTACATTAGAATAGATTTTAAGAAATTTCTTTTGGAATAAAGCTTTAAATCACTAAATTTATTTGAAAATGCTATATTCATGGCCAAGTTTCGCAAATTAATGCTAATAACAAAAAAGAAATCTAATTTAAAAAATAGCATACATCAAAAATATACAAAAGAAATTATCAACATTGCTCTTTAGGATGGTTAATGGTTTTAAATTACCATAATAATCGTAGATTATTAATATTATGGATTCAACATCAAAAACAATGAGCAAACTAAAGTGACATTTAATACTAAAATTAATTCATATTATTTAAAATAGATCATTATTTGCAATGCTTATTTTGACAAAATTTTTCTAACACAAAATAAAAATAAACTTTGACACAAACAATGTGACAGAATTAAATCAGATATTTCAAAGATATGTATTTTTTATTTATTTAAAAGAACTGATAGTACTTACTAAATTATACTGTTAAAAATAATGTTATTATTCAAGATCTTAAGTAAACATACAAAAAAGTTGGCAAATAACTCAACGATTTTCAAATATGGCCGCCACGCATGCGTAGACATATCAATGAGTCTGCGCATGATTCTACTCTCCTTCAATCTCAATGTTAAAAGTTACAGCCACCATTCAGCGACCACTCTATCAGCAGCCGACGACGGTGTTGTTCACAATATACGGTATGAAATACAGTGACCGTTTCATGTATCAGTTACTGGACACGGACCACTGAAAAAATCGGTGTAAAGTGAGTTACCAATGAAATCGGTAAATAGCCTCTGTAATACCATTGAGTCTCCGCTACTAGGGTATGGCAACCTTAAAAATTGCACCAAGAAAAAGGATCTATTATTAAATCTAGTAAAACAGTTATTTTCTTACAGTAAACCTGAAAGAAATCTCAAGCCTTAGTTAGACGAATGGAATGAATTGCTGAAATTTGAGCTGTGACGTTACTATGTTAAGTGTACGGGAATTGCCCAAGCTGAAATGTTGGCAACTCTAATATAATAGAGGTTTAAGGTATTTTTTAAAAGTTTTCAAAAATTAAAATTTTATAGCGTGGTAAAAAAACATACAGCATTACTATCAATTTTATTTACAAAAAATCAATTCGTAAAAAATAAATGTAAAAAACCAATAAAAAATAAATGTTAAACGATGGAATAATAAAAACGATCAGAAAGGGAACAGAAATGTTAGCAAATTCTCATTGGTTTGCGATATCCATGACGTCTGTTAACAATTTTTAACTACGTCACACTACAACATTGTTTTGAGACGGCATTTGTCTAAAAGTCTATCTACAAATTTGTGGCCTGCCTGTCTTGTCAAGCACAATTTGGGAGTAACTTGGATCCTGAGACCATGGAATCCTGGAATATTAGAAAAAACTTGAACCCACTATCAGTCTATTATTGGCTTATCTTGGTATTTCCAACATGGGAGGAAATTTCGGTCCTCACTATACGAACAGCAATTTTACATTAAATTACAGACTTTCAAGGATATCATCGGGTTTATTTTGGCATGTTGTATATTGGCGCCCATTATTGGTCCATTATTGAAGTTATCTTTGTCAAAATCGCCAATATTAAGTCAAGCTATTTTGCTACTAAGGTATTTACTTAAAAACAAGCGAATAGTAAGAAAGGATAACATATATCAGAGCAGCTGTTTTTTCATCTCACAGGAAATAAAGACAATGGTAACTCTTCCTTATGGGATGCAAAATATTTCTCTTAATGCATGCTCCTTCAAACAATGATAAAGCCTGATAAAATAAATGATTGATAATAGACTTAATAAACTATAAATCATGAAATTCTCAAAATGAATACCTGTCATGCTGCGAAAAAAATATTTCTAAGAGTCCGTTTCAATACTTTTTTCGAAACAATTCTTCATAATGCTTAAAAAAGAGAGAGAGACTGAACATCTCTTTAATTTCATATAATTAATTTTGTGCTTAAATACTATATTACTAAAACATTATGTCATGATGAAACTTCACTTCAACTTTCACCCTATAGAAAGCAATTTGTAAACAAAGAGCAGTACTGGTTGCTTTTTGCGGTCCGATTTAGTACTTTCTTGATTTTTTTTCTGTTTTATTAATCATTAAATTCCAGGTAACGTGCAAGCTTTCATTTACATTAATTGTTTCATATTAAAACCATTGAAATTGTATAAATATCTTTTAATGCACTTCCATATTTTTAAAGAAAAACGAATTCCATGTGTCGGCACAAATAAATTGAAAATTATAAGAAATTTACTTTAGAGGAATTCTCAGTATTCGTTTAAGATTTTATATTATAAATTAACTCTTAATATATGTGGAAATTACATATAATACTTTTATTATAGAGCAAGTTCAATGTTCTTTATTTTGGGACAAAGTTTCAAAATTTTACTAAAAGTATGAATGATATTTTTAATATTAAATTACTTTAATCCTTCATATCAATGTTCTGAAAAATATTAATTCCATCAGTTTTGCGCATTCGTTTTTCGAAACAATATTTTAGTAAATTTATTTAGAAATTTTTAGGAAATTCTCAAAATTTTTAATAATTACAAATTATTTACATCTACGTTAAAAATGGCATTTTATTATTATCTATTCATTCTGTAAGTAGATTATAGTAAAAATTCTTATAAATAATTTTACAAATATAATTCAATTATATATCTTATATAGTCTTATTTTAATTTACAAATGTCATGTGCAATAATTACCTCTTACACCATTAGTACATGAGTTCTTCATACTATTACAATTATAAACAATTAAGTGTAGAACTTGCATGTAAATCTTCTGCTGTAGAATCACAAAGAATATAGTCACAGGAATCAGCAACACCAGTACTGCAAAGATGACACCCCAGGCAATCTTATCCAGTTAAAAGCATAAAATATGCTACAGGAACCATTTTCAGGAACACAATATGGACATCTCTAAAAACCACACAGTTCTTGTCCTTTGTTGCTTGTATAAAAATTATTTCTAGTTTTGAAATATTTTTATTATATGAAAAGATTAATGTAATTTGGAAATAAAAAACATTGATTTTGTTTAAAATAACTATTGCAGTATAATAGTGAACAATGAAAAAAAATATTGCTCATATAATTTTAGTAACTTTAATAGAAATAAAAAAATTAGTTTGGTTAAATAAAATATTGATTTTTCTCTTTTATTTTAAGAAAATGAATAATAATATTCTGTTTGAATAATTTTATATTAGATATTGAATTTCATAAGATGTGTAAAAATTTAATATAATAATAAAATGCACTTAGATGTATCTAAATATATTTAATTAAAATCGTTTCTTTTATTATTATTATAATCAATCATTTGCGATTATTTTTTTAATGTATCAAAACAATTAATATTTACTTACAATTAAATATTTTATATTTATATTGATAATTATAATACTAGGGAAAGTATATTTTTATAGATTAATTGCTATGAAGATAAATATCAAAAAATATGAGAGGATAAACTGTAGGTCCTAGCCCTTGTGTGTAAAAAAGGACCATTAAGTGACAGACCAAATCAAAAACTTCCAGTTTCTTGGATACAGTTTTTAGGGTGACATCTGAATTATAAAATTACCTATGGAGATATATTTTTAATTGTCAATTTATTCTAGATTATTTATAATTAATCAATTCTTTTTTATTGTAAAAACTGGTTAATTGAGGATTGAAATAAAGAGTAGGTCAAAATCTAATTAATTCTTGTGAGTAAAAAATAACCATTCAAAAACAAAAAATACCTTAATAATCCAAAAATTAAAAATCATTAAAATTTTAAAAACAATCTTAAATTTCCTAAAATAATATTTCACATATTTTGATGTAAATTTTAAAAATTTCTGTATGTTAAGGCAATAATGCATGAATTACTTTATCTTTCTTTTCTTGGAATTTCATGTCTAACATAGAAACATAAGCTATCAAATGAGAAGCAATTATTTATGAAACTTATTTGGTAAATTTCAAATAGTGCTTAAATTGTAAATTTTCTCCATGAATATTATGCAAAATTTTCGCAAAAAGTTAGTTGTTTATTGCAAAAATTTTAATGCATACTTTTTTCGCTGTTTTAAGTATAAAAATATTACAAATATATTAAATTCTGCTCTGAAATATTACATTACATAAATAAATAGCATGTAATGAGAAAAGTCACTGCAAGATATATATATATATCTTATTTATATAATAATAAGCATATTTTTCTTTAAATATGTAAATCAGAAGTATCTTTTTAGGAAGTTCAAAAAATATTAAGTGATTTAAAGTTTACTCTTTAAATAAATCACCTAGTAACTTTTAACTTACAACAAAATACCTTTTCAAACAAAGTACACTCTATATTCAGTTAAAAATATTCATAATATCATTCTCATTAAATTATTGCTTGCATATTTGTTAAAATCTTGATAAATAATTTGCAGCTGATTGTTCTTATAACTCTTTCAGAACATGCCTTGTAACACTCCACCTCCACCTCTTCTTGATGATATGGATGATGTCATAGAAGATGGTAAGTAATTTCAGACATTTTTTTTCTTCTGAACATAGTGTATCATAACTCTGTTTTTTGCATTAACTTTTATTCAAGTTGCTGAATAAATTTTGATGCCTTGTATTTTACTTTTAAAAAGTATGTGTTTTTCAAAGATTTCAATGAAATCTTACCAAGAGTTTTAAAATTGTTTGTAGAAAATGCTCATTATCTTTAATTTATACGAAATTTTTGTTCAACATGTTTATAACTATTTCTTTTCTCTAACATTGTTTTAGACCTTAATTTTTTAATATCTATTTACTAAGTTGATATTTTTATTAATCATTTCATGTTAAAGTGTCATGGAAATCAAGTACTCTTTTTTATGGTATTCTGAATCTGAAATGATGAGATACTACTTAACTTTCATCAGGTAAAAAAAATGGGAAAATGTGCCTTACCAGTTTAGAATTCCCCTAAATTTTAGTTCTTATGTGAATGATTTAAACTAACCAAAATTATTTGACTAAACTTCAAAATATAATAGAATTTTATTAAATCCTTAAAAAGTTGCAGTGGTGAATATATTTTAAAGAAATTTCTATTCTTGAATGTATTTTATAAACTTCTGAAAAAATCAGCATATTAAAAAAATAATAATCCCTCACCTTTTTATTAAAAAAAAAATGTGTTAATGTTAATTATCCCTGTATATATCTTGGGAATCAGAAATTTAATTTCATCTTAATTTATGACAATGAAACAAATATGCAAATAAGATTTATTCTTTTGAAAAGTTTTGTTCTCTTCTAAATTTTTGTTGCCTTAGAAATTAAATACTCATTATTTATATATTTAATTAAATTTTTTCATTCATTTTTGATTAATTAAACTTATTTTAAAAATAAAAAATACAACAGTTCTAAAAAGCAGAATATTATTAGTAATTTAGATTTTTTGGAAGACAAAAGTAATTAGGATGGAGCTGTTTATGAATAATGTCTGATTAAAAATTAATAAAATATTCCATTTTATTTCAAATCAGTTTGTTAATTTAAAAATAAAGTATGCCTATTTTGATTTTTGAAGACATATGATAATGATTTTTTAATATAATAATGATTTCATATAATAATGATTTTTCATATAATAATTATTTTTTTTTAGATAAAATCATTCAACTAAATAATTTGTATCCAACATAATAACAATTTTTGGATGATCAGAAATTTTCTCCATGAGTTTACATTATCACTATTGTGAATTATTTTACAATTATAAATATAATATTTTTAATCTTATATTTGTTAATACACTCTTTCTAACATCAAGTTGTATATTACTAAAAAAATTCTCTTCTATATTTTATTTTTTAGATCCAAATGAATTGGAGTATGAAATAATGTCTGATGAAGCTTTAGAAGTTGATGATTCAATTTTAACATTTTCTTCTCATGAAGGTTTGTATTTATCGTGCATGCTAATCATTTTTTTAAACATTTAAATTTTGATTTTCTCATTAGGAAATAATGGTTCATTTAACATTTTTTGTAACAAAAATATAAAGAAAGTGCCCTAAACAAAATATTCTTTCTACAAAAAATGTCATACTCTGTTTCATTAGTTACATATTTTATGTATATTTAGGATGAAAACTAAAATGTAATAGACTTAATGTTATTCTTACATATGTGACTAAATTTTCAAACTATGGTGTTTTCCTGTATATAATACATAGCTGCTTTTTATCCACAAGCCCATTTTTTTTCAAGCAAAAGGAAAAAGTGTTTTATAATCCACTGCTATTTTTCCGACTAATAGTCAAAAATTTATTCTACCAATAATTCAGTGGCAAATTAAATAAAAAAATACACATTCTGATTAAAAATATAATAAATTCTACAGAAAAATATTTATAATGATAAAAATCTGTTTGAATCCACCTCATTGCAAAGTGCAATTAATTGACATAAAATTACAATATCGATCAGTATCCGAGTGGATTTTAGCAAAATTTATCAAATTTTAGATTTTAATAACTTTTAAAATGAAGTTAGACATATTTTAAAAATAAACTGTATTTGTTTCGTTAATAGTTATATGAAATAAATAAATTATTTTCTGATATTGTGCATGGAATACAATTTTTCTTTTGTACTGCACATGCTTTGTTTCTCACCCTACATTACACATTTTTCAACATTTTTTCATTTGCCTTCCCTATAGCTTTTAGTTTAAAATTCGCTCTGTAACTTAACAATTTTCATTTCTTTATGATGATATACAAATTTAATTGTTTTCAGAGCGAAACCGTTCAAGTCAAGACAGAATGCAAAATAACATTAGCTAATTGCAACTTTAATATCATTCAGTGGAACTGAATTCGTTCTTAAATGTAATTGGACAATGCTGATTATAGTTCAAATAAGTCAACCAAGTATTGGCGCCATCTATTATTTATTTTATGAATTATAAATGACATTTCTTTCAAAACTTTATTGTAAGCTTTTCTTATGAAAAATATTTTATGTCACATTATCCACGGTGGTGTATAATACATACAATGAACTTTTTCATAATCTACAGATTATGGACATTAAAATATGGCAATATTGTAAAAATGGTGAGTCACTTGTGGGAATAATTCTTCATTTATTAAAAATTATCAAAATTAATAATTTTGGAAACTGAACAAGTCTGTTTCAAATAAATGTGCAGTTTCATATTATACAAATTCAAATGTAATTGCAACCTAATTTTTGATGAATTCTTAATTTATTTTTATTGAATTTCTTAATTGTTTTCTTGACACCAATATGGTATTTTAAATTGAATTGAATACATTTTAAATTTGAGAGTAAATACCGGCCTGACAGTGAATGGTGTGATACTTAAACACGTTTTACATTTCCTGTTGCCTAACAGTTACTGAAATCCAAGGTAGCTCATCAGTATCACTTGGATTTTGCACTCTGAAATTTTTAATCTTACAAAAATTAATAATGTTTAAAAAATACTATGTAAATATTTGAGTGCATTCCAATGTAGACAAATCTTATTCTATTCAGCAAAAATTATCTACTTTATTCCATAAGTAAAATTTACATGCTCATCTAATCAGTAAATAAAATAGAAAGCCTATCTTATATGTATAATAATAAAGATTCATTTTTTAACCATAATATTAAATTTGATATGACAAATATTTTTATTAGAGAAACGTTTTGATTTAGATGCTGTGCTATGTTGCAATTTTGACAGAACTGGCAATCTAGCTGTATCTGGTGGGCAAGATGAAAAGGCTTTTGTATGGGATACAAATACAGGGGCAGTTAAATTTGAATGTTCTGGTGAGTTCTGTATGTCTGAATTTTTTTTAACTTTTAAATGTACTTGATTTTATAACCTAGTTTGTCAATATTTTATAATAAATGCAATTTATAAGTAAGAGAAACCAGTACTCCAGTAATTATTTTGACAAAATGGAAAGTTGTGATTTTTCCTGTTAAAAATTATGTTTGTTGTATGTATTCTCTTTCATGTTATATTTTTGTTTATCATCATGTTTTGCATACAATTTTTATTTCACAAGTATTGGATGGGAATGCTAGTAAAAAAATTGCATTTTTAAATGTGGTCAGATTATTAAATATTGGTGCAATATTTTTTTTCTTTCTCCTACAGCATTTATATTATGCATTACATTGAGATTGAGCTCTGTAAATGTCTTTCTTATACTCTAAAGAATAAAAATTTCCTGCCATTTTTTTAATAGCTTAATTTTTTATAATTAATCTTCAAGATACCTTGAAGAAAATATCTCATTGCAGTTTTATCACGCTTTATTAAATAGTTCTTTAATCTAGAAAAAATTAAGTGTTTATTTAGTTTGTTTGATTTGGTTATAATTTAACCTTTTCGTTCCGGCGGTACAACTGTTGTACCACGAAAGTGAGTGGCCCAGAAGACGGCTGTGGTACAACAGTTGTACCATGGATTTTTTCCCTTTCAAGCGCCTGACTTTTTCCCGCTAAACTTTCTTCGGGAAGTTGAGGGTGATTTAATTGCTGCTCTTTTGTGTATGAAAGTCGTAAAAATTGGGGACTTGTCTGAGCGGCGAATTTTGGCGAAAAACGGTTTTATTGGCTCCTCTTTTTAAAAGGGAAGTATATTCATCCTCACTTTAACAAATTTTTTCATTGTAAAGAGTTACTTTTTTCGTCACCAGAAAAAATATTTTTGATATTTTGATTATAGCACATCGTAAAGGGTTGACTGATGAAGAAATAAAAAATTTATTGGAAGAATTAGATGAAGAATATTTTGCAGACAGTGATTCTGATTGCTGTGATGAATCTGAATACAAGGGTATTAGTTTTTTTGACGACAATAATGATGCAAATTCCTCTGTATCATTTGATTTTGATTGGCGTAAGGCTAAAGCAGATGATAAGCCATCATTTTTAAATTTAAAGGGATTTAAGTATTTCTGAGCCAAAATAAAGGATTTAGTTGAAGAACACGAATTTTTTTATTTATTTTTTCAGAAGAAATTTTAAAGTTTACTGCAGATGAAACAAATAGATATGCTTCCCAAATATTAGAATTAGATCCGGTAAATAATAAAAGAAAGCATGGGACAAAGTGGACTAATATTGATGCACAAGAATTAAAAAAATCTTAGGACTCATCTTTATCTATACGACCCATTAAAAGCATAACATCAAAGATTATTGGTCGACAGATGAATTGATTGAAACTCCTGTTTTTAGAAAAATTATGTCCCGTGATAGATTTTTTAATATATTGAGAATTTTTTACATTTTACAGACAATAAGAATAAACCATAACTTGATGAAGAATATGACAGATTGTGGAAATTTTATGAACGATTTTTGATTTTTTTTAAATAAATCTTTTAAGGAGCACTATCATCCGTCTGAAGAACTTGTAATTGATGAAGTCATTATGAAATTCAAAGTAAGAGTGATATTCAAACAATATATTCCTAAAAAAGAAAACAGTGGGGAACGAAACTTTATAAATTAGCAGACAAATATGGCTATTCTTTTGATATGGAAGTGTATTTAGGTCAAGACAGAAATAAAATGAATCCAGGAATTTCTGCTTCCCATAATGTGGTATCAAAATTAACGAATTCCGTGAAGAATAAAGGCCATAAATTATGTATGGATAATTTTTTTCTTCAACGGAACTTTACTGCGATCTGCTAGAAAAGAAAATCAATTGACATTTATAATCCCTATAAACATGACTATTTTTGGTTTAACCCTGACCAAAATTGCTGGTTTTGAGATTGATATTTTATCAGTTAAAATAAGAAAATCTTAATGTAATATTAAAAGTTTTTCATAATAATTTACACATGAAAAAGTATGTGTTAGGAAAATCCCAATTCAAAGATTTAATAGTCTTTGAAACATTTTCATTAAGAAACTGTATTTATTGTAATATAAGAGTTTTTTCATATTCTGGATTTTTATATGAACTAATGAAATAAATTTTTTACAAAGGAATAATTTTGATTTAGTGTTAAAAATTTGCTCTTCAAGGTGAAATATATTTTATTCAATGTTGCTCACTGCTGAATCTAAACGTCTCTCTTTAGAGAATACTAAACGTCTCTTTTTTCTGACGTGCACGAATATCGGAATAGATGCTAGACATCTTTCTTGATTTCTTCATTTCGAAGTATTGTTTATGGAAAATATTCCAGGGCCACATTGTATTTTTTAATCTCACAACAAAAACATGCTGGTAGAAATAAAATAAATATAAAAATGAAAATACTTCCAATCATAAATTGAGATGCGGTAGATATTTAAAAAAGTTGCCTTTTAGTAGTGTAAGTCTTCTACGTGGTTTTAATTTCTGTATAAAATTAAACTAATCACGATTTTGGTTTTTAAAAATAATTTAATAAGCATAGTTTCATAAAAGTTTAAAACGCTCTGAAGATAAGAATTTATTCTCAATATAAAGTTAATGTTTTCTTGCTAATGTTTTGATAAGAATTTTATAAAAATATTTTCTGAGACGAATACGAGTATATTTTGGAATGTACTATTTAAATGAACATTTTCAAATTCTCAGTCATTGAAAAATGAACCGAATATTACTATTTATTGTATATCAAATGTAATTTTATTAAACAATCAACCTGAATGCTACATTTAAAGGAGAAACTCAAGATTCGTCTGGCTACATTTATTGTACAAAACGTTTCATACTTAGTTACAGAAACACGCAGAAAGGAAAATTCTATTTTTAAGTTTTTTCCTTAAAAATGAAAGATAAAAAAGCATATATTTTTAACCATTCAATATAGAAATTTGTCATAAATAAAAATACTTAAATCAAAAGAAAACTGGAATCATTATTGCATTTAACACACAGATTACCTTTAATCTTTTTCAAATGCAACTTTGGCAGAGTTTGCTTGTACTTCCTCATAAAAGAAAATATTTGTTCAAAATATCTTCATTTATTAATTAATTTATATTAATATTAGGCAGGCTGCTTTTAAGAATGTTTTTGAAATATTTAGTTAGTTTATTGCTTATCATTTTTATTATAACTAATTGCAAATTCGTTACTTTAAAGAAGTCTATAATTATTTTAAATAATTATTTCAGAAAATTCTCTGTAATAAATTAATATACGCCATATCGTTTTTGAAACAGACTAGATTTGTTTCACAAATGCATGTATATAATCTTAAAATTCTTATAACATTTCTTAATGTGGTATGTAAAACAACGAAGAGAAAAAATCAATAGCTTGTCGATAAGTATAGTATTTATGGTAAGCACGTTTACATTTTCATGAGAATTACGGCAGACCTAGCGCGGCGTATCTCCCTCAAAAGATTAAGATTCGTCATGGTGAAAACTTCAGCACTTAAATGGGGTGAAAATGACCCTCTCCTTTCGGACGAGGGGGTGGAAATGTCATCTTCTCGCGCCGTCCTAGGAGCAGTTTTTTTAAACGGAGACGCCGGACTCAAAAGGTTAACATTATAAAAAACATTTGTAGTTTAGCATCCACCTTAAACTGTTGGTTCAGTCTAATTAACCATTGTAAAATTAATTATAGAAAGACACTTTGAAATTATAGAAATAAGTCTCAAAAATTTTATTTACTCTGAAATTGTTGTAATATATTCTAATGTGTATCTTAAAATTTCATCAGTTTTAAAAAGTACAAACTTATGTATGATTTTTTTATAATTGTTTAATTATATAGTTATTGTTTAATTATAAAATATATCATATTAAGCTAGCAAGTTTCTAATAGTTTAGTTAGCAAATTTTGAAAACTGTTTTTATATATTTTATCGCTCTTATCTTAAAATTTAATGTTTTCATATTATCCTACACATACTTTTATTGTTAAAAATCCACATAACTACTTGAGCAAAATATTATCATTTTATTATAAGAGGTAAAAATGCTATGTATTTATAAAAATAGCTTAATTTTAATAGAAATGAATTTATTCATGTCTTAATATTTTGGAAACTTAAACAGTCACTTAATGTGAAATAATGCATTTTACAAATATCAAAAGATATTTTGGATATTAATCTTTACTCTAATTTTTTTTTTAAATAAAAGTTTTTTCTTGCATCAAATTTAAAATAGAAAAACACTATATTTTGACTAAATTTGATTAGCTTTAAAAAGTTTTTTTTTTTTAATTTTTAAGTTAATATAATTACTTACATTGTAAAAAAATGTTTAAGTTCCAGATACATTTTTGTTGATGTTAATCAAATTGGTAAAACATATATTAATATGAGTAAGTAATTAATGTAAATTAATTACTTATACTCATTAATAATTTTAATTGCTTTATTAATATTGATTGGAAGTATATTTTAGGAGTAACATATATATTCTTCTCCAATAATTTTTTTTAAATTATTCAAAGTTCCAGACAATATTTTTCATCAAAATAATTTTTACTCTTGCTTAAACCTCACTCCAAGTAAATGTAATGTAACACTATTATGCAGAGAAAAAAAATGGGAAATAAATTGATTTTAATTTTAAAATCTTTATAATGCTGGTAGAAAATTCAACAAACTACAACTGTCTCATAATGCACATGCATGTAAACTTTGATAAGGAATATTCTAATTAAAGATAATTCCATAAGTTATAATTTTTGAAATGATTTTAATAATTGAAGGACTTAACTTAATTTTACTAAACAAAGATAATTTCCAAAAAATTTATTGCCTGTAAAGAAAGTCAAATAATATATTGCTTTTGACGTATATTTATTTTATGTTGGATTGTGATATAATCTTCTTTCTTTATTTGATTCCAAATTTTAATGCAGTTAACTTAGAAAATAGTTGAATACAAGCAAATTGCTGTCACTCAACAATTATTTTATTAATTTATTTATAATAGTGTTTCAGCATTGATAAGCTTGATTAATAGATTTGAAAATATAAGTATAACATTTTTAAGTTTGATTAACAGGGAAAATAAATATATTATTAAATTTGCTTTAGTTTGGAAAGAATTCAACTACTTCAGGAGTTTAAAATTGTAAAGGACTCATAAAATCAAGCATTTTCCAAATCTTTATATTAATTAATTTTATTGTTTCATAATTTTGACAATTTATTCATAATTTTAAGATGCACAAGTTAAAAAAAATTCACACTACTATTAAATAATCAAAGTTGCAAGTAATATTTCTTTATGAACTAAAATTTGCTTGGCTTGATAGCTCATAGTGCATTGATAACCAATGAAGATTTTTAACTGTTTTTAATTCAATTTAAAATTAAATGAATTTCTTATTTAAAAATTCTGCAAGAAATAGTGAAAATTCAGGGCACTCTCTATTAATTTTCAAACTTAATTATTAATTTATTAAACTTAATGCAACATTTTGAAGGATAAAATGGAGAAGTATTTTACTGTGATAATTTCCTCTCCAAGTGCTTACTATGTATGTTAAACACATAAAATTCTAGCTTCATTTATTTTGTAATTCAAAATAATGTATCCCATTTTAAATTTTATAAGTATTTTGAAATATATTCCTTATTTCTATTTAAAGAAATAGAGTTTTTTTTACTTCACTTATTAATAGTTTTTAAAAATTTATTTTCAGCTATCTTTTCCTAGTGTCTTAATAGTAAATTTAATTTATCAGTTAAAAAAAAAGGTTTAAAGCAAAGAAACAAAGACAGTACATGAAAATTTAATACAAAAGCAAAATTTTAAATATAAGATACATTTGAGTTTTTAGTGGTAATAAATATTAGATTATCACCGATAATGAAGTCCTAATACAGTATATTAATGGTAGCACTTTATCCTAAGAGTATTATGCTGTAAAATATTTTGTAACACTTTCATGTTACTTACAAATTATATTACATTTATTAAATTCTAAATTTCAAAATATAATTTAGATCTGGAAGATAGTTTTAAATTCTTAAATTAATTAATTTAGTGTTGTAAATAAATAATAAAAAATTTCAGAGTTAATTATTTTTATCATTTAATCAATCAATTCTTGTCTTGTTTGTAATAAAATATAATTGTTTTTTTTTAACTCTTGATACTTTTTATTCTTTTGGTGTTTTTAAATTTTATTAAGATTGCTTATTTTTTCCTTTTAACTGCAGCACTTTGGTAATCACTTTATTTCAAATTATTTCAAAAGGATTTAAGACAATTGGACTTAAGATTGTAAATGTTTGAATTTTTCCAATTCTAAATTTTTAATATAAAAGTTACATATAGTTTCTCTCATTCTATAAGTTAAACTTGAATACATTTACATGCAATTTAAAAGTTGCAAATTTTTTGGGTATAATTTAAAAAATGATTTCTCATAAACTTGGTCTATCAATTTTATTGAATTAAAATGATCTTTTATATATTCTCTTTAAATAAAAAATGTTGTTAATTTAGTTTTGGTTCAAGAATTAAATTATCCTTAAATTGTTTTTTATTTATTTATTAAACTAGTTAGTTGTTTATCAATGATTTTGAAGTAAACTAAACATACTGAACATGGTTGTTTATGAATTAGATTATCAATATTTTAAAAAGAGAGAGATTAAACAGTGAGAAACTATTGCACATTGTAACTAATAAATGAACTATTTTTATTTTTAAAAATATTAAAATAATTATAATTTGCCTATTTTGGTATTTTAATGTTAAATTAGTTTTTGTGATTATATTTATGGGATTTTAATATTGAATGTTAGTTTCCAAATTTTTTTAGGAACTTTTAATGGTGTGTTTAGTTACATAGCAATAAAATTTGTATGAATTAAAAAAAATTGTTCTGGAAAATTAAAAAAATATAATACTTTCTTCAGATTTTTACATTATTAAATACCATGAACGTCTAAAAAGGATAAAAATGTTTCGTAAAATTATCTGTTATGGGTGTTTTGTACTTTAATGTAATTCATATTAAAATATAATTAATTTAATTGTTTTAAATAACAGTTTTATTCAATTTCTCATAGGAAATACTGATTCCATAATAGCTGCAAATTTCAATTATGATAATTCATTACTTGCCACTGCTGGTATGGATGGTCTTATTCAGGTTTGGGACGTTGAATCTGGAGAAAAAATATGGAACTTTGAAACTACAGAATTTACTGTAATTATTGAAAAAATTTTTAAATAATTTATTTCTATAAAAATATTAAAAGCCATACAATCAAATTAAATGCCTAAATTTATATTCATTTTAAATGAATATTATAATTTTAATCTTTATTGTACAATCTATTTTTACTTAATATTAAATTTGTTTTGTAAAAATAAGTAAATTGATTTACAAGAGAAATTTATTTAATATCTTTGAGTTTGCCCACTTTTTACATGTAAGTTTCTGTAAAATGGTAAAGTTCTATTGCTTAAAATAATGGCATGAAAATTATTGACAGTCTAGGTTTTAATTTTCATTTTTTATGAAGATTCACTTTTCAATGATGTAGATAACTTTTGTAGTGTTTTGAACTTACATATATATGTATTTTTTATTTGTAAGAACTCTTATTTCAAAATATATAATTGCAACTATCTTCTGTGTTCTCCACATAAAACTATTATATATCCTTCTAAATTAAAATCTGAGGAGTATAATTCTGCTCTGAATTTGCTGAGTATTATGTGGTCAACAAATAAAGTAAAAGTTTTATTTAATATCAATTTTAATAAATTACAGAATTTAAGAAAGCAATGCTAAGTCAAATTTATTTATTTTAAGAGGTTAATAGGCATTGCAAACATTCCCTAATTATTATATATGGTTGTAGACCATTTATATATCTTTTTAGGGATGAATTTCCATAAATAGTGGACTATATTTATGTTTTATGGAAATGGATGCTCCCAAGTACCTTTTCCGATATATGTATGCAGAGAAACTAGAAATGTAATTATCTATACAGAGATGCCAACCTCTGAGCATCCTAATCAGTACTAATCAGACACATTTTCAGTACTTTTAGTAACCTTTTCAAAATATTTCAGTAACTTTTTCAGTAACCATACACCAAAAAGAGCAACTTTATCACAAAAAGCACTGGTGAGCTAAGAGATTAAAAGGATACACTTATATAATCTAGCCAGAAAATCATCACGATTGTAGATAATAATAAAAGGGGTGAAATGATTGATACAATAAAATTGCTAAATGTCCATGCAGAAAAAATAACAAAGAGAAAATTGGAAAATGTGTTCCTGCGAAAATATATTCAACTTTTTTTTTAAGCTATTTAAAGTTTACCGTGTAATTTTAAAAAATCAATAAAAGTTTTCAATGAAATATTTTTTACTGAAACCTTTATTGATCTTTTTATGTATTATTCATTTATTATAGATAGGAATTTTATCTGTGCTACGTTGTTTCTGAATTACTCTTTTGAACTCTGTCATTTCTTGAACAAAGGCTTATTGTTCTTTACCATTTTTTAAATTGTCATTTGCCCATAACTGCTGAGAAAAGAATAATATACTGCATTAGATCTTCTCCAACTTTCTATATTATAACAATGTAACTATAATTCTAAGTTTCTCCTTGTTTTAAAAAGTATTGTTTCCATGTTTCCCAGTATATCAGTTGGAAATGCATTAAAACACATGTGAAAAAGGCCTGAATTAAGTGATTCATTGGGTTTTACTTACCGAGAATTTTCAATTATTTCACATCTTATTTGATTGTTTTTTTATAATTTGTATACTAGAATCCCATAACAGTGTTTTGAGCAAAGCAAATTTTCCAAATTTGAACTTTCCTTGAAAACTGTGTACATATATTCCACTGGAAGTTCTGGCCTAAGAAAATTGTCAGGCTTGGAATCTGTTAGTATAATTGTAATTATTCAAATTGATGTGGATGTTTTTAAATTTTCATTTAACTTTATTCATGATTGCTTTATTATATTATTCCTTTTATAACCTTTCTTAAAACAAATAGTAACTTCAAGCTTCTAATGCAATCTTTTTTACTTAAATAATTGTATTTGCTTTAATGTAATTTTTATGTGTACTCAACCATTTAACATTTCATGTATGTTTTTTCTTCCAACAGAAAAAAAGTCTACAATTTTGACAATAATACGTGCATATTTGAATGTATCTTTTTTAGTGGATGGAATGGCATCCTAATTCAAATATTTTGTTTGCTGGAACCATTGATGGAACGTGTTGGAAATGGGGTGTTCCTGGATCTTGTGAACTTTTTCCAACAAGTGGATCAGGAAGTTCATGTGGCAAATTATTTGATGATGGTAGAAATTTAGTAATTTATTGAGTCACATTATAATTGAAAATTGTGTATCACATTTTCAATCTGTAGTTTCCCCCCCCCCATAACCATTTGTTATCATAAAACTTCAGAAAGAGTAATCACATTTTCTGAGTTTTCTTTGTAAAATATTAAAAATGAAGTATTTACATTAGATCCCAAAATTTATGACTAATAAAAAATGAAACAAATTTTAAACTAAAGTTTGATCCTAACAAAAGTTAGAACAAGTGTTTAAATAATGTAAATATAATATGTTAAGCAATCAAATATGATATAAATTGTGTTATTAAAAAAAATTATTTATACAATTTGCATATGCTTATCTTAATTCAAAGTAGATATCTTTGTGTATATTTCTTATTGATTAATTTAAGGAAAGCTGAATTTTACTTGTTATATAATAGAAAATGTTGCATTCAATATTTGTGCAAATACATATAGAGGAGCATACTATATTTGAACTGGATTGGATGTTTGAAAGTTTTCTAGTTTTGCTCCTTTGAAACAGGTGATTACCTACCATTAACTGTGAAAAGTCCTTCTAGGTGGCAATCCCTCATGGTGCTCTTTTTTTTATGTGAGTACAGGTGTCCCTATCCTGAAATACACAGTGAACTTTATTTAGTCTCTGTTTTTCTTCTCAGCTCTTTCTACTCTTTTCTATCCCTTCAAGCAAGAGAGCTGTAGCCACTCTGTTGGCTTCATGGGCAGTCAAAATCCCAACATGTTTTGCAGCAAACCTTTAGACTGGGGATACACTTATGTCTAGTCTGTTAGAGATCAAGCAAAGGGCTCACATCGTTGGGCTTGGCATTAAGGGTGATCACTGTCTCCTGGGGTAACACCCAGCTTGTGGGTGTTAGCTAGCATCATGCTGAGCTCCAAGGCTGGAAATGTCCAGAGTTGGTGGCTGCCAAAACCTTTACAAATATCCTATGGGTTCTAATTCTTTTGTTGTTGAAGCCAATTCATCTACTCTTTTCATGTTAATAAGCATTCCAAGTATTTTTCATACAGTATTGCCCTTTCTAGCACAAAAACTTCTTACATTGTCTATTGGAACATACAAAATATTAAAAAATTACAATCAGGAGATCTTCTTGTTCAAGTTGACTCCAAACAAGCTTTGGTAATCAGTATTTTAAAAAAAGGTCAGTTCATTTCCAGGCAAAACATAATTTCATAAAACTAATGAGTCTCATATTCCTTCTAACCCAAATTTCATATATGTTGCAGAAGCTGAAATTTAGAGAGCTTTATGATCAAGGAGTTTGTTCTGCATGTTATATAAACATTCAACATGATAGTAGACTTATCCTCACCTAACATTTTGTTTTTACTTTTCAGACACCAGTAGTACTAAAATTAATAAAAGTGGTTATATAATTGCAAACTTTGTCCATACATTCCTAACCCTCTTAGATGTTTCAAATGTCAGAGATATGGTCATTCTCAACAGGCATATTGGAATAGTTATTCTGTATGTGGAATATGTGCACAATCTGGTTATGAAACTAATGCTTGTACTTCAGACATTTTTAAGTGTTGTAATTGTTCTGGTTCACATGCTGCATTTTCCAAAACTTGTCCTATATGGATCTTGGAGAAAGAAGTAATCCCAACTAAGATAAAATGATATATTAGTTTCCCAAAAGCATGACGAATAGTAAAAAACAGAACACCAAAAATTGGTGATTCCTATTCTTCTACTTTACAGACAGAGATGCAAAAATAAACAACAATAAAGGAAAAAAGTGTACTTTACTATCTCTGCTCCACTTTTAACTTTGACATCTAAATCCACTTTACCATCAATTTATAATAGCACAAAGAAATACTTCAATTACCAATAAATCTAAGACTAATGACATAAAAAATTTAAAAGAAACCAAAATCTCGAGGAAAAAAATGTTTTAAAAAGCAATTGCTATATCCTTCTGAAACAGTTATGGAAATTAACTCCTCCTCCACATCTCAGATTGTTTCAAAATGTAGAAAAGACAAGCAAATAACAATCAAATAAAAACCTGCTCTGGGTGACATTAATTTCATGAAACTGTCATATGGTTCTTGGAAAACATCGAAGTTATCTTATAGCATTCTTTTCCGCTTTCCTAAATTTGTTTTATTTTTCTGTGTTATTTATCTCAACATTCTCTATTAGTTCTTATTCCATGATTTACTCAAGCACATAATTTTATCAAAGAATACTTTGTTTTCGGTGCAGCTTATCCCATCTGAGGATCTTGCAAAATCAAATCCTAAATGGCAATGTATGCAATAAATATAAAAATGCTTAAATGTAGTTTTAATCATTAGACTGTCCATTACATAGTGTCAAAATGTGTAAGATTAAAAACATTTTAAGATTAAACGTTTTTCTTTTATTATTGCATATTATTATTATAATCATAATTAGAAATTTTTGTTTTCATTTTTATTAAGATTTCGTATATGTATTAGGTAATATAGTTACTTGTAACAGTATTTAATATAATCAAAAATCATGTTTGACTGGACATTGAGACAATTCAAAATGCTTTCAAAAAATTTTATGCTTACAAGACAACTCTATGTGTACTACTCATATTTTCTTAACTTAACTTGGTATTACTGAAACAGAAATTATAAAATTCATATTTTAGATTTCAAGTTAAACATTTTAAAAAATTCTGAGCACTATATATTGGAAATAACTCTTACATTTGTTAAAAATTCTTTTAGCAAAACAGCCTTGTCATTATTACTTGTTTTAAAGCATTGTAAAAATGAAATAATCCTTGTGATGTGTAGAATAACCGAGAAAATTAACAATCATCATTTTACTGAACAATTTATTTATTTATTACAAACATTTAATAGCAAAAACTAAACACATAACTCGGAGCTTTCCGCTCCTACCAAAATATTGCGACCTCTCCCAGACCTCGCTCCTCCGATATTACTCTAAAATACGGCAACCTCTGTCAAAAGATATGCAAATCATGCCAAGCGCAGTTTGTTGATTGCCAAACAGTCACCAGATACTACAATCGTAAAATCGTTGAAAAACAAAAAAATATCTAAAATTTGAGATATAGTTAAAGAAAATTTTGAATAAGAATATTTACTTGCTAACTTGAAATACTTAAATAAAAGAATTAATAAATACAATAAACTGCCTTTAAATCCACTCTGAAAATTTGTACTTTTCTTTAGCAAAGAGTTTTGCATTAAGTACCAGTTATTTATTTTAGTTTTATGTTATATTTTGGCTATTTTAATAACCATATTATAGATAATATAAAAATGAAGAATTAGAAGTAAACTTTTTATAAAAAAAGAAAGATAATTTGTATAATTTTATCTTTTGTTAAATTTTTGCTTTGCTAAATTGTTGCTTAAAAAATTTCCGTTTATTCTTCAAATTTCAAGTGTACTTTTTGTATTTTAAAAGGAGCTTTTATTGACTTTTAAAAGTCATTTTTGAAATTCTAGAAATTTTGTATTTTCTTATTTCTTTACATATTTTTTATTGCTGTTATGGAGGGAACCATTAAATGTAATTGCATATTAATTACTGTAAATTTTGGGCTCTTCACTTTAAATGTATTTACATGTGATCATTTTCTTCTGATTATTATGATCAAATGAATTATTAAAATAGGTCACTTCATTAAGTATATGATAGTTAGCTTAAAATTTTATTGTGTTTTTAAGTAATTCATAAGTGCTCCTCTTATAAAAAAATAAAGTGTTATTTTTTTTATAAGAGAAGCACTTATGAATTACTTAAAAAATAAAGTGTTATTTTTTTTCCATAAAAATCTAAAATTGTATGATAAGTTTTGCAATTATTTTCTTTTTATTTGAAATTAAATGCATGTAACAGAAATTCATATCTTCATAATTAATTGAATTTACAAATTAATCAGATATGTATGTCTATCTTAGTTTAAAAAAATTATTATCTATTTTAATTAAAAAATTTTATTATTTCAGGTAAGAAATGTGTAGTAGGCTACATGGATGGCTCAATAAAAATTTGGGACACTGAGAATCTGTCACTTCTTGGATCTGTCTTAGGTAAGATTTATATTATTATTCTTGCACTTAATTTATGTTATGTATTAAAGAAGCACCAAATTTTGTTTATTCACGTTGTATCTAAATGTTATGCAATTTACAAGATAAGTTATTAGAGACCATGACATTTCTCTATTAACATTTCTTTTCATTTCCGAAATCAAAAATTATTTAAATAGATAATTATTAATTTATAATGATGGTTTAAAGTAGCTTTTTTTGTTTTATTCCTAAAAACAAAATTAAAGTTTTGAGTAAAGTGTATTTTTTTCATGTTATTGAAAGGTAGGGAAGCACATGAAAGTAATGTGAATTGCGTGACATGTAGCTCTGATGCATCATTAATTGCTACTGGTTCTGAAGATGGTACTGCTAAAATTATTAAAACGTCTAATTGCAGAGTAAGTTTTATCATATTTTTCTTTTAATTTTTTTATCATTTTTAAGTTATGTCTCAATAGTATTCCTTTTGTTAGCTAAAGTAAAGAGTAATGAACTAACACACTGATTTGAGTATCAAATATATCTATTATTTCAAAGGAAAAATTTTAAATATTTTCAAAACTTACTAAGTAAGAAATAAAATGTTAAAAAAATTGAATGAATTAAAATGAAAAATTATAAGTTCAGTGGCCTCATTAGATTATATATATGGATGTATGGATATCTATGTAGGTATTGAATTAGTGAATAATGTTTTCATATTATGTTTTTAGTCTTCAAAATTAAAATAATCCTTTTGAAAAATCTTATGCCTATTATGTCTAAAATTGAGTTTTATTAAATATATATAAGTTCATTTGGAACAATTAGAAAATTTAAAAGTCCTTTAAGATATAAGATGATTATCAAACGATTTCTGAAGGTTTCTTAGGTTATTCCTTATTGTTTACTAGTAGGAATCAATTTCTTAATACTTAGAAAGGACAAATTTACATCTTAGTTTCAAAAGTTGAACAATTAATTGGTAAGTAGCAGGCTAATATATTTCAAAATATTAAAAATATGTCCAATTGGTTTTATTTTTGTAAAATAGAATAAAAAAAATAAATATTGCGATAATTAGATTGAAAGTTTAGAAATTATTAAAATGTTGTAACTCAAACAGTAATTAAAATTATACAAGAGGCAATAAATTTTTCTGTCAAATGCTTCCATTCAAAATGTTTCAATTAGGAAAATTAACTAATCTATATTACTTCATTATATATTTTTTAATAGAATTGCCATAAAAAATTAAACATATTTTATAAAAAAATTTCTTTTTAAAAGCATTTCTTTTGTCCAATATTTATTAATTTATTTTAGTGAGACCAACAAATCTGTTCAAATAATATGCTTAATAAAAAATATAATAAATGTAAAAATTTGATTTACAGTCACGCTGGAGCTTTGTTTGACTTAATAATTCATCTGTAACCCATTGTAAGTTAGATTTAAAATAACTGCAGACTAACAGTACAAAACTTGAAACTCCCATTTATATTAATCATAAATTGGAGAAAAATACAAATTTATAAAACAATTTGTGCAAAATAAAATGAAGTATCTGTTTTTATTGTTACTTTATTAAAGAAAGAAGTAAAGATTTACAGCATTTTGATTCAAGTATTGCTAATTATATTATGCTATGTATTTTATGAGCACCTGTTTTGAACTCCCATAAACTAACTTCCAAATGAAAAAAATGCAATTGTTTTCTTAGAAGATAGGGGGAAAGCTTCGTAATATCTATTATAACGATGCAATATTTTTTTAATATTAAAAGTGCTGATCCAGTAACAAATTTGCAAAGATAGTAAACAATTTCGTTGAAGAATTTATATTTTTCTTAGAAGCTAGTTTTGATAGATATCTTTGCTTTTTAAGATGAAACTATTTCAAGCATATGGCGAAAAATCTATTATATTTAATGGTTATAATAGTATAATTAGAATAAATATCTAATTTTGTGAAAAATCTTTGGAGATGTAATGTACAAGTACAGATCTGGATATGCTATTCATCTTATTTATGATGAATAGCATATATGAATAGCTATGTAAAAAATATACTTGTAACTTTTTTATCGGCTCATTAACTTTAATAATTTAGACAGTTTTATTATTTGTAACATATTTAACAGCTGCAAGAAAATTGACTTAAATAATATCAGTTAGCTATTTTTTGCACATAAGACATCAAATACATCAATCATATGTAAAATACATCAATCATAAGTCTTATATGTTCTTAAATGCAAAAAATAGCTATAGAGCAACATTAGTATAAAATTTTTTTCTGTTGACATAAAATTTATTTCCGAATCAATTTTTGTCTCTTTTTAATCAGTTTCATTTATTTATTCATTCTCATGTTTGGTGTATTTGTTACGGCTTGATGTATTTTACATTTAAACATACTTTGGTAACTATAATGCTTAGTTTAATGGATAGTATTATACTATCAGCTATTTAATTTAGCAGATAGTTACTAAAATGGGAGAGTTTTAAATGATTGTCAGTATTACTTATGGGTTTGAGGGTTTAAATCACTATTATTATTTATCAAAGACTTAAACATTTAATTTCTATAAATTCATTAACAGTACATTTGATATCAACTTCTTAAATTTCTATCAATAAAAAGTGTTAAATGTTAAGCAATGATCAAAATATATTTTAAATGATACTATACAAAAAAGAAAGAACCAGAAAATTATTTCAATTTTTTTTAATTATCAGAATTAATTAGTAATTTCGTTTTTATAATAATTTGTGTGTATCGTATGCATATATATATATATATATATATATATATATATATATATATATATATATATATATATATATATATATGAAATTTAGAATCATTTGTAGATTTAATGGGTCCCAGATTCCTCACTGTTGTTTCATAATTAGGAAGAAAAATTACAAGAATCCTAACTAGTGAAAGCATTTCAATATAGAAAGAATTTTTGCACTATTATTTGTATTTTGATTTTTCTTCTTATGCATTTATTTATATGGCATAAATTTGCTTAAATAATAAAATGTATTACTGCATAGGTTGTTTTTTCGGTAAAATTAAGTATTGTGTGTCATATTTGTCAAAGGTGGTGTGTCTGTGGAAAAAAGAATTACATAATATATATATATATATATCATTGCTTTAGGTTCTCAAAACATTGCAGTGTTCTTTATCTGATGAAGAAAAAGAATCAATTGAAGGAGTTGGATTTTTACAAGGGTAAGTCTTTATATAAGCTCTCCCCACATAAAAATTAAATTTTGACAAATTTAACTTCTTAAATTAAAAGTTGTCAGTATGTTTATTTTTTTTATATTAATAAGCTTACATCTCTATAATAATAATTATGTTTCTTTCTATTTAATTTGCATTCTGGAATTATGAGTATCTCATATATATTTAAATATGTCCTTATATGAATAATTTTTTAATTTAAATACTCTTATTAAAATAATTAAGATAATAACTATATATTTATGTAATTATAAAAAATAATTGAGTATAAAAATATGTTTATTTATGAAAATAAAAATATGCTTTTATGAACATACAAATGTTAATTATCAAAATTAAAATTTTATCCAAAGGCATATAAATATAGGTATGTTAATAAAACTAAAGTTGATCACAATTTTCAGCTATTGTACTTAAATATTGTATACTAAAATATTTAACTTAACAGATTTTAACTCTTCTTAATTTGAGTTTATGAAATTTGCATCTCGTAAACCGCTAACAGTATCTCTCTCAAATGAGTTGTGAATGTTTGTAATTTTTCAGCATTAGAGGATATTTCATAATATTCTGATAAAGTAAAACCCTGGTTAAGGATCACTTTTTAAGTGTAAACTGGCAGATATATGAGTGGTTAGCATTCTTGACATCTAAGCTGTTGGTCCCAGGTTTGAATTCCTGTGCGGGCATGGAGATGTCCCTCTCTCTCCTTCTCTCTATTTCCTTGTCCTTTCTTTTGAGATGATGAGTGTTCACCCTATAAATAGTTTTGTGGTGAATGACATTGGTGATGCTACTTGCCTCTGTGACTTGGTTCACAGGTGCCATTGGGTAATGATAAATGAGTAGCCATTTGGACATTTCTGGCCTTGTTCTGGCGAAGGATTAGTCACCCACTGTCACCACGTAAATATATTTTTATAAACGTTATCTTCTTTCACAACTAAAAGTATTGATGTGATTCAATTAATAACTTTGAATGAGGTATTTAAATATATTACATTTGGCCATTATTTTATGTAAAAACCTGATTTAATTAAAATTATTTATCTAATCTCAATAGAAAATTCATGATAATAAAATCTAGGGGAACAAAAGGTAAAATAATAATACATTTATATGGAAAACTACTCAAATACATTACAAAAAATTTATTTCGAAGAAATAATTTCATATGAGCAAGTATTAGACCTGAAAAATATCATGATGCATAAAGGTCATTTTATGAAACATTTTGCATATTAAGGGAAGTGTATGTTATAAACATTGTTTTAGTAATACTGTTGATTTTTGTGTTCATTTATTATATTAATCAAATTATGTTTTTAATTAATCTACTGCCAACATTTAAATATTTTGAATTTAAAAAAATTTGATTGACAAATTAGTATGCATTTTGTAAATAAGATAAATATAAATTACTTACAAATATTTGCATTATTCACATTTTTTAAACATTTAATAATTATTTTATAAAAGGAAAAAGGTAAAAAAAAATTTAAGTTTGAGATTTAAAGTAAAATTGATCTCAATTTTTTTTTATTTCAGAAAGAAACTATTTTAAAAATTATGCCTTTTTAATAATAGATAAAAAAAATACTTATTTTTTGGCCTGATATTTCCATTATTACTGTAAATTTTTTTAAATATGTCTTTATCAAATTATTCTCCCCTCTATAATGAATAGTTTAACATTATCAAAGCCAAATCAATCTTGATATATTGTAAATTGTTTTCTGATTTAAAAAAATTTTGATATCCCTGAATCATCTGTTTTTGTTTAATACGAAGCAAATATTTCTTTCAGGCATACTCTTCTTGCAGTTGGTACAAATGATGGGAACCTGAGAATATTTGATGTTTCAACTTTTGTTTTAAGATCTTTTGTTTCTATTGAGGTAATTGTTGTAAGATAATTTTCTTTAATTTATAGATTGAAGTAAATAAAAAACATTAAAAATATCGTTTTGCTTTTATTAGACTATTTTAGACTTAAAGATTTTCAAATTATGACTCAATGTGTTTTTATGATCAGTGTAATACTTTCTTACAACAAAATTACTAATTTGCAATGAATTTCTTGTAAGTATTAGGGCAGCAAAAAATATTCACTTTTTCATCAAATTCTAGGAAGTTTATTATATTAAATTGCTTATTATATACATTATCATTACCTACTGTAATAATCTTACTGTAAAACATTTCATGGTGATTTCAAAATTTTAATTGAATTTCCTGAAAATTTTATTTGTTCTCCAAACTTTTTTTTCATAAAATTATTAATGTGCAATTATTAAGAATCTTAATATTTTTAATACTCAGAAATTTCTTGACTTGAAGCTTTTATGTTCAAAGTGCAAACTAATAGTAACTTATCTGTCATATTTTTATCTAAGTTTAAGACGAACTCGGTTCAAAATTCTATGGTTTCAAACACACCTTAAGCTTGGATGTTTGCAGGGATTGGGAATCCAAGGATTTTATAGGTCCTGATTTTAACTAGCCCATGTGTGCAAAAAATTACTTTTGAGTAACAAACCAAACTTGTAATATTTGTATTTCATTTGCCTTGTTGCTTTTTGAACTGCCTAAGATTTTATGAGAAAGCTTCTATCAGATTTTATATATAATCCATTTTGATACTCATGTTTATAACTGTTCTTTTAATGCAGTAAATAAAATTTAAATTAAGAAATCCTTATTATTTTCTCTGAAATTCCCAAAACATATTTATCTTTATTAGGAAATTTGTGAAAGTTTTTTTCTCAATGTTTACTATTCCTCTGCAATCTAAAGAATTATTTAAAGCAAATTAAATATCAGCTTTTACTTAAGATGATAGAGCAAGCAATTAAGATCAAAAGTACTTAATGCACACACTTTCCTTGTTCACAATTTTTGTGTACCATTTCATGAGCTTAGCATTGTATGAATCCCAAAGTAAGGTTTTATTTCATACATTGCATAAACTGGAAGGCATAAAATTTTTTGGAGAGGTGATTTCATGTTATTAACAATTTCAAATATTCATTTATTTCTTAATTCAACATTCATTTATCATATGGATGTGCAATAAATATGAAAATCATTAATATTTTGTTAGATTAAATATCTTCCTGTTATATTAGCATTGTAATAACATTTCAGCTGCTTTAAACAATAAGCTATAGTTACTATTTTATTTTGTAGAATATTTTATGTGTGTTCCTTGCATTTACACAAAATTACTTTTAGAAATGTTAATTAGTTACCATTGTGTAGCAATACACAATGTGAACTTGAGCTATCAATGAAAAATCTCCATTCTTTGGCCGATCACACACATCCCATACATAGATTAGTTTTCCTACATCAATTCATAAACAAAATGTTTACCCATTCAGTAATATTAAATAATTCTATTTGAAAGAATTAAGTCATGTGATGTAGAAACTAATGTTTTCTTCATTAAATATTGCACCTAATAACTTTTCTGATTTTTTTGAGAGAACTATATAAGATATCATAATTTCGCCACTTTGTGATGTTAAAAGGTAGAAATCCTATTAGCTGAGCAATATACATAAAAAATTTCTATCTTGTAAATTTTCACAATTATTTTCAAAATTTTATACATAATGTGTTAATTATAAAATAATTTATATTCCTTATATAGATTGATTAATATTTATAGCATGAAATTTATTGATTTTACAGCTGAGTAATAAGCTTTTGCTTTATCAGTTCAACAATTCATTGATTCAGTTCCTACAGTTATAAAATTTTGTAATTGCTTAAAATCTACTTCAAACTGTAAGTTGTAAATGGCTAAGCTTTTTTTGTCAAAAAATTAAGTTCACTAAAAGATAGATAAACCAAGTTGTCCATTGTACGCATTTATCGTTTTTCACTGTTGATTTAAGTTATAAATCACGATCTTATCCCTCGTATTTAAAAAGGAATTGTAGATCAACAGCAAACTATTGTGAACTCATCATTCTTAGCAATTATTATGCTGAATTACTATGATTGAATCAGCAATACAGACAGCCTATAAAATATGCAAACCTGCTTCATTACTTTTAAATTATCAATTCTCTGTAAAATTGATTAAAACTAAAGATTTACATTTCTTTAAAGTTATTACTGCATGAATTTTGAATCCCGAATCTTTTGATTTTTTTTAAAAGTGATTACTAACTTTTTTTAAAGTACAATAAAAAATAAGTGCCGTTGTAATAGTAAAAAGAAAAAGTACAAGTAATTATCCATATAGTAAGTGAGTGTTTGTCAAAATTTCAGAATTTGGTTTTTATTATTATATTTTTATGTCAAGTGAATTAATAATTTATTACTAAAGAGTTTTATAGTTTGATTACATACTTTCATTATCCTATTTTTGGGTATAAAGTAGAAAAAGGTATGTAACGTTTTATTTAATGCAAATATAATGATACGGAGCTTTAATTCAAATTTGTTTCCCTTTTTTTATATAATTGGATTTGTACATTTCATAAAATTTTTGATTAAATTATTAGCAAATATGCCAATCCTATATGTTGTAATGACAAAACATCGAAAAATAAAAAATTTGTTAGTAAGAAAGATAAGGTAAATTTGTAACATTAAAATTTTTCGCTTTGGATATGTAATCATCGTAATTTATTCTGGTTAAAAAGTTTTAAAATTAAAATTATCTTTGATTTCTAGGGCTCAATTGTTAAGCTAATATGTGATAAAACAGATCCCTTAGTATATCTAGCCAGTTTTGGTAATATTGAAAGGTATGATGCTCGGACAGCCCGAATGGATAAAAAATGGACTGGGCATGAAAACCGTATACTTGATTTCGCTTTATCTATGTAAGTAAAGTGTGCAATTTCTATTTTATTTTTAATTTTTCTGATAATACTAATAATTTTATAAATTCTTATAATAATGTTTATTGTTCATAACAAATATAATGTTTTGGTACACAGTTAGTATAAAACAAATTTATCAATTGCATTAAAAAACTTTTATCTTATAAAGTATGTTGTTTCATGAATGCAACTGGTTAATTAAAGCCTGATTTTTAGAAATATCATAATTCAAAGAATAAATAAAAAGTTAATTTGATTCTTTGTATCAAAACATTCTTTAGCATTACTTTGTGGAAATTCTATGTAAAAATTATGGCTATAAATATTTAATTAAATAGATATTTTTTTAAATTTTTAATTCATAGTATTCTAAGGCATTATTTAAATCATTAGTAACCAAACAATTATAGAAAGTAAAATATTGAGAAGAAAACTTTTTCATTATAATAAATTTTTATAGCTTTGTTGAGAATATGCCTCAGAACATCATTTTCATGAATTAAGATCTAAAATTACATTATGTATTGTATTTTGATTCATAGTATTTATGCATGAGTATGATATTAATAGAATAAGCATCAAGTTACATCAGTTATGAATAATGAGGTTCTATTAAATAATATTTAAAAGAGATATTGTAAGAAATTGACAATTTTATTTATCTCTAGTTTAAGTAATTTACTTTTGCATATTTTGTGCTACGTAAGTTTGTTTCTGGAATACTGTTTAACATTTATTTTATTATTAGATTTTTTTTTTTTTTTACTATTGAAAAAAATTTTCATATTTAATTCTTGTATACTATGTTTATTATTTAAATATTTTTTATAGGGACAATGAGAAATTAGTCACAGCTGCTGATGATTCTGTTTGCAAAATTTTTAAAATGAGATAATGATGTATTGATTATATTTATAAATTATTATGTACAATAAAATTATTTCATCATAATCCATGTTTTGTTATATAATTAAAATCTATTTTTCTATTTATTTTCCTAGTTTCTTTTTTTTTAATTTATTGATTAAATTATATGCGGTGTATTAAGTTACATAAAATTTAATAAATGAAATAAAAATCAAATTCAAATTATCAGATTATTTGTAACATTGTATTAGATTTAAATTATGTTCACCATTTTAATTCTATAAAATTATTTTTTTCTAGTTTAGCCATTTGTAGTTAGAGCTACATAATCGTTCCTTTTTTCGTGAAGTAATGTTGATTCTAATCAATTTATATTTTTTTAATTATTTTTTGAATATACTTAACATTTTATCAAGATATATAATTATGCTTATGTAAAAGTGTTCTAAAGATATTTATATAATATAGAGATTTTTCTTATCATTGTTAGAAGCTATCATAAATATGCAAAAACTGGTGTTTTAATTTATTGCAAATTAAATGATGCTTGGAAATTTTTCCTAAATATTAGATTGGGGGAAAAAATCCATTATTTTTATGCCAACTTTCAAGATTTTATGTAACTTGTTTTATATTGACTTAGTGCAAAAGTTTTAAATCTGTTCTGAGGTTGATCTTTAGTGCCTGGGTGATGTTATGACTTTTAACATTCCTGTTAGCTTCAATCATTTCTGTGATTTTTATCTACATTTTTGATGTGAATTTTTAACTACAAAAATATTTGGTCAACAAAACCAAAACTTGCCTGTAACTGGCTTTTACAATATCTGGACTATAAGCACCATTCACGATTTCTGCCGTCTGACTTGTATTTTCACCTTTATCAAAGAAGAATTATAAAATGAACTGAATAAATCAAACAAAAGATAGCAAAATAATTTTTAAAGAAAAATGTCACCTAATAATAAAATAAGCATAAATCTGAATTTGTTTGAATACTTTAAGTAATATCACTAAAATCATCTACTGAAAAAAATAATGGATTTCTCTTTCCCAACTTAATATCTTTTAATAAAAGATTGTAAATTGCTATTTTTGAATTTTTTTCAAAATACAGAATTCTTATTAGTTTTCACTCAGGACTTTAAAATAATTTTAATCTAATGAGAGGTAAATTTAAACTTCTCACAAACTTCAGTTTTAGTATATAAACTCTTCTGAAAAAAAAAGTTATAGATTGATAAGTAAAAGTTGTTGGTTTCTTGTTTTGAACAATAAGGTTGTTTTAGTTAAATCAACAGAGAAAATAGAAAGATACACTTAGACTGCATATTACTTTATAATATGTAACTGAAAAATTACAAATGTAAAATACCATAAGTCCATAAGAAGTAAAAATTGTCTATAAGTGAAATTTCTGTATTTTTAAGACTAAATGCTAAATTTTCCTCTCGATTTATTCATTTTTCACTTTATCTCACTTTCTTCCTACTCATTTGATCCTGCTATTAAATGCTTTACTAATTTCCATCACATATGCAAATAATCATGAGTTTTAAGTAACATGATTAGTTCTAATTTTTAATCACTAATGTAAGAAATCATTATTGAAAATTAGGTTTTTCCTCTTAATTTTAAATACTTAACCATAAGTTTTATTGCTAATTTTGTTTAATATTTTATGTATATTTTTCTAATTTCTTTTCAGTTTCAATTTATTTAAATCTTCAAACATGTCTTTTACTTTTATTATACTTTCATTTCTTAATATAATTTAAAATATTTATAAACTTTATCACTAAAGGATTTTTATAATTAAAATTTCAAAAAAACTCCAACTCTTACTAAATTTACCATCAATTTATTATTCAACTTTTCCTTTTCTAGGATTTAGAGATTAATCATATTTTTCATGCTTTCAATTTGTAATCAAGTGATCCCATTATTTATTGGTGTTTTTGCCAATTTTTGCAATTGTTAGTTATTATTACAAAACAATTCAACAGATATAAATTGCACTTTAATTACTGTGAAAAATGAAATTGACAAATCTGTTCTTAATATTATTAATATTTTCATATAATGTTGTCAGTATAAAACTAATTTGTTCTTTCTTAAAAATGTGTTATTTTTAATCATACATTTCTTAAATTTCTCTTAGCTAATCATTATATTTATACACTATGGTTTCAAAAGGAAGCAAATTTCATAAATCATCTGTTTAAAATCGTGGCTCAAGAGTGGTTGTAACTAGTTGAGAAGGGGATTGATAAATTTATGTTAAAAAATCTTTGTTTTGTTGTCTTTCATCTTTTTATTTAATTATCTTTGTGGCAATTGGTTAAATTCAAATGGTAAGACTGAGTAATCACCAAGATTTAGATATTGGAATGCTTGTTAAACATGCAGTGCCCATCATTGTACCAGGTATCAAATTAAATTAGAACCCTTCATTGAAAGAACCTAGTTCAGTCAAACCACTGGTTCTTGATGTTTTATTATTATTTTTTTATTGAGCGACCCATAGATCTTGACCAGGCATCAAAAGTTAAAGAAATTTAATTTTGTAGCATTGAAGATTTGATAGTCTAACCAGGCATCGTGATTGGCTGCATATCTCACTATATCTTTGAATAATAACCTTTGACTGGTATGAAATATGGACATGATAATGTGCAGCTATGTAAAACTCATCTTCTCAGTAAAGTGAAAATAATTTGTCAAATGTATTGATCTACCAGTTTTCCTAGTGTTGAGCTTATTCATGTAATACACTGTAGAGAACAATTTACTATTTGTAACTCCTTTTCAAGAGACACCTAAGGACTGAAATGTTATTGAATAAGTGGGTTCAGTTGTAGGAATTTGGAAACTCCCTTAGTTTTTGTTTGAAATTAATGTCAGGAGGAAACCATGATTCTAATATTCCTTTATTTTATTCTACAGCCATTGTTTCATACATTTTGATTCAGGTCAATGTTGTTTATAATTATGTGTATTGCAACTCCAATACACAAAATTACAAATAACATTTCTCCTTATCACATCCTGGACTGTTACGGACTTTCTTGAGAGGATATATACTCATCCCCCCTTCTGGTCCTTGATTTCCTTAGGGTCAACGGTCTTGTCTGACTTCGTCAGACATTTGGAGGATAAGACACAACAACAAATAACATTTATTTGCTTTTTGCTCTTGCCATTTGCTAACAATTTTTTTCAAATAAAATTCATGATTTCATTTCACATTAAATGCATATTTCAAGTTAATGGGAAATAAATTGAATTGGGTGTTTTTTCAAAAGTAAATTTATTAAATATTTATATTGAATTTATAAAGTTCCTTTTCATGTATTTACTTAGATAAGACAAATTAAGGTTTTACTTATTTTTTTACAAAATAAATGTAAATTTTAAAATCTTAAGTGTGTTTAAATATTTTAAAAACAAAGAAAAGCTAAATAGACTGAAGGTGTATTTTTCTTATTATTACTTTATATTATTTAAAAGTTTTCTTTCTTTTATCTGTAAGACATCTTAAAACTGTTCTATTTACCAAAAATGTTTTTAAAATATCAAGAAATGGAACACTATTTAAAAAAAATAATCTCGTACTTTTATATATTTGAAATAATTTTCGGAAATTTGCTTTGACAATGTTCATATATTTTTTTTATTTGGGAATGTGAATACGGAAAAGAAAATGCCTCTTATTTTTTTTATTTTTTGTGAAGGCTATAATTATCAAATATGTATAAAAAGGTAAGGTAATTTTTATGTGATTCACTTTCATGTATTTACATATTCAAAACGTTTATTTTTTAATTGAATAAATGTTATCAAAAATCATTTTTAAATATACTATTTTCAATGTTTCTATATTAAAACTAACAATTTTTTTATTACCTAGATTTAATGCCACAGTCATTGGTAACTTAACATATTAAATAAGAAAAAAAAGTAATGTTGAAATTTTGTTCTATAACTCTTCTCTTCAAATATGTATTTAAAAAAATCCATGACAGATTCAAATTTTAAAACTACTGTTGAAATGTTTTTTGTTCTTTTCTTCTCCTTTTCTATTATAAATTATAAAAATAACTTTTTTTTCTCCAAAAGTTGCATTGAAAAAAGCAATAAATAACATTAGTAAAAAATTAATAGTTTTATTTAATTATATTTATAAAAAATGGTGTACATGTAAAACTACCAAACAACTTTATGAAAATCTTGCCTCTGATTTATAAAGCTATATCGAATTTATAAAAAAATAACAATTAGTTATTCTTTTAAAAAATTTTAATTTCAATTAAATTCCCCAGTTAAAGTTATTTCAGTTGAAACAAATTATTTATAATTGTATTCCATTAATGTATATTATGCATAAAAGAAACGTTATTGGATATCTACATCTTGCAATGTTTGATTTTTCAAAGCATAGTTTCATTTCTTAATATGATGTTCTACAAAACACAATTCATCGGTTTGCATGTGAATTAATTGATATTAGCAAATTATATGTTTTCATTTATATTTGATCTACATAATTGAATATCCATTCATAATTGGCAAAAAAATATAAAGTTATTAAATTGTTAGAAATTTAGCGAAACTTCTGTAAACATGAAAGAGTCCATATAGTCCGCATGAAATCATAAATATAATCCCTCTGTATAATGTTAAATATAATAAAAGATGAAAACCTTAATTTAAAATGGTTTTATTTCCAAAATGCATTTTGAATGTGACATCCAATATTTTCTGCAAGTTTGTATCACATCTCAGTATCAAGACTAACTCTTAGCATACTAAATGGAGTGTTACAAGTTTGTCAGTGTATCACTTGGTTCAGTTTAGAAAATTTCTCTTACTTCAATAAATGTGGATTTGATGTAACCTTTGGTTTTACTTCAATTTTAGCAAATGTTTTTATGCCTCTCTTTTATATTTAACAATATTATATACTGTACCATTCTCTTCTGGAATTAAATATTAACAGAAAAGGAAGTCTCATGTGTGACACTTGTAAATTATTATCAAGTTCAATCGTTTGAATCCATTTGGTCCTATAGTTTTTTTATAGTCATTTAAAAGTGTAATTTTAGTTATAAAAGCCTTGCATTTTTCCTGTATATATTCTGACAAAAATATTACAAAGCAAAGTAATGGATTCATAATCATAGAACTTGATTCAAATTATTGAACAAATTACAAATTCAGTATTTAAAATAGCTTTTGTTGAGATTAATCGATGGGAAAAAGATATTCAAAATGTTTAAAGCTATTCCTGTGTTTTATTAAAGCTAGTACATGAAGCATGTATTATATTAAGTTATATTCTTGTATTTTTTCTGTTAAAAGGCTTCCCATAAATCTAATAACTGATTAATTCAATGGACTGAGTACCAAGACAACTGAATTTGGTTTTCCAACATTCTGTAATACAGAGCAAATTATGGTATTAAGTTATTGTAAACTTTATCTTGTAGTGTGTGTTTAAGATTGTCTTAATTTCCATTGTAAAGACTCTAAAACATAGATAATACTATCGGCTGCAAAATATCACCAATGTAGAGACAAGCCATCATAGTAACTCAATTGGAAGTAATTAACTGCTCTGCAGTAACAAATATTAGACTGTAAAGTCTCTGCTCATTCACATATCTGCGGTAGTCGTTGGCAGTAAGGCAAATGATTGAGAAAAATGAGATATCATCGCTAAAAATCATTCTTACGTGCGGGTACTTAATTGTAGAGCCACATTATTGGGAATGGAGGGTTCAATGCTCACTAAATAGGATGATAATGTTGGATTTCTACTCTTAACATCTGTCTGGGTAAGCACTTGTGAATAGATGACTATACAGTTGTAGACACAGTTACTCTCCTAATTGCTTGGTCATCTTATCCATTTGTGGCCAGAGGTTGCCTTGAATCACAATGAGATTTAATTGTGCTTTCTTTGATCCAAAACTGCAGAACACCAAATTGCTTTGCACCGGATATTGGCTGTTACATTTGTTCAACCCACTAGTTTCACTAAAACCTATGATAAGATTCTCTCTCAATTTTATTTTGATGCATACATTTTTTTCTTTTGGGAACAATGTGTGTTTTAGACATAATAAAAATAGAAATTGGTCAAAGTTTTAAATTATTTAAAACAATATATCTGAAGTAAGTATTTTGATTTTTTTTAATTATGAAATTGATAAAAATTATAAGAACTGTTTCGATATCAAAATGGAAAAAATTGCTTCTATTTCAAATACTTTATCACGATTTTGTGTGTATTTTCCTTAGATTGATTTATTTGAGAATGAATTATGCATGCAATTAAAATTGTAAATTTTTGTAATCAAATCAAAAATGAGTAATACACAACTACTTAAAACAATAAATGAAAATTGATTGAAAAAAATGCTTAAAACAAAACCACATTTATTATCTTAGGAAAGTATTTTCATTCATTTAAATTAAAAGTGATTATTAGTCAAACATAAGGTTTTCAACCATATTGATTAAATAATTTCAATTCAAAATTTTAAAATCTGTATTTTGATGTAAAACGTTTAAATCTGCTTTCCATTTTTTTTTTTTTTTTTTTTTCCCCCTTCTTCTAGTGCCTTATGCGTTTTTAAGATTTGTAGATTGTGTTGTCATCAGCTACAGTTGAGATAATAAATAAAATAAAAATAAATTGATAAAATAAATCTTGTTTGTGCCACGTTTGCTACATTTCCTTGCGTTTTTTATAAAAGAAATAATCAATTCTTATTTTTTAATCGTATATTTTGACAATTTGTATTATATTTTCTGCACTTTTTTCGTATGTTTTTGTGATCAGCAGTTCTTATGTTTTATATGCATTATAAACCGACTCCATAAAACTATATTCATTAAATCCTTTGTTTCTTCCATGTTAAATCATTAGAATATTTCTTTTTCTTTATTGTTTTTCCAGACTTGCCATTCAGCATAAAAATAGTGAATTAACATTTATTTGGCTACATTTTTCTTATTTTTAGATACGTAGTTAAGTACTCAGAGATATTTCCTTTGCGTTTTATTTAAATAAAAAGCAGGAAATGTCATAGGAGAATAAATTGGTGTAAATTATTTTCAATGAAGAGTTAAAAAGGAAGTATTTTATAAGAGTCGTTTTAATGTTTAATTTTTACATTTTCCAAACATTATTTGAGATATTTTTACACACACACACATATATATATATATCCAAATATTACGTTATTTCTAGCTAAGAATTAAAATTTAGTATTCGATAAATTCTTCTTGTGATCACACAAATAAAAGTACTAATACATGAATTTTTTCAGGTTAAAATTATATATTACGATGGTCATTCAAGATGTAAAGATCGTTTTGTTGTAAAAAATATGTAAACTTATTGGGACTTGTGTTGCACACATGTATAAAAGTTTTTTTACTTCTATTTCTTCACCTACATTTTAATATTTGTCGGATCTAATCATGAACTCATAATTCTCATATACTTCTATGCTGCCACTGGTCAATCCATTTGCTTCAGTATTTACAAAACATCGCATAAAGAATTTCAATTAAAAAATATATGGAAGACATTTCTTAAACCAAGATCTGAAATATTTCATTTTTCCTTTTCGAATTGATCTAACAATCCTCGAGTGAAAGGGACAAAAACAAGCGAATGCAAGGACTACTTGATTAGATACGATAAATAGACGGACTAGTTATAAGATATGCTTACACAGATTGGAAATGATTATGAAAAGAGAACAGGAGACATAAAATGTTTTTTTCCAATAAATGGTCTTTATTTTCGGGATGGCACTCGTACCTTGTAATTATTTCTATCCATTATTTTAATCTATATAAAATTTGTTTCGAAAAATTCAAACAACGGGAACCGTGAACTACTCCATAGAGAGATATATTAGAATAAAATCAATCAAATGTGTAAGTTTGAAATTTTACACGGTATGAAAAGATAACTTTAAATTAAAATATTTCCTATCATTAAAAAAACTAATAAAATTAACTATTTCTTTTCCCAGTAACTTAAAATTATTCGTTAAAAATAATTTATTATTGATTTGCCATCCTAAATTTCTGTATTGACTTGATTGCATACAGTGATATTCGTTTACACTAAAGACAAAAAATTTAATATAAAAAATAAACTCATACATACATACATATATGAAAATTCGCAACCATAAATTAACATGCAAAAGCAGATGAATCACAAGTGTTTATTTCAAAAAAGGTAAATGCTTAAAAGTATGCAAATATACACACAGTATAATCGAAAAAATAAATACATTGATTTATAATGTTATATAAAAAAACTACTAAAAATAATAGAATCCAAATTTGTTAAAATAATAGTAGTGCAACATAAAACAATTATATGCAGATATTTTTTCGCTTACAAATATTTGACATAAAATCTAATCAATAATCAAAAGTTAATTGTTAAAGACAGTAAATATAATTAATAAAAATATTTTTTAAGTAAACGTCATAAATTCATGAAATTTAATTTAATGATTTAATAGGAGATAAAGGACAAAAGAAATGAAATCTTTATTCATCTATGATAGCAGAAAAAGTATCGAATTATGACAATAAAGCTAAGAAATGCGAACAAATGTATTTGGAAATTCTATAAAATTGCATACAGACCTTACTCTAATTAATATGTTGTCTACAAAACACAAAATATTTTGTGCGACAAAATTTTCAATATTAAACAAAAAGGCTGTAGTGACAGTCTATGTATATAGAGAACGAAAATATAAAAGGTATAGAGAATTGATCATTCTAATATTCGTGTTTCTTAAAGTATTGCAAAAATATGATGCAAATGTGCTCATTATGACTGAAAATATTTCAATCGATAAATGCTAAGTACCATATGATAAAAACCGAAAGGAAATCATAAATAAGGTGATTAGCTTCAAAATATTTAGTCTTGTTTTCAGAATTTATCAACGAATAGAGTAGCTAATCTGAGTTTGCCGAGTGGTCAATTTTCTTTTTTTTTTTTTCAGATTATTAGATCAGGGATTCAATTCCTGTTTCTGTTCGTGTCCATTTTAAACTGAAATTGTTAAATTTCACACATATGTAAAACAATCCTAGTACAACAAATCAAATCGCTGATGATTTTAAGCCATAAAAAGCACATTTCCTATCAAAACATATGATGTATGTATTTGATTGGAAGTATCCTTGTTAAACTAATCAACTTGAATATTTTAGAAATACATGACAGTATGAAAAAGAAAGCAAAGAGCTCTAAAAAATTATTGAGAAAAATTTAAGAAGATATTTTTCTCATCTGGAAATATTCAAGATCGTGGAAAATTAAGAGCAATGAATTCACTTTGCAATTTTTTGTCGAAATTCTGAGGAAGCGAACATTAAGACTTACTGTATTAAATCCTGAAGACTTCTAAATATCATTTTAGTACATACCATGCGGCTAATTCCTTAGACAGCACAATATAATAATTGAAATTAAATAAACGGCCAAAGTATTTGAAAATGACACAATTTAATCAAAATATGATTGTCGAAACTCTTGATTCTTCACCGTGGATTAGTGATTAGTCTTTGATAATTATTAGCATCTCAACCTTACTTTTGTTTCTCCAACGATAGATGGATATTACATATCTTGTTTTTGTGTGTGCATCGGTTGAAATGGATGATTTAAAGATTTTCTCCATATTATATGATACCAGTTAGGGAACGTCCGCCAAACCATTCATTTTGCAGCTATTCAAAAGGTTTTACAGAATCTGGAGTTATTGTGCTATCCACAATGACAAAATAATGAACAGAAGAACAAGAATCAAGTTTGAGAAATAATGATAAACCAGTTAGGGAACGTCCGCCAAACCATTCGTTTTGCAGCTATTCAAAACGTTTTACAGAATCTGGAGTTATTGTGCTATCCACAATGACAAAATAATGAACAGAAGAACAAGAATCAAGTTTGAGAAACAATGATAAACTGATAATTTTATTTAATTAAACTCAGTTTGCATAAATAAAGATACATTTCTTCATCTTGTGTAAACTGAGTGTGAAAGGAGTTGCAGTAAGAAGAATTTTGCATCTAACTGCCACATAGAACTGCTAACTTTAAGATATCTATAACAATAACTGCTTTAAGATTTTGGAAAACGAAAATTTTTAGTACTCTTACTTTTTTAAACCTAAGATGAGATGATTTTTGTGCACACTCACACACAATATTGTATTATGTCTCTACAGCTTATCTCATCCGATTCAAAACTCTAAACACTGTTAAAATCATAGTTAATTGATAAACTCGGAACCTGAGCTGTTGCATTCCTTTTCATGATACGCTAGTGGATAAACTTAGAATGATATAATTATTTAATGTACGGCGATCCTTTGAGATTGATAGTTTCTAATTTGGTAAATAATACACAAAGTTTTCGAAATATCAGTAATATGAATTTTTGTATACTGTTCATGCAAATTAAGCCAATTTGCTAATATATAAAATAATCTGAAATTTCATTAATCACATGTATTATTTTCTTTCAAATCAAACAAGACATTCTTGCAAAAATATTTTAGATTGTTATTTAAACTTTGATATAAAATAAAGGGTTTTTCCTAAACTGACTTTTATAATTTTTATTAATAGTAGATTCCTAATATCTTACGAGCTTTAATGAATTTCTAAAATAAAGCATTAATTACTTAAAGCAATATTTAGTTACTGAATTAATACTAAGTTTAATTAAAGCTTGTATTGCAAGTAATTCTTTAAATAAAAGTCTTTTTCTATTGTTAGAAATTTATGTAACACATTTTATAGAAATAGTTATAAATATCATTATTATATTAAAAAATTACAATAGTAAAGCTTCTATATTTTTCAACTCTAAAATATATTAATAGATTTTTTGTATCATTTAAAATTTTTGTAATATTAAAGGCGTGCTTTTTTGTTAAAAAAATAATGGAATTTTTCACATTTTAACTATACAAATTCTTTTTAATTTTTAATATATTCGTGCTAGTGTGTGTGACATTTTAAATTTAACAATCTGCCTAGTTTCCAACTTTCGTAACCGTATAGTAAACAATAAAGAAAGATTAATTTTTTACGGAAAAAACATTCAAAATAAATTAAATAATTTTATAGAATGAGAAAACTTAGAAAACGCTCATGGTAAATTTGTGAATTCTCTCTATCATTGCATCCCAATTAAAACTAAATGCTTATACCTTGTAAGTTTTATAAAACATTTTGAGAAACATACAAAAAGACAAATTCATTTATCAATATATGATATACCAACGGATTTTGTAGTTGAAATTTAAATAATGTTTTAAGGCACAGCACACAAATAAGATATAAAATCTGTAATATAATACGCAGTAAATTTAAGAAAATTGTCTCTGAATTGATACTGAGATTAAATTTGCTAAGAAATTATATTGAAAAAAGGCTTAAAAGCATGTATAAATATATGTAGCTTCAAAATATGGCTAATTACTTTAGTTAATTTGCTATTATTTTCTCAATTAACTTTTTTAATTTTCATAATAAAATAACATTATAAAAGAAAATATTTTTCATTTTTGAATTGCTTAAGAATATGAGATCATTTTGTTTTTTAGAACTTCATCATTACGAGAAAACTAAAACCTGAAATATAAATTTGTATAAAATTTCTTACAGAAATATTTTGAAGCATTTTCGGCACAAGTGCTGTATAATCCGGAAGCAATTCTGAGTTTGGCGGATTTCCATATGTATCTGGCAACCTCATTTTTATTACGTCATAGATATAGAGATCTATCAGAATTATGCAGAAAACTCTATTTTGGTAACCCTTGTATTTACTTCATCTCGCACGTCACATACGTCACCTTGGCAACATTTCTTCATCGGTAAATAAATTTAGAATTGCGAAGAAAATTTAGAATCCTGGATTATACGGCACCTCTGCCACATTTTCAAATTGCTGAATTCATATAAAAAAAGGAAGGGAGTTGTGAAAATTCACTACAACTATTTGACATACACAATTCCAGCAAAAGAACTTAGATATTTGAAAAGATTATTCAACGTCATCACAAGTTATAATAATTTTAAACACACGTAGCAATTATTTTTGTTATTATAATGAATTTTAGAACAACAAAACACCATATGTGATCATCGCTCCAGCCGTAGTCAAAACTAAACTATTATTGATTGTAAACATCCCACCGCCTGTGAAATTTGGAACTTTCATCATAATAATTTCGGTTAAAGTATTCAGCATTGTCATTGTTTCAACATCAGGGTGGCTCTGAGTTGTGTTTTCAGCCAACTCAAGAATTACCATTTTTAAAATATCATGTTCAGAATTCGCCTGAGTACCGCTTACTGTAAGCGCGATAAAGACAACTAAGGACAGGAAGAAACTGATTCCTATTTGTCCAAGCGATATCAAATCGTTGAAAACTGTTCCAAACGATGTATAGCAAGTGCTGAGTGTATTGAAAAAGGAAGTGATTGCAGCTGCATACAAAAACAAAGAACACAATGAAACACAAGAGTCAATATCTGTGAAGCAGATCATGACACTCCTGTACCTAGATATGCTCGATATTAAAATATTTTGCGAGATGAATACTTTAGAAGGCGGGGTGAGTTTATTTCCATAGGCCCTGAGGATATTCCTAGCTGAAAAATATAAATTGCTGCAGACTATTACCGAAATGGATATCGTCATTGAAGAAGAAATAGTGGAATAAGCCAGGGATATTGGCAAAGCATAGATCCAGAATCCCATTCTCGATTCTGTCAATTTATATCCATAAACATCGTATGTTTGGTTATCGGCTGTAATTCTGTTAAAATAAATTATTAAAATAATAGTTATGGACAGGAACCAAGCAAAAAAGCAAACATTGATATTCCGGAACATCTACGGCATTTTACCAAATCAATTTGCATGTATTCTTGTAAATCCAAAATTCTAGACAATAATTTGTAAATGTCCTGTCTTTTTCGCAGTAAAGTTACTCGTATGGCTAATCCCAATGATAAATACACGTAAAAGGTGTATAATGCTTGTCGTGATAATATTATCGAATCTATGATGAACATGCTAAATATTACTGACAGAATAGTTAATAATAAACAGATAGTATCCCAGTAACTTAGAAGAAAGAAATTTTTCCTAATTGGCCGACAAGTTATTCCAAACAGCGTGAGAGTTCTTAGAATATATTGATAAGGAGAGTTGTAAGGATTATTTTGCGATGATGGCCACTGGTGACTTCTGGAAGATGATTCTTCTTTTTCTAACTCACACTGCAAATCTTGCGGAAATATTTTACTTGCCATGTTTTTAGGGAAAAATCTTTCAATAATTTGAACACCTTTTATCGATGAATAAGCATTCTGAACATGAGACCTAGAACAGTAATGGATGCATAGCCATATAAATGTATATGCTTAGAATAATGATCTTCTTTTCAGGTATTTATCCTTTCCTTATCTCAATTATTCTTTGTACTGTAAAATTGAAAAAAAAATTTCCAACAGGTTGCTTAATTTTCCATTAGACTAGAATTCATTAAGCAATTTTCCCATTGATTTGGTTTATTATCAGCATTTTTCATATATCTTGCCGAGCTGGCAACCGAATGGTTAGCGCTCTTGCCTTCGGTTCAACAATCCGTGGGTTCGAATCCCACCTTGGGCATGGATGATTATAGTGGTTCGGAATCCACTTTAAACCGTAGGTCCCGGTCTAGCCCTCGTGTGCAAAAAATGACCGTTGAGCAACAAACCAACCAACCAACCTTTCATATATCTCAGAAGAGTTCTTCTAACTTTTTTTCAAAAATTAAGTAAAAACATATCTATCATAAAGTTGATCGAATATAGTTAATAGAAAAACAATAAACAGCAATTTCGAAATTTATATTTTGAGTGATGAACCATGTACTTCAACATCTGCAATGTTCCTATTAACCATAAAACTAAGTGTCATTTTTCCTCGAAGTCTAAAATGTTAAAAGAACATTCATTATAAGACGAGACTGTTAAATCGCTCTTAAAACAAACAAATTAATAATAAAATATTTTTCTATCATTTTTGCACTAAAACCTCACTTCAGAGTTCGTTCGTTAGTATCGCGAACTATCGATTTTCAAATCAACTCATACTTTCTTGTATGCTCGAGGATTACTTTGGAAACTCCATTTACTCCTTTCATGCATTTAATCAATAATCCCATTACATTATTTTGTTCAAAAAAAAAAACATTCATTTATGATTTTCCCATCTTTACATTTGTCTGAAAACTTTTAAGTAGGCAAGGCAAAACTGAAGAGCTTAACCTCAGAAAAAATCGATAAGCTATTATAGGTACTTCTAAGAATCTTTTTAATCAATAAAGGAGCAAAAATATGTAAATTCAAAACTGAATATCATTATAAAAACGTGTTGTCCATTTTGTTCTGAAATTGTCAACAGAAAATAAATTAATGAACTAAATTAACATATTGAGCAATTTTCTATTATAATGTTTACGCTTATATTTTTTTATTAAGATGAATAAGCATTTTTAAAGACTCTAAATTTTATAAAAATGACAACAGTGAATTGTCATTGTTTTTTAAGGAGTTTATTAAATGTGTGTTATTTAATAGATATAATAGAATTTAATTTTTAATGGGTAATTGAAGGATTATATATATTTGTAACATGTATAGTAAATTAATCAAAATTTGTAATGGACTGAAATTAAGAGATGAAATTTTTGCTAAAAGTTTTTGTAGTGAACTTGCACCCAACACATAAAATTTGTATCCATTGAAATAAAAATTTTACAAAAGAGAATCAATATGACATGAGTTAGGAATAAATAATTTTAATTTGTGACTTTTTAGTTTTTGATCCTTATTAAAAGATTAACGAACTATAAATGTATTTATTGCATGTGAAATGAATATTAAGAAATATTGAAACAAACTTATATATATATAGCTCCATACCCTCTTTTCAGTTAATTTAATCAAGTGCGAACTTCCCGTAATCATTAACAGCATATGTATTTTGTATTTTTTATGGGGCCGTGGTGAGCCTAGTGGTTAGAGCATCGGACTTCCGTCCTGAAGGTCGTGGTTCGATTCTCAATACCCCAGTGAGTACATGCGATATATGTGCTCGTTAAATCTGTGGAATCGAAAGTTCTGTGGTCGGTCCTTAAGCAGTTAACATGGGTGCAATGGTCTGGAGAAAATTTCTTCCCCTTTCAGATCAATGTCAAAAATGAATGAGTGGATCCTCTGGTGGTGCCATCTATCTGAGGATTTTAAGAGCAAAGTCGTACTTTCCCCTTCGTGGTGCTCTGATTAAAAACGAAAGACGCATCCTACTGACCTAAATTCACATAGCCAAGGCATAGCGAGCTTGGCTTGTCGAATTGTCATATAAATAACAACACAACAACAACGCATAGATTTTATGTGTTGAATCACGCACTTTCACGTATTGAACTAAATCATTCAACACATAAATATGATTCATAACACATTTTTTCATTGTTCTTTCACAATTATTCACAGATACATGCTAACTTAATCACCCGTCTTTCAGAACTATTTAGTCCTTTTGCAAGCAGATATGTGAAAGTATATGTGTTTACAGAATGTGTGAATACATGTATAATCACATATTCTCTAAACTTTTCCTTTCTCTTTATTCAAACAAATTCAGTAATATAAATTTCTTAAAAGAACATTTAATTTTGCAATTGAACTATTTCAATTCACTCATAGACATCCAGAGTTTAAATTTCAACAGACTCATTTGGTTTATATATATGTGTGTGTGTTCATGTTCGTTCTCTTACTGCTGTTCTCGAATATTATACACTCAAAAATTGTCCCATCCTAACTCTTTCTGTCTCTCATTCTACTCAAATATTGATTGAAATTACCACTCACCTTTATATTGAACATTCACACATAGATAAAATATTCATAAATATGATCTAATTACTTTCTCACTCGTATAAGCACTTAGAAATTCTCACATCCTATAACCCAATCAAATGTTCTTCTAAGTCTGTGAAGACATGTTTTCGCATTCTCACAGTACACTTATTAAAATTTTATCTCGCATAAACTCCTTCCCATCATTAATTTATAAATTAATTTACACGTTTTAGCACTTGTATTTAATGTTTATAAATTTATAGTTTCTACAAATTTTCATATTCACTAAAAGATGAGTGCTGGACCAATTTAAGCAATATTAACTATTCGTTCAAACAAAAGATTTGCTTCTCACAGTGCACTTAATAAAATTTTATCTCCCATAAACTCCTTCCCATCATTAATTTATAAATTAATTTACACGTTTTAGCACTTGTATTTAATTTTTATAAATTTATAGTTTCTACAAATTTTCATATTCACTAAAAGATGAGTGCTGGACCAATTTAAGCAATATTAACTATTCGTTCAAACAAAAGATTTGCATCTCACAGTACACTTAGTAAAGTTTTATCTCCCATAAACTCCTTCCCATCATTAATTTATAAATTAATTTACAAGTTTTAGCACTTGTGTTTAATTTTTATAAATTTATAGTTTCTACAAATTTTCATATTCACTAAAAGATGAGTGCTGGACCAGTTTAAGCAATATTAACTATTCGTTCAAACAAAAGATTTGCTTCTCACAGTACACTTAATAAAATTTTATCTCCTAAAAGCTCCTTCCCATCATTAATTTATAAATTAATTTACAAGTTTTTGCACTTGTGTTTAATTTTTATAAATTTATAGTTTCTACAAATTTTCATATTCACTAAAAGATGAGTGCTGGACCAGTTTAAGCAATATTAACTATTCGTTCAAACAAAAGATTTGCTTCTCACAGTGCACTTAATAAAATTTTATCTCCCATAAACTCCTTCCCATCATTAATTTATAAATTAATTTACACGTTTTAGCACTTGTATTTAATTTTTATAAATTTATAGTTTCTACAAATTTTCATATTCACTAAAAGATGAGTGCTGGACCAATTTAAGCAATATTAACTATTCGTTCAAACAAAAGATTTGCATCTCACAGTACACTTAGTAAAGTTTTATCTCCCATAAACTCCTTCCCATCATTAATTTATAAATTAATTTACAAGTTTTAGCACTTGTGTTTAATTTTTATAAATTTATAGTTTCTACAAATTTTCATATTCACTAAAAGATGAGTGCTGGACCAGTTTAAGCAATATTAACTATTCGTTCAAACAAAAGACTTTGCTTCTCACAGTGCACTTAATAAAATTTTATCTCCCATAAACTCCTTCCCATCATTAATTTATAAATTAATTTACACGTTTTAGCACTTGTATTTAATTTTTATAAATTTATAGTTTCTACAAATTTTCATATTCACTAAAAGATGAGTGCTGGACCAATTTAAGCAATATTAACTATTCGTTCAAACAAAAGATTTGCATCTCACAGTACACTTATTAAAATTTTATCTCCCATAAACTCCTTCCCACCATTAATTTATAAATTAATTTACACGTTTTAGCACTTGTATTTAATTTTTATAAATTTATAGTTTCTACAAATTTTCATATTCACTAAAAGATGAGTGCTGGACCAGTTTAAGCAATATTAACTATTCGTTCAAACAAAAGATTTGCTTCTCACAGTACACTTAATAAAATTTTATCTCCTAAAAGCTCCTTCCCATCATTAATTTATAAATTAATTTACACGTTTTAGCACTTGTATTTAATTTTTATAAATTTATAATTTCTACAAATTTACATATTCACTAAAATATGAGTGCTGGACCGGTTCAAGCAATATTAACTATTCGTTCAAGCAAAAAAATTGGTGTGTATCCAACTCCTCTGGTAGAAAAAACTTGGCGCAGCATGTACATTTTTGGACCTTGCGCCATAAAACCCAACCAACCAACCAGGTAGAAGAAACACAAATTCTCAACCTCTATAAAAAATATAAGTTTTTCAACAGTTTCCATGATAAGAATTCGATTCTATAAAATTCTTTAACTTTCAGACACCTTTCAGTATTTGAAGTCATGGTCGACAAAGTCTTGATTGACATTCAATTTGATTTAACTTTCACGCATTTCCTCCTGATTTAGTACCCACTTGGAAATAGAAATCATTTACACTGTTAATTTCTTTTACATTTCATTTAAAGCTAAACATTTGCACAAAATTGAACCAATTGGTTTTATAATAAAAGGAAGTGAAATCAAAATATCTCTTTTCTCAGAAAATTCCACATCATCCAATTACTTTCAGGAAGTTTACTCAGTATAACGTCAGTTATTTTCACTTGATTTTTCTAAGCAATTTTCTTTCATACTGTTGATATTTTAAATTATAAAAGAAGTAATGATTTTTTGGATTTCCAGTATTTATTTATTGTGTATGGATCAGTTCTATTAAACATTAAATGCTATTTAACTTTTTAATTAAAAAATAATGTATTTATTTTGTTTGATAATTTTTTTTTTTTTACAAAATAGAATTAAATACATATTTGAAAATTTTTGTATATGATTCATAATCTAGTACAGAGACATTCTGCGTATTATGAGTGCTTGATTAGGAAATAAAACTTTCTTACTTTATGGAATAATTCGAATTGGTTTGCTAATGAAATTATAATAAAGAGCATAAAATTATTATGTTTTACCATATTTATGTTACCAAAAAATTTATTTCGTAGAAACGGTATTATGTTTTTGGTTTTGATTATTCTAGCTTTGGAGTATGCTTGATTAGATCAGAAAATCGTTAAACTTTATGTAAGGAACTTTATCAAGGAGAATTTTAATTTTTTGCAAAAAAGAATTTTTTTTATCTAAATAGTTATTTCAAAAACGTTTTACAAATATATGTTCCTCAGGAAACAGTGTTCCATAAATTCTGAGTTATTGTTAACTTCAACACGACAAAAATTATAAAACTTTCTATGCAAAGATATAATTATATGTATACTTCTAAATATGAAATATTTTGTCTAGAAAATAACTAACAATTATTTCTTTATTTGTGTGTAAATATCAAAAAATAGAAAATCGTTATAAGTTTCCTCAGTATATTAGAAGTTTTAAAGTTACAGATGCAGAGTAAGGTGAACAATTAAGTAAATTGAAAGTTTGTTCTAAATCAAAACACTTAAATAAAATAATTTATTTTCAAAGAAAGTTCAATAAATGTTTTTTGAGTATAATTCGTCTTAAATATTGATGATTTCCCAAATTTCGCGATTTTTCTTCTTCCTATACTTTAAGGATTTAAATGATACTAATATTCTTAACCTACTTGATGTGTCCATTCTGAACATTCATCTTTTATGTCAATTTAATATTAGTTCCAGTATTGTGCTCACATAAAAAGATATTTTAAGCCAATTTAAGCTTTCAATTTGACTGTTTCGATATTGTCAGTTGTCACCATTTCATTATGATAAAGCGGCACAGGTGCCGTTTAATCTAGGGTTCCAAATTCTGAATTTTTTTGGCAATGAAGAAATGTTGCCAAGATGACGTATTGTGACGTGCGCGATGACGTAAATACTAAGGTTGCCAAAATAGAATTTGCTGCGTAATTTTTATAGGTCTCCATCTGTATGACCTAGTAAAAACCAGGTTGCCAAATACATAAGAAAATCCGCCAAAAAATCGCCAAACTCAGAATTTGGCATCCTAGATTATACGGCACCTGCACCGATAAAGCATTAGACTTTAACAAAATTAGAGAAATATTGTGCTTGCGTGCAAGCCAAAATAACAAACATTAACCGACAGTTTTCACCAAATTTGAAATTACCAGTAAAATTCATAGGAAGATTTCGCCAAGCTTGATTAGTGAAATATTTCCCAAATCAATTAATGATTAATTACTATTATTTGAATAGGGATTGCATTTGCTATTCAAATAATTATAAACATATCCAAAACGAAATGAGACAATTTCAAAAAACTACCTCAGAATTAAAATTAAAAAATTAGCGTATACCATTTTTTAAAAAGAAACTGTAGATTAAATACATTCGATTTTAAACAAAAAATGATTAATATTCTCATTGTTATTTCATTATTTTAGCGACCTTTATTTTATTTTTTGTGCAATAGATGCTGATTTTTACGAACTTGTTGGAATCGGTAAAACATTTCTCAAAATCAAAAGTTCATGAATCAGAAGAATAAGAATTAGTTTTATAAATTAATTTTTTTATTAAACTTCTCTCTCTATTAATAAATTTTGGCAGTATTAGATTTCTTTGCTGAAGTTCATGAGTGAGTTACTCACCTTCGCTCAAGTTATCAGGTAAATGTTCTTAGTCTTCTTCTTTTACGGAAATCTTTTTAATATTTTAATAAATGTTTTTTGAGTATAATTCGTTTACATGCCAAAATGGCCATGATATTGTTTGTCTACAACATTATTTCAAATATAAATTGGCAACAACATTGCAAGTGTCTTGAATGCCAACTTCACAAGGCGATTTCAAACTAAGATAGCTCCTTGCAAAATTAACTATCAATATTTACACATGAAACTAGTTAAAATACTCTGGTTTTTGTTCTATAAGGCGGAAGTTAGATTAAAAAAGGAAATATTCAATATGAATTGCTTGAAAATTATCAAGGTTTCACCATTAGTATAGGGTAGTTAATTATCCACAATTCAAAGGATTTACCATTCTCCAATAAAAACGGCAATACAAGTTTTTGTGCAGTTAGTTATCTACACAGTTTGAATTTACGATTCTCCAGAATCAATAGAATCGTTAACCATAAAAACCATGAAAAATGAAAAAATGTTGAAAAAAATAAACGCAAACAAGAGATTCTTAAAAATGAATTAGCAATTACAAGTAAAGAAATTTATGACAAATTTGAACTTGATTAAAGATGACGAAATAAGTATTCGACATAACAAACAAATATATCTATATGATATGGGGAAATAATGGAGAAATGGTATATTTTATTCAATAAATAAAAATATCAGGTCACTTTAGAGAGTATTTTTAGTATTCCAAGATAACAATAAAAAATTGTATAAGCAAGGAAACCTATAAAGGAGTTTAAAATGATTATTATTAGAAAAGAATTTTTTAAAACAATGTTTGTGAAAACATTGTTACATGAATTTTCCCATGCATCTAAAAGAACTATTTAAGTTTTCCTTTAAAATTTACAGAAAATGAAAACTATTATTAAAAACTTCTTATTCTTTAAAACTTAAAGAAAATAAAACTAAAAGACATAAAAAAATTAAAGATTTAAGATTTTTACAATGGATTCCCACCTGATGTTCCGATTCTAGAAAAAATATCAAATAGTTACAAATTAGTTATTCTGAGGAGTAAAAAAAGAGTGCAACAGCAATTTACTAATTTATAATTTCCTAACCTAACCTAAATAAATCAATATCTATATTTAAAAGATTAGTGAAGAGAAAATGATTCAACAGTGAAATGATCTTGAATTATACGAATGGTTTCATTCTTTCATGTTATTTCCTAGATACAAAATAACTAACAATGATCTTGAATTATACGAATGATTTCATTCTTTCATGTTATTTCCTAGATACAAAATAACTAACAATGATCTTGAATTATACGAATGATTTCATTCTTTCATGTTATATCTTAGATACAAAATAACTAACAATGATCTTGAATTATACGAACGATTTCATTCTTTCATGTTATATCTTAGATACAAAATAACTAATAATGATCTTGAATTATACGAACGATTTCATTCTTTATGTTATTTCCTAGATACAAAATAACTAACAATGATCTTGAATTATAGGAATGATTTCATTCTTTCATGTTATTTCCTAGATACAAAATAACTAACAATGATCTTGAATTATACGAATGATTTCACTCTTTCATGTTATATCTTAGATACAAAATAACTAACAATGATCTTGAATTATACGAACGATTTCATTCTTTCATGTTATATCTTAGATACAAAATAACTAATAATGATCTTGAATTATACGAACGATTTCATTCTTTATGTTATTTCCTAGATACAAAATAACTAACAATGATCTTGAATTATAGGAATGATTTAATTCTTTCATGTTATTTCCTAGATACAAAATAACTAACAATGATCTTGAATTATACGAATGATTTCATTCTTTCATGTTATATCTTAGATACAAAATAACTAAAAATGATCTTGAATTATACGAACGATTTCATTCTTGAATTATACGAATGATTTCATTCTTTCATGTTATATCCCAGATACAAAATAACTAACAATGATCTTGAATTATACGAACGATTTCATTCTTTATGTTAAATCCTAGATACAAAATAACTAACAATGATCTTAAATTATACGAATGATTTCATTCTTTCATGTTATATCTTAGATACAAAATAACTAACAATGATCTTGAATTATACGAACGATTTCATTCTTTCATGTTATATTTTAGATACAAAATAACTAACAATGATCTTGAATTATACGAACGATTTCATTCTTTCATGTTATTTCCTAGATACAAAATAACTGACAAACACTTTCATGCACAAGGAATAGTGGGAAAAACTTGTTCGGTTTTTCAAGTTCATATTAAAATAAGAAATAATTCAGAAGCTCAATTATTTTAATCATTTTTTGTATTTGTTATGAAAATATATATTGATAGTCACCATTTACTATTTCAACTCCTTAATTAATATAAAAAATGCCCCCTTTGTTAAATTTGCTACCCCAAAATTGTTAAGGATATTGAAAAAATCTGACAAATACTGACTTGGATGATTTCACTAGCTCGGATATGTCAGAAAAGTCACGCGAGCAGAATAATCATCCCATATGAGAATTTCAGATATCATTTACCAATAGTACTCATTTTCCATCTTAATGTTATTTTCAATAGTTGACAACCAAAAAGAAAGGTTGATTTTCCCCCTTTTAATTGATTTTCAATACGTCGTCTGTGAACATTTTTTTGGTAATATTCAGAAAATATAAACTCTTATGAATATTAAAATTCAATTTAACAGCGTTTAATTTACAGAATGGGTAACGTTTTTGTAATGAACATCCATAAAAAAATTTATTGATTAAAATTATTTTCTTTAACAATGGATACAGAGAATGAGGAACATTTAGAATAGTTCAAGTCCTGTAAAGTTTGTTCATATAAATCTTAATAAAAAAAATAATACTGACTAAAAGTTATCAGTTAATAATTTACATTAATCACACACGCAAAACAATAACTGCTAATATTTCATACATTAATGTATACAATATAATCGTTTACAAGTAGTCTAATCCTAAAAGAGATTCTAATATAAAATGACTATAAATGCAAGAAAATTAAAATAATTTAAAAAAAATTAAATACTTACAAAAATTTATTGAAGAAACTTACCATATGACAAACAGAGAATATTAATAATTTTGAAGTACGTTAAATAAGCATCAGAATATATCAGCAAAGAACATATTTATAAATATATACCATAAATATGTATATTATTGGAATATAAAATATTCATTTTCACACACAGTTCTTGTACCTATTTATTTTGTTGTTACTGGTTTCTAGTTATTATTTTTCTGGCAAATTATGATATTTTCAATAAAATAAAAGAAATAAAGATTATTTATCCTTATAAATAATTCTTTTTGGAACAATCCTTATGATAAAATGAAAGTCATTGAAAAATTATATTCTTTATGAGTCAATAATAACGATTAAGGAATATATAACCAAAAAGAAAAGTTTATATTAATGTAACTCAGAAGGAATTTATTCTAATTTAAAGATATTACACAGATGTATTTAAAATAAAAATAAAAACATTTTATAAACATATTTTTTCTTCACTTTTAAAATAAACATTCTGTTTTTAATGAATTATAAAATTCATACAACCACTCAGCCGACCGATGGCTGAGTGGTTACCGCTCCTGACTCCTGAGCTGTGGGTCCTGGGTTCGAATCCCGGTTCGGGCATGGATGTTACTTTCTTTCTCTGTTCCCTCTGTGTTTCTCTATCCTTTCTTCCGAGATGATGTATGAATGTGGACCACCCTATAAACGGGTTTGTGGTGGTATGACGCGGGTAATGCTACTCACCTCCGTGACTTGGTTCACAGGTGCCCGCTGGGTAACGACAAATGAGTAGCAGTTTCTGGCTTGTTGGGGCATAGGTTACAACCCTCATGTGCCCGCCGTTGAAAAAAAAATAAAATTCGCTGAATAAATCACAACTCTCTCTTTTCAAATCAAAGATATCTTCATCAAGAAGGATAAGGTCAGCTATACAAATAAGACATTATTTTCTTCTAATATGCTTCAAGGACATAGCTTAAAAATCTTCGTGCAATTCCCCAAAATAGATTTTTAGACGCACATCTTAGAAAAAAATACATTTACATAGCAGATCATATCCCCTTGATGAAGACGTATTTCTTCTGCTTTTTATTTTCGATTTCCAAGATTTTTTCTTGTTTATTACTGGTTTTCAAATTTTTATCTTAGTTGTATTATCGATTTTCATATAATTTCTTATCTTATTTATAGTCTTCTAACATCTATCGTTAGCTGCTTTTGTGCAGATTGAGTTGCTAGATGTGTATTTTTTTAAAACTCAACTGCATGATTTTACTTTTGAATTATGACTCTCCTCAATCATTTTTATTGTTGTTTGATTAATATTTTAGCTATTAAAATGCTTTTAAATATTATTAATTAACATTTTTTAAATAATACAAAAGTGTAAGCATATTTTAAAGTGTAAGAATAAGTTGTTTTCTCTCCTCTAACTTTTTAAATAGAAAAATTTAAATGGTTTTGCTCACTGGAAGTGAATTAAACAAAAATTGCTGTTCAACATTGTACTTAATTTTTCAGAAGAAATAATGGTGTTTGTGAAAAATAATTTACATACTAAAATGAGAGAGGAATTATTGGTTTGCATTTTTACTTTTATTTCTGAAAAACTTATATATTAATATACAAAAAAGAATAGACACGCAAATGAATTTATTTGCCAGAATACTCGATTAGTGAGATTGTTTAATGGATTTAGTATTCATCAAGAATATTAAACTAAAACTAACAAACAATTTATTTTTCAACAATTCGAATGATTTATTCGAATAAAAATTAACTAGTCATAATGTTTAAAGATTGTCAATGTATGTAGTACATAATAATTTCTGCATTCATTTTTACTGAATGATACCAAGATTTAAAAAAAATAAATAAACAGATGATAAAATTTTAAGGTTTAAATTTGTAGAATAAAAAAGTGGAAAATGTTTAATTGCTTTTATGACCATTTTATTATCTTGAAATAGCTTGAAATTGATGATATATTTTATTGCCTATTCTTCTAGAGATTTAATAGCAGCATTTTTATTTTGCACAAGAAATTTCGTTTTGGTGACAAATGTTTTCGTGTAACAGTAACACATAAACATATAAAACTCGTGTATTTGAGTGATGGGTATTTTACCTATTTGTTCTTAAAAGAAAACCATCATTCTCAAAAGCATCTAACCATTTTTTAACATCGAATCATTTGCGTTATTTGTTTGTTCCTTTTTAAGAATTTTTAGCATACTCTTGATTTTATAAATTATCTTCAAATAAAAAATTAAAAAATTGCAATGACAAAACGCAATTAAGAAATTTGAAGAGAATTTTTTTAATAAAAGAAAAAAAGGTTGTTTTCTGTGCGTTCTATGAAAAAATTTTAATATTTCAAACCATTTTAACAATAATAATTACGATAACTAAAACAAATTTACTTTTTCTACATGGCATGTAATAAATCTTTTTATGATTATCGCAAAATTATTTAAAGCTTCATGATTTTCAACTAAAGAATATAGTCTGTAAAAATACTTATGTTATCATTCATTATAGACTAAAGTAAATTCCTATACTACTATATTATAGAAAAGTTAATTTTAAAAGTTATTAAAGTTGAAAGTTTATTGAAAATTATAACTACATTTCAGAAATGTTAAACCATGATTTTGAACATAACTTATACATTGCTCACAATAACACACACACTCAAATAGCATTAAAAAAAGTCTATTTTAAGATTTGGTTTGAATTGTCGTCGTTGCTCAATTGCTTAGAGAGGTCTACTTTTTCTGCAGGTTTCTTTGGTGCTTCCGTAGGAGTAGGACTCGGTTTTGTTTTATTGAAGTCTGAATAACGACCTCTGAAAGGAAAAATAAAAATATATAATTGATTATTTAATATATTTTTTATCATCATAGCCAAATTTAATTTTTCTAATTTTTTTTTCCGATTTTGTGAATTTAAGAAAAAGGAGCTATACGTTTAGAACTTTAAAATATATGTCACATTAGCAAAAAAAATTAAAAAATATATTGAAAACATCTCTGTCAAGATCAGTAAATATAAAATGTAAAGGAAGATTGTAAAACAATCAGTTTTTCAAAATAATTCATTACCTGAATACAGTTGATATTTTTGTGTGTATTTATTATTATGTATTTTTCGCTGAAATGTAGGTACGCATAATACATTGTGTCAAAATTTTAAGGTAAACTGTAAAAATAAATAGTTCATACGGAAATAAAATGTTTTTCTAGATAGAAACAAAAATATTTAAGTACTTTCCCTTCATATCGAAGTAGGAAAATTTGTCGTTTTAAAATTAATTATTGGTGCGATTTCTTAGTGATGAATATTTCAATGCATAGTCTTTGCATATACTTCATTTTACTGGATTTTTATTTTAAACTTAATTTTTTGTAACTTAAATTCTTTTTCAGAAACATTACAAGAACTTAAGAAGCTTAAAAAAATCTTCGAATTTTGTAATTTTTTCGAAAGAAACACATGAGAATAGCGGAGGACCGCTGCTGCCCAAAACGGCTAACAACAATGGATGCCCGGCATCTTTGTGTTTGTTGGTTTATCATACATAATTTACTTTTCAAAATTATAAAAAAGGGGATCAAATTTCAGTTGATTTAATTTGACTGTACATAAGTGCATCGCAATGTTAGGATATTTTTAGCTTATTCAAATCTTGAAATATAGTATACATTCGTATATTAATATGTATATGTTTTATAATAGTTAAATCTCACACAAACACTAAAATTAAAAGGAAATTGTAAAATAATTAGGAGTATAATAATTAAAATTATAAGATTTTTAAAATTCATCCAATTAATCGCATGCATTTTTCTTTTTCATTATTTATCATCATATTTTTCTCATTATATATTAAGAATATATATATATATATATATATATATATATATATATATATATATATATATATATATATAAATAATCACATTGAAATGTGATATTTTCAAAGTATTATATTTCTTTTACTATGTATAATATTTTAAAAAGTCACTTACTTTCGTGTTGGTGCAGCTCTGGACATCATCTTATCAGTCTTAAAAAGTTTAGAAAGAAATGGCATCTTAAAAATAAAAGTAAGAACTTTTTAACATTTCAGTGATTAAAAATTAAGTTTTTAATATTCTTAAGTTTTAAATTCATCTGATTAAAGTTAAAGTATTCTTCTGTGCTAAAATTGCACACAATTCTTAGAAATAGAAATTTCACAAGTTTCTTAATCACAAAATCAACTAAGTCATGATTACATGTTCCAGAAAGAAGATTTAATCAGTGATTTATATAAAAATAGCTAAAAGCCTAAATAACAAAAGAAATGTTTGAGAAAGCCTAAAACTTTAATTGATATTTTTTTTGAAAAAATTATAATTTGATTTAAATTGATTGATATGCTAGCAATTAATATTTGTTGCAAGTAATAAGATAAAAATCTTAAAACTAAGTAACACTGATTTCTCCATCAAGCAAATCTAATCTGAGTAGACTATATTTGAAACATTGATGTGTTAGTAGGCTATATTTATTTGTAATTTGTGGATTTAAATATTCCATTTTCAGATAATTACATAGAAAATTACCTTCATTTTAGTAGTTTTTTACATATTTATTCAGAATAGTTTTCTTAGAAATTCCAAAAAGTTTAATGGAATTCTTCAATAAATTGTCTTTGTTAGGGAATATAGTTGGTTATTTATACTAAATAACAACTATATTGATTCTCTTTTGTATAACAATAAGAATAGTATACTTGAATTCTATAAGACTATTTATATTCAATTTATTCTTGGAAAAAGTTCTGTCAAAAATCCCGTAAAGAGGCTGAGGGAAATTCAGATTGTAAATAGGCCATGATTAATTGGCACTAAATCTAAATACAATAGACATCCTTTCATCTTTTTAATACCAATTTTGTGATTCGGACACTATGAACCCAGAACATTTTCTTGGGTGTCCAAAATTAGATAGAGATTCTCAAAAACGGAATGATAAGCGAATTGTACTGGAACGTCAGAACTTTCATGAGTTTTCTTTTCTTTTTTTTCTATTATTTATTTATTTTTTATTTTTTTTTATTTTTATTTTTTAAGAATTGCACTTCTTGTGTACTTTTCTCTTATCAATATTTTTTAAACTTTTTTAATTTATAAGTATTTACTTCAGTGTTCCTGTTATTTTGTTTTGTTTATAGCTTTAAGTGTTTGTCCTTTTTAATATATTATATTTTATGTAATACCTGAGATGTTCTGTATTTTGGATTGATTTTTCCAATAAAACCATGTATGTAACAACAGCATATTCAATTTATCATATAGAACTTCTTTTACATGCACAACAACTTCTTATAGCTGCCTCTATACATGTTTTCTTTTCGGCAAATGCTCTCCGAATCTTAACCATCAAATCTCTCAGGCCTTTTTTGGTATCGTCTGATTATCATGTCAGGGGTCTTTTGCTCGACTAATTCCTTATCCCCACCTTCGTAAGGGGGAGATTTCAAGCTGATAGCTTAACGGGGTGATTTAAGGTGATGATAGGCATAGGTGGAAAACTCCAAGCTGTTCTGCAGCTTCCACATTTACTAATCTTTCTGTGGAAGATACGCTAAGAATGGTAGGATACGCAAATGTTTCTAATTGCATTGATATGTGGACCATCTATTCTATCCAAGGGAAGCGTTTTAATTTGCAGCACTGTTACAGCTACAGAAAGCAGTTTCTTCCCTCAAGAAATTGCCTCGCACGTTAAATAATTTTTTCTTCCTTAAAAGTTTGCGTTGGAATTGTATATCAACTGCAAATAATGTCTGAAGAACAAAATTTATTACTTTTTCTTTCACGATATTTATTATAAACTTTCTATGTTATCATCAAAATATGAAAATTTTTATCTTCTTAAATACATCTCTTTAGATTTAAAAGACATTTGATTAAATTGCTTTAAACTTTGTACAACGGTATAAATGTCTGTAAAGTAAATTCATGTTTAACTATTAGTAGTTAAATTGGTTCTTATCATATGAAATGGAAAGTTTTTCTTTCAAATAAATGGTTATAAATTGCTGTTAAGAAAGTATTTAATAAATATTGTAAACATATTTTAAAAAATTTACTGCATTTGCGTTCCTATACATTTACAACAACAACAAGTTTGTGTGAGCTTTTAAAATGAACACAAAATTAATACTCTATTTAAATGTAGCTTACGCAAAAGTTCTTTGATTATTTTTTAAATATTTCATAGCTTTCATTTAAGTGCTCGAATGTAAATATAAATGAGTTTCACATTCATTATTTTTAAACCACTACCAGTATTTTCATAACTACTTCATTTTGTTGGGATAATTGCATATTTATAATATTAAATTTATCACCCAATCCAAATAAAATAATCCTTCTATATCAATCAATCAAGTAATTAAAAATTTTAAATACTTATAAAGATGGCTTCTTGATTCATTGGAATGATAAAAGTTCATGTGGAGGTATTAGAAGAAATTGTGCAAGATTGGTATATATATATATATATATATATATATATATATATATATATATATATATATATATATATATATATATATATATATATATATATATATATATATATATATATATATATATATATATATATCCAGTCACACTGTTTCATTGGTATGAAAAGAATGAAATTCTAACTGTGTCTCACAAAAACTTGATAAATATAGAATAAAAAAGGTTACCAAAATACAATTAATATGAAACAAATCTAGACAAAGTATAACATATAATAGGAAAATATTGCATATGCGTACAAGATAAATCTCAATTTATGTTACCAGTTGACACCATACTATAGCTGAATATAGCAATAGAGACATTTTACGAAATTTCAATTATTTTATTTGAAACAAAATTTTATTGAAATTTTATATTATCGAGAGCTTTTCGAACAGTAACACTTATTCACACACATATATTTCAGAATATACTTAATTACATCAACAATAATTTAATTCTAAAAAATTAAGCTGTAAACAAGAAATTTAATTAACCTGATTTTATTTTTTTAAAGTAGATAATTATAAATGTGTCAAAATTCTGAAAAACAAAATATTTATTAAAAAAATTTTTAATCAAAAAAAAAAAAAAATCTTTCTAAAAAAAATTTTCTTAATCCTAGAAAAGTAAATATGACCATTATTATCAAAATATACAAAAATAAATAAAAGAGAAATAATTAGTGTAAAAAAGAAATTTAAAATATTACATTGACATATATATTTATGAAGTTTTTCTTAATTTCGTCTCCTACACTAATTTTTTAAATATTTTTGAATTTTTTCAAGTATGGATTTTTTACGAAAAACTGAATGAAACAAATATCGTAAAAAAAATTAATTTGTGTGAAAATTTAAGTCTCAAATAAAAATTTATAGCTATAACATTTTTAAAATTTTGCAAATTCAATTTCAGTAAATATATTGGATGATTAAGAATTTCACTTTTAACGGTACTTTAATTGTAAAAACTAAGGATTTATATTAATGCATTAACTGTATAATTATAAAACCTGAAAGATTTTTACTTAAATAATCTTCAAAAAAATCAATTTGAGCGTTATAAATCAAGAAGAGTTTGAATTACAGTCTTGATAAGTTACAGGACAACTTTCTTTCTCCGACTGTGACTTTAAAAAAATTTCTTAGACTGATTTCTCTCTCTTTAAACCTTGAATTTTCTAGTACTCAAAAATTTGTAAGCAATGATTATAATACAAAGATTACAGTATATTTTCAGCAAGATTTATAATAATATTTTTTTAAATAAATCAGTTTAATTATAACCACAATGATAATCGCTTAAATAATGGTGTATTTCTAAAAAAAATTAAAAGAAAGGAAATAATAACAAAGAATTTCATGTATTTCCGAAACACTTTTCAAAATGAAATATCATTCGTGTAACTAGTGAAAATTTTTAAATTTTATTTTACCTATTATTTCATATTCTTCGTTTTTTATGTAAGCGTGCTGAAAAAATACAAAAGGAATACAACTTTATTACATAATTACTTTTTTCAATTTAGAAAAAAATTTCAACTGTCAGAAGTGGGATTCGAACCCACGCCCACATTCGTGGACCAGAATTCTCAACCCTCTGCTACAGAGGAAGGTTATCCTTGAGTCTGGCGCCTTAGACCGCTCGGCCATCCTGACATGCCTCAGGATACAAAAATAGTGTTAAAATTAAAAGCATAACGTTTTGTAATTGAAATTTTTTTCCTTTAGAAAATTTTTTCTCTTTAAACTTAATGTATCCAAGTATAGAAATTAATTTGTAATTAAAAACATTTTATTTTAGTACATGGTTGACAATTTGATTTATATTAAAAATTTTCAATTTAATATAAAATATAAAAAATCTTTTTTCTGTTTCATTTTTTATGAATAGTGAGGACGGGATCTACAATATCTGCATTTGACTAATGAGCTTTTCCGACCAATGACAAACTTTTAAAGCTAAGTAAAAAGGAACTATAACATTAACATAAGGAAATTTGAAATCAATTCATTTGTAACTTATTTTTATCATTTTTAAAACACACATATGCTTTTGGATTATAAAAAATTTTGTTTTATTTAACAATTCATAGTTTCCACATTAATTTCACAAATAATGGTGACAAAATTTTCATTATTTTTAACTTATGCTGCCATCTGTTGGCCATATATTTTACTTGATGCAATAATTCCTTTCTAATATTTTGTTCACGTTTGATGCATACTTTTAAATATCAGTTTTATTTTTCATGTAAAATAAATTTAAATGAATAAATTTTAAATGCTTATAATATTTTTACTTTTTCATTATTTTTTTAAAAAATACTCCTTTAAAGTTCATAGTTTAATTTTAACAAGACTCATTTTAATAAGTAAATAAAATTACTATATTAACTGTATGTTAGAAAATGCATGAAATAATTAAAAAAGTGTTTCTTACCCAAACTTGAAAACTACTCTTAATTAAGCAGGAACATTTGAGAAATTACTGCTTAAATATTTTTATAGGTAAATTTAGGAATTTGGTGGCGCCAAATATTATGACATAATGCGAAAGTGAAAGAGAAATAAATACAAATGCGCATGCGCAGTCCTTGGAAAGTTTATTCACACTTTTATATTTTTTTATTATTAATATTCATCTCTTCATGGAATACAGAAAATTGTGGTTGGGGCGGTAATATTTTTCTGGGAAAATAAAACAATTCACACAAAGTGTGTTACGTATAATTTAGGCGAGATTAATATTTCTCCTAAGTTATAAGTAACATTCAAATTTATAATATATATATATATATATGCCATTGGAAAAGCTGCAACTAATATGACAAAAAATTTAAATTTCAAAATTTTAGTTTTTTAGTTCAAATTTTTCCTTTTATGTATATTATTAGTTAATAATGCAGGTATGCAGATTTAATGAATAATGACTTACATTTATGAGTTATTGAATAATTTTTATTCTAAAATTATTGTTCTATACGATATGACATATTTCAAAATTAAACATTTTTAAACGATATTGCTGTAATGTTGTTAAAATTTTAATTAAGAAATCGGTCGAATACAATGAAAACTTTGAAAAATGCCCTCTATGAAAAATTAATATATTTTAAAAATTTTAAATAAAAATAATAATAATGCATTTTGACAATTTTGTGATGTTTTTCGCGCTCGATAAATATTAAAAAAATGTTCGATATTTGACTAGGAAAGTAAAATTTATTTTTAAATTAAAACTCAATAATTAAAAACACAAACTAAGGAAATAATTATAAAACTTAAGATGAATCAGTGAACATATAAATATAACAGAATAATGAAAAGTAAATCAATAAAAAATTACCAAACATGGGAAAATAACAATAAATATAATAAAAAATAATAAATACAAAATTATATATATATATATATATATATGATAAGAGACATTTTATTTCTTTGTTTCTCAATATTTTTTTCTGTTTTCTTTCTCCGTAATTCTTCTGTTTTTATATACATAATTTCTATTTTGTTACTTATTCCATTATCACTCTAATTATTATCCGTTGTTTTCTTAAGTTTTGTATTCTTCTTATTAAAAACATTTTTCGAACTTCTAAAAAAATGTTTTTTTCCGTTTTGTGCGATACAAGTTAACTTTTATTTATTATACTAAAAATTTCTAAAAGGTTTTGCTTTTACTAATTAAAAGTACTAATTTAATTTTTATTTAATTTTTATCTTATATATATATTTAATTCCTCTTTTTTTAAAAAATTTTTTATCACTAAACATAATTATCATACTGATTCCAGATTACTCTAATTCACTATTAACAAATAGATTTCTTTCGAAGCTCAAGAAAACAAGAGAGCCATTTCACAAATAAATAAATAAATGAATTTGCATTTCACTAAACTTACACATTTTTTTTATTTGTGAATCTGAAAAAAGATACTATAACACAGTTAAAAAAATAATGAATTTAAGCTGCAAAATATTATTTAATTTAATTTACTTACTTTAAAGAGAAAAATATCAACTGAGAGATGTAATCAGCTTTATTTTTAAATATCTCTTCTTCAATTTTTTTTAGTTTTGTGCTATCAGAGACATTTTACGTACTGTCATATTTCACTTTTCGCTTATATCCAGAATAATAAAATAATTATTTTATCAAAAAGTAATTGTTGTGAGAAAGGTGAGAAATTCAATAAAAGATAAATCGTATTACTTAATGGCAATGTTATCTATGTAAGTGATAGATTTTACAAGTCACATTAATGTATTATTTATAAAGATAAAAAAATTATCATTTATTCAAACTTATTCGTATTGTTGACTCTTTACCTTCATCTGTTAAAAATGAATGTTTTCATAGTTCATATTTCTAATTTAATTTAAAGCATTTGGTTTTGTTTATTTATGTTTTTTGTTTTAGGGTTATGAAACAATTTACAAGGAAATAATTCATTATAAATATTAGTTCGTTTTATTTTTCATATTTCTTTCCATTTTATTAAAGATAAAGATTGAAGTGCATCCGATATAGTGGTATAGACCGAAGTGGCACTCTTTGGAATAGAATAACACAAATTTGGGCATAAGCAGATGATATAAACATCATTGGAAGATCAGAAAGAGCAGTGAAAGACGCCTTTCAAGCCCTAGAAATAGCTTCCACAAATATGGGACTCACCATAAACGAAGATGAAACAAAGTTTATGGAGGTCTCATCTTCGACTGTGAGCTACAACACTCCCTTTTACATAGACGGTCATACATTTGAAAAGGTATGTTAGTTCAAATACCTCGGAACAATTATTAATGACAAAAACAAGTTGAAATCACCAACAGAATCAAATCAGCTAATAAATGCTTTTTTGGGCTGAAAAAGCCACTAAGATCTAAACTTATGAGCAGGAAAACAAAACTGAGAATTTACAATACACTCATACTACCCGTGCTGCTATATGCAAGCAAAACCTGGATATTAAGTGTCGATATACAGCGAACCCTGGAAACCTTTGAAAGGATGGTATTAAGAACTATCTATGGGCCTGTACAGGAACAGGGTTGCTGGCGAACCAGATATAATTTTGAATTGTATAGGTTGTATAACCAGCACCAGATTACCCTGGTTATCAGAAGCAACAGGCTAAGATGGCTTGGCCATGTCTGGAGAAGCAGGAAAAACAAACCCACTAGAATATCAACGTTTAAGAATCCTGAAGGATTCCGTGCCCGATGAAGACCACCAACAAGATGGCTCGTTGACACTGAAAATGACCTCAAGATATTGAAAGTAAGGAACTGGGAAAGCGTCGCTCTGGACAGACTAGGCTGGAAAAAGCGTGCTGTAGAGGCAGCTAAGACCTGTAATAGGTTGTTACGCTATTATAGAAGAAGAAGAAGAAAGATAAAGATTTAGTTAATTGGCTCTAATTATAGAGTTAATAATTATAACCAAAATTAAAAAAGGAAATGAAATTTCATCAAATTTGGAAAGATTTTGGTGATTTATTTTTTATCTACGACGTCGATAAGCAAAAGCTTTTCCTACTCTATAAAGCTAGATCACACGCCATCAAAATACACAAGCATCTCGGGCCCGGGCCCGGAAGTTCGGCTCCAAATGGAAATTCTTACGCATGCGCATTTGAAGAGAGTAGTTGCCATAATATGGCGGTATAAAATGTGACTATTGTTCAGACTTATAATTTTAGCAACCCTATGGTTTCTTATTCCCCGATCTGATTTGAAACGACTTTCACGTCAGTCGATTTGTTTATTTATATTTGCAAATTTTAATATTTTTTCGAAATATGAAGGAAAAGCGGAATAGTTTACTTATATCTTAGCACCATATTTAAAATAGAAATAGATAACAACTTATTTGTATTTTATATGGTGCTGAATGTGAATTGCATTATCACGTTTCCTTCTGATTTCTATATTGCCATGACAAAATTAATTTGACTAAATTGTTTTTGACACTTTATCATGGTTTAATTATAAATTAGCATCTTAAGTTTTTTTTCCAAAGCCAAAATTAAAATGTCTGTCAGTTCAAAATAAAAATTGTTTAAAGAATTTTTGACCGACATGAATTGTTTTACTAAACTTTGTATGTACTATAAATTTCAATAAAAAAAAAGCAAAATAAAAATATTTTGCTATTTACTGTCTACATTGTCTATTTTTTAAATTAAAAATTTTAAATAAGATAAATCACAAATTGTAAATATTGAACATCTGTAGTTCAATTTAAGAATGCAACTCATCTATTTGAAAAACAAAGTTTCATATTTTTTTAAAATGGGAAAAATTTATACACTCTCTCATTTATATGAATAAAAGACAGTATCACATTTCCTTCTGATTTTTATATTTTAATAAAGATATTATAAACATAAATGGGGAATAAAATATAATGTGTAAAAAATTGAGAGTGAATTTAAATAAATTTTTTTTTCACTAAATATATAATATTTATTATATATTAGTAAAAAAATGTATTATCAAAATGAAAAAAATTATTAAATCAAAATATTAATAATTTGTCACTTTACCATGCTTACATGACAAATACCCAATTTCATTATTTCAAGTACTTCTTTTTTAATTTAATTAAAATTTGTGTTATGTTTGATTGAAAAATTTTTTTGCTTACATGAGAGTGTTATTTTAACAAACTTTAATTAAAAAAACTGCATTTAATTTTTTTATTTATTTAATGTGTAGATAGTCTATTTTTTAAATTAAAAATTCTACTAAGATAAATCACAAGCTGCCAATACAATTAATATCTGTAATTCGATTCAAAAAGTCATAAAAAATTAGAAATACAGCGAAGGTTACCATAAAAAAAGACCCAAAAAAGAAAAAATTATGTGATCTCCTAACACTGAAAATTAAATTCATGGGTTAGATATTAAAATTTGACTTTACGTTAAAATTTTTTGGCAGTATTTATAAAAAAAAAAATTATTATGTAAACAAAATTTTAATTTACAGAAAATATTTCAGTGTTCTAGAATTGCTAAGCATATTTTACATTTTAAAATATTTTTTCTTTTTATTATTTTTAAATTTTTTATACATGTAATCAGATAGATCTATTAATGTAAATCAATACACAAAAAAAGCTAACAAATACTTCTTAACATTTTTTAAATTAAAGTATTTAAGAAAATAATGTTTATTTTATTCAGAATATTGAAACATATATTCTTTTATTTTCATAATTGTGTTAAACTTAATTTAGCTTATAAAATTACAAAGATATTTTTAGATGATTAACTTTGATATAAAGTTCAGGAATATATTATTAATTTGTAACTGTATTATCTGCATTTTCTACCAAAAATTTAAAAGTAATTTTGTAAAATGTTTTTAAAAACTGCAGCTAAATGTACATGTTTACTTGTAAAGATTATATTCTTGAAAAGAAACTTTTATATATTATATATGTTTCTTTGGCAATATGTAAGTTTATTGTTGTAAACATCTATTTAAATCATTATGTAAACTAAATATATGAATTGTCTATACAAGATAATTTTTCATGTAAAAATTAAAAAGAAATTTTTAACTTCAAAATATGTTTTGCATTGATTGTACATTTTTAATTTTATTATTTGCACTTTATAATTAAATTTACTGTAAAAACAATTAACTCATCCATCGTTTTTAAAACTTAAATAAAATTTTTATTCACTTTTTATGGATTTATTTATAAAAAATAGAAAAAATTTCCTATTTCAACAGAGTTCCAGTGACAGAGAGTATTAAGAACACATATCTCTAATTTAAAATATATTTTTTAACCTGGATGTAATTGATAATAAATTAATTTTAAGGATACATACATATATTATATCTTTTTGTTTCAAATTATTGTTAAAAACTTAATTATGGTTTCTGGATGTCACTGAGTCTATCTTAACCTGCTAGTTGTTGTGTAAAGCACTGTCACCCCATGCTTTGAAGATCAACATACATGGAGTAACTATTTATCTGCAATCAATCATCCTTTCAGTATCTTATTGCCTGACACTCCCTTTGGATGGAACAGGTATCAAAATAACAATAGACTATAGAAATTTTTTACATGTTTTTCCTTTGTTTATTTGAAATGATAGTTTCTAGAATTTATATTTTATTGGGGATGATTCTGTGCCCCATGTGACCAGTATTGCTTCAAAATTTCTTTTATAAGTAGAAGTTTCTTATTTGCAAGTGTTTTTGTACATTTGTTTGTTATTTTATTTCTAAATAATGGTATACAACTGAAAGCCAATAGAATATAAAAAAGAGATGGAACGTTTAAGAATTCTATCTGATGAAGTTGAATCTTTAGTAGGATATTGATCAAACCTATAAGGATGAACCTGCTGAAGAAATACACAGTTCTCATGATAATGAATTTGTTTACAGCGATGTAAGTAGTGAAGAATCTGAATTAGGAGAAAACATTTATAAACAAAAATCTGTTCAAAATAAAGAAAAACAAAATATAAAACATGTTACAATTTCATCATTGATAAAACTGATAAGCAAAAACTAGATATTATTCAAGTTTAGTAATGCAACAGAAGGAATGATAGTTAGAGTAAATAAAATGATTGTCTACACTCTGCTAAAAAAAACCAAGTGGGGGGGGGAAGATGAACACTAGTATAACAGATTTTCATGTGAACAGGAAAATATGCTAAAGGATGAGTTTCAGATGAACTGAGATGATTGATTGAGGGAAGAAGAGTGAGGTCATTAGAGCACCAAGGAGTTCAAGAATGGATTTAAGTCTCATTTTATTACTTAGGTTATTAAAATTGAAAGTAAATTAGTTTTGGATGCGAGATATTTGGAAGAGAAAGATTCTCTTAAAATTTATTCAATATATATTAAATGAATATTTCAATATTAAATTCTCAAAAAATATTAATGTTTATGAAACAAATTAGGTTGTTTGTAATTTTATTTATACACAATATTTTTTGGTAACTAATAATTTTATTTGTAAACAACTTGAGCTGACACATATATTGGCCTGTATAAATAGCAAATAATTGACTTATAAAATATTAACACTTAATTTTTAATTCCTACTAATTGGTATGCATTTTGAATTTGGCTTTGTGTAATTTGCATAGTTTCTTTAACATGAGTTGCCCATGTTTTTCATTTATCCAGGTGAGGGTCAGTGAAATTAACTTTATTTAAAGCTCAATGAATGTAATAAAATTTATGATGCATTAATAACATCTTTTTTTTAATTATAAATCTTCATAATATTTTTAATTGCTACATTCATAAAATAATAATTTTGTGATTTTGTACAGCAGAGTTTGTATATTTTTCAAAATTATTTTTATTATAATAAACAGTTCACAAATACAGAATAAATTTGAGTGATGTAAAGATTGAAGCACCACACAGATATAATCATAAGTATTATACCTTTTTTGAATATGCAATATTAACATTCTCTAAGTTTAGTTTTTTTATATGATACTAAGTAAAATGACCATATATTTGTCATAGTCTTTATTTTCAATCATTTGAAGTCAAGCTTTAAGCTTTGGCATATAGTTTTTAACACAGAGATAGCCGCTCCCTCATTGCAACATTCAAAAGTCATAAATAGAAAGCGTCACCCGCAAAAATAAATCAGTGGATATTGTGTTCATTAACTCATTGAGGAGCATGTGGACTAGAGTCATCCCATGTTTTGAAAATCAAAAAGCCAGGGAAAACTATTTATCTGTAATCAATTATCTCTTCAGTATCCTTGGAATGGGCATTCTTATTCTTACCTGCCTTTTCTTTCTTCATATGCAGTAAACGTTTCTCAGAATTCATATAATATTGGGATGACTCGGTGGTACAAGTACAGCTTCCCCAAATTTTTTTATAAGCAGCTCTGTTTTGTGTTCCAGATTATTTTCATATTCTTGTTAGCCGTTTTATTTCTAAGGAATAGTGTAAAAGCATAAAATTAACTGGAAATGAAAAAGATAGAACTCTCTTAAGTTCTCAAAGATAAATACTTCTGCAGTAGATACTGATTAACCCATAAGAGGATGTACTTCATGATAGTGACAATGAATTTGAACAGTGATGAAAATAAAGAATCTGAATTAGGAGAAAATATTTTTGTAAAGAAACAATGACTCACATAATATTAATTATAATTTTTATCTTCCTTTAAATAAATCAAAATATCACGCTAAACGAATTTCAAAACATAAAATTTTTTCCTAAGCAGAAACTTCGTATAAAATATTTTTCAGCTACTTTGCTTGTAATAATTGTGTCAAAAGAGGTTTAGGCTTGGGTCAGTCATAATCTGTTTAACATAGCAACTTACATATTTATAAACAATAGTAAATTATCAATGAATAAATAATTAATTGTTCTAATAATGCATAGAATTTATATTCACATTCACAATGAATTAATAAACAAATTCTTTGTTATATTTACGAAAATATAACACTACTAAGTCGCTAAATCTTTAGAGAGGAAAAGATCATGTAAACGCAATACGCACACATTTATTGTTCTCATAATACAAAGTAATTATATTCATGAAGAATTAATTAAATACTTTGTTATATATTTATAAAAATATAACAATACTAAATCGATATATTTCTCTAAAGGAAAACAGAATACGTAGTTGCGAAATCCGCCATGTTTAACAATGAGAAAAACTTCCTAGCCAGACAAATTTATCGCTTTCTTTTTATCGCCAAGTCACTAAATCATAGCCAAAATCTTCTGAGAGCCGAGGCTCCGGGCTCGGTCTCGAGACGCTTGTTCAAAATACTTTTTTTAAGAAAAAAGTTCCTTATTTCAATAAAAGAATATCGTTATGGGCTCATTCAACATTTCAAATTATTTACAAAAATGAAGTTAGAACGAACTATTTTGACCACAAAACTTAATGTCAACATATCCAAAATGACATTCACTTATCACTTTAATTCTCGTTTTACACTGAAATCAGTTCGACGAATGTTTATCAACTAACAGCTTTTAATTGAACAGACTAATTTCAAAACTAGTACTTAATCTGCTATAAGTTAGTGAGCTGTTTATAAACCAGCATAAAATTTTTAACCATTTGATATAAACAAGCAATAGACTCTCGTGGAAGAAAAAGGTGATAATGAATTAATTGTATATTAAATATTATTTTATGTTGTTCTTCAATTATTTAATTTCAACAGTATTAAAGCAGAATGTACGCAACACAAAATATTAAGATTTAGAAATTTTCAGGTTGAAGCACGCGACCATTCAGTCTTAGGCTTAATCCGTGTCAAAATGTTATAAATATGACTAAGTATGTGTGAGATGAATTAAAATTGCTTTCATACATAAAATTTAATAAAAAAAGTAGAAATTTTATTTTTAGTAAAATGCAAACCAAAATATCAATATATGCAGTTATTCAAGAAAGAATCAGTATAAATGATGGAAATATTTTCGTAAAAATTAAAGTATAAAAAGAAATCCAAGATAAAGAAGGTATCTTAATGTCTGTGTGATTCATTTTGTTCTCTTATATTTGATTCAAAAATTGATTCTTGAATAAATTTTCTGACATTTTTTTATTCTATAGAAAGGGAAGTATTAGAATACTTACTCTAAAATTACGTAAAATTGCTCTTAACTTATAAGAAAATTGTGTAAAAGAAATGATTTCTTTTAATTTCATACTTCAATAGAGTCAAGCATATGCTTTTATAATGACTGTTTTCAGTTTGATTGACATTATTAAGGCTTAATTAAATACTCGTCAGTTAATTTTAATATCTTCAATTATTATGATTAGATATTTCTGACAAATGATTTGATATTTTATCTCTTTATGATTATGTATTTCGAACTGCATACATACGGAAATTTCTCTTTAAACATTCAATCGTTTTTTTATTTTATTTATTGTTATATTAATAAATTAACAAACAGTTATGTAAAAAATCATAAGAATAAAAAATCAAGAGAATATCGAAATTCTTAAAATATTTATCAAGATTTCAAACAGCACTTCATGCAAAAATATTACTATATATCTGTTTCTTTGTTTAGAAACCATTTCTGTAATATTATTCTGATTCTTGCATATACCTTGCCCGACATTGGAAATCCAATACTAAGAAGGAGTGGCCAGAATATTATGCAAATTTCAAGGTAGACGCACCTTACGGAGTTATGCAAATGATGTGAAATGCGCAGCTCTCTAGCGCAGATGGGATATAATATGAGGTGATTAACAGCATTTCAGTAAAGCTTATAAACATTACATTGAAAGATATAATTGCATTATATCATACAATGGGAAAAATATTGGTTACATTTTTGTAAGCAATGTTGGTTCTAAGACCTTTTTTATTGGAAATAAGTGGTAGCATTTAAATTATTTTGGAAACTACATATTTCTGAAAAATTACAGTATATAGCTTTTGCATACATATTTAATACAACTCCAGGGTTTGTTTTCCGAAATATATTCTTAAAAGCTTCAATTTCATATTCATAGAGAAATGTTTTTAATTACTTTATGACTTTATTTTCTCGTATTGTATATATGAAATCTTTTAGTGTGAGTAGTGAATATTTTATAAATACGCCACGTCAAATTCATTGCAAATGTTTTCTCTTTTCATAATTTCAGCCAAAAATAATATAAATAAAAGAAATATTCAAAGCAAATATCACATATGAATAACTTTATTAAAAACGCAGCAAACTGCAAAAAAGTATTAAGAACACTGTTTCTTAATAATTGTTATTCTCTTGAAATTTTATTTGCAAAATTGAAAAACAAATCATGAGTAATAATTAAAGGTTAAGAAAATAAAACGTTAATGAGTTTTAGAATAAATTTTAATAAGATGCATTATATAAATTTTAATTATCATGAAAAGTGGATTCAACAGTAATTAAAAGTTGGTCAAAAAAGAATCAATATAAACACTTGATTTAAATTATGTAATGGGTACCTCAAAGTTCTCTTAAAATTCTTTATTCTAGAAAGGAACTCATTTAACATGCACTCTCAAATTTGATACTTATTTGTTTAAATCTTTTTTCTAATGTGAATAGTATCTTATCTTTTAAAAATATTAATGTATTCATCTGGCAACCTATGTTTTTCCATTCTGAATGAATTTAGAATCTCTATTTATACCAGTATAACATGACCAGATTTGAAAAGATTTGTCCATTCACATTTGATCAATAGGTTCTTATTGGATATAGATCCACAGCATAAACCTAAATTGGAACTAATATCTTCAGAAGGTTAAATATTTATTAGAAAGATATATCATCATATCGCCATTTTTATAATTGCTGTTCTTTTGGATTAAACTGCTTTTGCATATAAACTTCTGTGTATTCTATAATTATTCTACAGTTTGGATATTTAATTTTAAATTGCTGAAGCATAAATTCTATAATTTATTAATATTGACCAAATATTTAGAATTTTCAATTTTACAAATAAAATTTCAGTGATCTTATTAAAAAATTTTGTAACAGTTGGTAAAGGAAAAGGAAATCGACCTGAAAATAAAAAGGACATAATTAAAAAAACAAGTTAATGAAAGAAAATACATAGGATATTAATTAGAGTTTCTTCACTCGCAATAAAGGTTTGATAAATACACTGCCCGACATTGAAAATGAAACATCAAGAAGATGTGGCGAGAAAATTATGCAAATTTCAGAATTAACGCACCTTATAGAAATATGCAAATGATTTGAAATGTGCAGCTCTCTAGCTCACGTAGGATAAGATATAAGGTGAGGAACTGCCAGGGTGAGCAATATTCGTGCCGTTATTGCTGCTTGGAAAATAATCGTTAAAAGTTTGTTCCTGTCTCAAATGACGCCTGTAATTACAGAGAATTACAGGCCATCGTCGACAGAGTCAGTTCCAACAGATATACGAGCTTACGAGGGGCATATGCTGATCGGACTGAGAAAGGCAGGTGAGTCCCTACTGCTAAGGGCAGCTGACACACTCCTAGACACTTCCACAGTGCACCGGCTGGGGCGAAGATGATAGGAACAAGGAGCTGCGGAACGTTTGCGGGCAGCCAGATTGACGTCAGCACATGTTGATCCACGCGTTCGACTGCAGGTAATGGCGGCCTGCAAAGCACGTCTATTGAGATCCTGCAGCATGTGCAAGACACTCTGGATGCTCTGATATCGAGCAGAACCATTTTCCATCGATTGGTTGCCAGTAACATGCGCTCATGGCGCCCGTTAAGAAGACTGCTATTGACCCCACAGCATAGACGCCAACGTCTGGATTGGTGCCGGATTAGAGCAATGTAGACCATGGAGTGACACAGGATCGTCTTCTCATATGAGTCACGCTTCTGTTTTTTAGTGATAGTCACCGCATATGAATATTGTGAACTCTTCTAGGACACAGTTCCAATCTTGCAGCAATTGTGAAAGGTCTTTCAGGCGACAATGCTGATTCATGGTTTGGGGTGCCATTGCGTACGATTCCAAGTCACCTCTAGTTCGTATTCACGGCACTATAACAGCCGAGCGATACGGGGATGCTGTGCTGTGGGCCGGTGACACTCCTCTACATTCAGGGAGTGAACAATGCCCTTTATCAGCAGGATAACACTATACCGCACATTGCTCGCATCAGCCAATAAGCTTTGCAAGGTATGCAGCTGCTTCCCTGGCCACTGTGCTAGCCACCAATCTCTCACCAATCGAACACATTTGTGATGTGAACGCCATTTGCTGACTCGGCCACTGTCTCTTTCAGAAGACGCACTTTGGCAAATGGTTGACAGGGAATGGAGAGCCATTTCTCAGGACGCCATCCATATTCTCATTGACTCTGTACCTAGACGTACTTCTTCGTGTATCGCTGTCCACGATGGTCTACGATTTACTGTTCTCGTTCGGTAATATTCATATCATTTTGAAATATATATCACTTATTGTTCGTTACTCTCTCTCTCTCTCTATTTGCCGAGTTTCGTCACTTTCTGGCAACTCTTTCTTTGTGTTGCATTTTCAATTTCGGACAGTGTGTTATAATTTAGTATTAAATCTTAAGGTATAATATTAAAATCTTAAAGGAAAAAATTAATGAAAGTATTAAGACTACTTTTCCAACTATTCTCTTCGGTATTCATGCATTTCTACATAATGATACCAACTATTCCATTGCAAGAACGGTTTATGGTTAACCAAATTAGAGTCAGATATTTTCACTATTAAATGCAAAAACTAATGAAAAACTAAAACTATTCAAAATCCAATATAAAAGAAAGCATAAATTATTTTTACACAAGGATTTAATACTCGTATTCACATGTATTTGTGAGTTGATAGTGTGAAGAAGTTATTAGAGTCCCTAAATAAAGAACATTTCCTTGTGGTTACAATAAATGACAAATATTATAGAGTAAAAATTAAAGGACAAGACATTAATATTTCTGTTAAATGTTCTGTAGATTAAAACAAGCTTATCTATTAGCTTCAAACAAGCAAATGAAAATGACTGTCGAAACCCAACCAAAGAAGAAAAACCAAATACTTAGTCAAACGTGAAAATAAAGCTAAAGAGACCAATTATTCAAAATGTATTACAACTCGATGTAGAAGAATTACTTTTCCGGAAAGTTTTTTTGGTTATGTGAACATTTATATTATATATATATATATATATATATATATATATATATATATATATATATATATATATATATATATATATATATATATATATATATATATATATATATATATATATGTATGTATATGTTTGCCTGTATGTATGTGTATGTCTGCGGAGTAGGAGACTTGTTTCATAATGTCCATTCAGCGTTCGTGCTGGTGCGATGGGTGGGACTTATCGACTTACCAAATTAACTTGAAGAGTCTTGCAATATTAAAAATGTAAAATTTAAAGAATTAATAATATGAATGAAAGAAAAGTCTTGTGAATATATATGATATCCAGCTCTAAGGTGTAGAAAACACCAGGTTGCCAGATAATTAAGAAAATCCGCCGGATCCGAAAAATTACGAAACTCATAATTTAATATCATGGATTAGAAGTTATATGTGCCGCTTAGTGTAACCCACAGCCTTTCCCTTTAATGAGATTTCCGGTTGTAAAACAGTCGAATGCTATGCCTATTATCGTAGTTTCATCCCAGAGACCAATAATTAATAAGACCTGCAATTCCCACAGACCAAGAGCAGAAAAAACGTTAGTATTTTTTTGAAAAGTGGGCTGGGTAAAAATACGCTTGGTACACAGCTCCCTCTGGAGGAATATTTATTTGTCTGTGCTTAGAACATTTTCGAAGAAAATTTCGGTGTTTCAAGCACTTGTTGTAGAATTTTTGTTTGAAAATAAAATTGATATTTTTGCTATCTATTTTTAATTCTTATTTGATAAAAATGTTAAGAATTTGCTGCATTACAGAGTGCTCAACTTGATTTATAAATAACAGAGAAGAATTAAAAAAGAAAGGTGGTAAGATGGTGGCATTTTTTATGGCACCCAAAGTATGCGTTCGAATTTTACTTTTAATCCTTCATAAATACACTGGTGGAAATGCAATTAAAGACACTCAAAAATTCATTTATTTTTCATATAAAAGTGCATGATTTTTTTTGAATTACCTTTATATGAATCACATTTTCAGTTTTCAATTATTCAGTGTAAAAAAGTAACAAAAAAAAGTTAATTTAGTGATAATTTAGATCATTAAATCAAAAAATCAGAAATTTCGAGTGGAAATGCTATTAAAGACACTTGTTGTTTTTTGAACAAATTTATTAGTTTAATAATGAGGGACACCTCCATTGTTTACAATTACTTCATGCATTCTATTTGGCATTGATTTCACAAGATTTTGAAGGTGGCAAATTTGACCATACATCACGAATTTTGTCTTTTAAGTCCATTACTGACTCAAAGCGGCCGTTTTCGTAAACTTTTTGTGTTATCAATCCCCAGATGTTATCAATAGAGCTTAGATCGGGATTTCTAGTTGGCCAGTCCATAACCTTGATGTTTCGGTCCATGAAAAAGGCTTTTGCTGCTTTAGAGTTGTGAATGCTTGCATTGTCTTGTTGAAATATCCTGGAATCTTCATTAATATCTTAATTCAACAGAACGTTATCTAAGAGTTTAATATAATCAGAGGAATTCATTTTATAGGTGTGATCCAACAGATGGGAGTTGTTCCATAGCTCGAGAAAGCTCCTCATATCATCAATGTGCCTCCACCAAAATTGCGGCTAACTGAAATCTTCTTTTTGGTTCCTATGCGATGCTAGTAATACTTGTTTGATCTGGTCCATCTAAATTAAACATTTTCTCATCACTGAACACCCCATTGTTCCATTCAGAGTCCCAATTTGCATGTTTTTTTTTTTTTTTTTTTTTTTTTTTTTTTTTTGCAAATTTCAAATGAGCCTTCTTTTGCTGAAAACTTAATAGAGGTTTGCGATGTTTTTTCGCCCATTTAACAACTCCAGATTGACTAACTATTTGTCTGATTCTTCGAGTTGTAACAGATAGGTATACATCTCTTCTAATTTTAGTGGAATTTACGTTAGGTCTTATTGTCTCGCGATTATCTGCCGCTTTTGACGGTCACTTAATTTACTACAAATACTTTGACGCCTCTTAACTCCATACATATCACATAGATTTGAAAAATTGCACACAACAGTTGGAGAGCGATTTAATTTTCTTTGTAATTGACCTATTTGAGTAGCCTTTTTCCTTTAAAATTCGAAATTTTGATCGCTCTTCTATCTAAAGCCCGATGCTACGTCCCATTCTATTACTACCTTTGAATAATAAGTGTTTGAGCTAAGATTTTTTGAAATATTTCGTATCAGACACACTAAAGACAACAAACTGCTTTATTTAAGCACTTAAGGAAAAAAACTGAAGTGGTAGATAGCTAAAATTTTAGATTTAAAATAAGTGTCTTTAATTGTATTTCCACTTGAAATATTAGATTTTTTAAACTAAATGATGTAAATACTCACTAAATTAGTTTTTCTTTGCAAGTTTTTTGCACAAAATGATTGAAGACAAAAAATTTATTTCAAATAAAGTTAGTACACGAAAATATCACAGGCATTTATATGAAAAATAAGTGAATTTTTGAGTGTCTTTAATTGCATTTCCACCAGTGTATAAATTTTGTTATGGGATTTAACCACTTTCTTCGTAAATGGTTAATTATAATGATTAAATATGCTGTTAATGCATAAAATATAACTATTTACTTTAAAGTTTTTCAAAAAGATTCGATTGTAATGATGTGTTAATTATCTATTCACACACTATTAAAGATATTTTTACCATTTCCATGTGCATGAAGTATAGTGGCTTATTATTTAAAACAATTCTTAAAATCATAAGCACTTGGATGAAATTTTTATTTAATATTATTTTTGATTAAATGACTAAAATTATTGTAAATGTAATGTATCATATCCATTTAATATTACAAAACTTATTTGTTGTTTTTAAGTACATAACTCTAAAACTTTTGTTTCGATTTCAATTAAACATGAATATATTCTAATGAAATGAGTATTAAATTAATATTCTTCACAATGATTTTTCATTATATATATTTATCTAATATTCTTCATTTTGTATATCTGTGTTTGTAAACAGTTTATTTTTTAAGAATGCATGTTTCTTATTTATTAGTCAAATTTTTTAAATCCTAGATTAGTTCATATAAAGTCTTTTTTAAAATATAATTATTCTCGATTCTTTTCCTGATTATATTATTTTGTAGACATGCTTTTGTAAATAATTTCTTTTACTTATCTTATGTATGTGTAAATAAAACCAAATGGCGTAGAGTTATGTTAATCTAAATTTTAATTGGATTGCATTGCTCTTTTTTGTTATAAGAAATTTATATTATTCAATTTATCTAAGTTTCAGTTAAATAATCAAAATGAATAATTTATTTTTTTTAATTGCAAAGTATGTCATTTTGAAATTCTAATTCAAAACTTATAAGGAAATAAGATCGCACTTTGAATAAAATATTCAAATTGATGAGATATTTGTCCAATTTTTAATAAGAATTTAGTTTTCCTTTGGTAACGATATTTCTTTGCTTTTCATAGAAATTTAAAAATATTTTATACAAATATTCTATGTTTCACATGAGTATAACTCTTGAGGATTTAACAGCAATTTTAAGTTTAAAAATATTATACATTTGCATCTTGTATAAAAAAAATTCTTTTCAAATTAAACATAAAATTATCGAATTACAAAAATAAGATACATTTTATTAAATGAAATGAAATTTACTTTTAAATGAAAAAGTAATGATTCATTTTGGGAGTTTTCCGCTCAGTGGCGCTGTTGTCGCATATGGCCCATAATTTGCGCAACTAGAACTCAAAAGCCATTTACCGATTGGGTAGTATTTTTGTGAAGTAAAATTATTATAAAGTTTCTCTTGTAAAAATTAATTATTCTATATACACAAGTGACATAATATTTGGATGTTATTTCCATAATTACAATTTTTTTTATGTTATTTCCATAATTACAATTTTTTTGAACGGTAACATATCTAACTGAATTTAGTATTGAAAACAAAAATGATAAGCAGTGTAAGAACTAAAGACAATATTCATTTAAACTTAAAGGTTATTTTATTCAATTTATTATATAGATGATTTCATTCACATTTATATCAAAATAGTTTAAATTCAATTCATTTTGAAAATATGTTTTAATAAGCTTTCTTTTTATTTGTTTCTAAGAGTTAAAATGTTTACCATCATCAAAATTACTCTCTTTTTCCCCTTACTAAATTAATTTTTTCTTATTTTTTGAGAATATTATAGAATTATGAGATTACAATAATTTATTTCCATTAACACAATAATTAATATATATTCATTTTGAAATTTCCTTAAACATAAAACTTGTAATTTGTGCATCTAAAACTATTGAAATCAATTTATGCATTTACAACATTTATGAAACATAATTTAGTGTTGAATCTGACTCCAATTAACAATTAATATTAAAGATCTGTTATGCAAAACTATTGAACCTAATTCCTATTTCATTTCACTGATAAACTTAATCAATTATGAAAAAATTATAACATTATTTGTGAGGAACAATTATGATAAGGTCTATCCATATGTCCTAAGCGACAAATTGGTAATTAATGGATACATTTCTGATACAAGAAAATGTTTCTAAAAAGTGTCTCAGAAAAAGCGTAAGAACGAAAAATATCAGGCGTCCATAGCCAACACCCCCTGGTTTTAGGGGGTGTTGCCATAGCTCCACTTAGGTTACATCCAATCACATTTTCTCCTGACTTCAATGACTACGCCCATAACTCATCGTCACTTACCACAAATGACCACCTGTCATTTGTCATTGACAGGATGTCAATTGACATCCTGTCATTGACCAAATATATACATTTTTTTATCTAAAATCAAATTTCAATAAATCTTGATATATTAAATTTAATAAGATTTATATAAGATAAAAATATCTTCTCAAGAAGTATGATATTTTATTATCAATGTAATGTTAAAAACTCAGTACTTTTGTTTGCAAAATAATTAAATATATTCCTAAACTTATGAAATTAATCTCCTTTAAATTAATTTTTTTTACAGATGAAATTTTTCTTTGATAATGATTATTCAATAATCATTCGTTAAAATAATTTCTGTTTTGACACAATGAAGTTTAAATAAGTATATTTTCTTTCAAATATTTCAATTCAACATTGTGAACAACAGGTTTTAGTGTAATGTTTTGGAAGACAGAGGGGATATGGCACATACGTCAAGCACTGACCAACTTACTGTTGAAACATTTACTTTTGCGCAAAAACCAATATTTATTACTGACATTTTGCCAAAAACCACAGCACATCGAAATTTAAATACCCTCTCAATGGCGTGACCAATGCATTAAGCCACCCACTATCGTTGTGGAAAATGCATTGATCTCTATATGAATAAAATCTTTTCAAATTAATTAAACAAAACTGAAAATAATACGAAACAGATGAATTTGCACGGTAAAGATGTTGAATATTAATCTAACATTTTATATTTAATTTTTGATGTTTTACCACGATTATTTATTTTATATTTTTCTGCATATAACCATATAATAGATAGTTTATATATTTGAAAAACACGTTTTTATAGATACATCATTACAAAGCATTTTACCATTAATTGAAATTTTAGAATCATTTTAATACAATCAATTTGAAATTAAATATCTTTTAATAGAAAAAAATCTCCCTTTGTGTTATAGGTGTGAAGAATAATTTAAAAACGGCTAGCTTATTTCTATATTTATTTAACATATATCTATGTAACACAGACCTGGAACCAGGGGGTACGTGTATCTTCCTGGGGCTTGAGCAGCCACCAGGCGCGTCGGCAGGTGGTGGATCGCCGAATGTCCTGTAGGAATGACAGGATAGCCTTGAATATAGAATCAGATGCCACGAACCAGCTCCCGTCAACCCTGGTGTTATGCGATCCGTGCCTAGGGCTAATTGGCACCGCGGTATTGGTGTCTATACGGAGCCTCTAGTTGCCTGGCAAACTTCTAGAGTAATATGCCTTGCCCAGTAACTCAGGCAATGCTGGGTGGACTAATATTACCTGAGCTTTTTTAATTGTTATCTTGTGGCTGAAAAGACACAAGAAGTAACAAACCTTTCTGCATTTGCAGGTGAAGCCTCTGAAGCAGACCTTGCTGAAAAAGACAAGGGAACTCAGAGGCAATTTTGTAAAGGGGCAGCAATGAATCCTTCACTATGACTTCCAAACCATCTTCTTCTGAAAGTCAGGAAGCTGTCCCTAGCATGATTAACTTTCTGACCAGATGGGACTATTTCAGCAAGACCCTATCTGCTGGAAATGTTATACGCAAGAGGAAACGGCAGAGCATATCATTTACGAATGTGAGGTTCTTGCCCTCCCTAGATTAACTTCTTTAGGCATCGTTCATACTAGAGAGTTACACCTAGACTCCATTAAAGGGTTATCAGACTTTATTAATAAAGTCGGTGACCCGAGCAACTGGAACTAGGAAAAATTGGGTTTGGAGTTAATGGTACAAAATGCTGATAAAAGCAGAGGTGCCCAATGACATACAAACCAAATTCTAAGAAGAAGAAGAAGAATGTAACACAGAGAAATCCCACACACAACACAAAAATGAAAACATAAGAACATTAAAACATAAAAAACTCTGATAATCATACTCGAGCAGCAGCAGTCTCTTGGGTTAGAGCTCATCTGGTTCTCTCAGTTCGTTAAAACCGTTATAGGGCGTTGTTCTGTTACACCTTCAATTATCTTTCAATATATTTTTTATATAAAAATAGTTATACTATTAATATTAATCTTATTTGAATCAATTATCTACTATTTTAGTAAATTTTATAGAAATTAATTTTAGAATTAAATTTTTTGGTTGATTTTAAATTCATATGTTCTTAGTTAAAGACCTTAATGTATTTTGCTATGTTAGGGCATTTTATTCAAATTAATTTTATACACCATTGAAAATTAGTTATTCTTCAAAGAAATTTCTTTCAACCAATAACAATGTTTGTGTCCTAAAATAATTATATAAATATAGTATTTCTTAAAATTAAACGTGAGAATTGCTTAAATTTAGAGATTCTGGAATTATTTTTTAATATTCTCTAAAGATAATAGATCAACTACAATAAGCTTTCTAACTTTTCATTATTTTTCAAAATTCTAAATTTACATATCTCTTATAAGAAAGCAGTAATAAAAAACACAATTTAAACTAATTTTTTGCTTCATTTTATATGAATTTTAAACCAAATATCCTACCTCACTGAGTCACATTTTGAAAATAATCGTAACTCATGCAAAATATGGCATTTAGTTAATTATTCAGTGTGTAATGCAACCAACAATATCTAGTTAGGAATGTATAATGGAAATTTTATTCTTTATTGCATTGTATATCAATTTCTGCTTAACAATGAGTTGGGTTCTGCTAAAAGAAAATAATTCCTTTATTGAGTAAGAAAAGTTTCATAGTCCCATATACAACTATGTAATAGCACAAAAAGTAAAAAGAAATAATGCCAAAAATTAGCTAATTTAATATAAAGTAAAATTAGCAAGATAAATTTCGATGCAAATACAGAATGAATGAAAGCATATGTTAAATTTGTTACTAAAGATGAAATCTCGTGTGATAAAAACATAGTAGAAATAAAAAAAAGTGTAATAAACATTTCCTAAAATAAATCATGCAGCTATTAGAAATTGTTTTAAATTTTCCGCATTATTTGTTTTAAATTTTCAGCATTATTTAAAAGCCGATAAAAATACAAATATTTTGAATGATATTAGTTATTAAATTAGGAAAGAAAGTGAACATGCAAATGATAAAATATATTATTCAATATTTTAATGCAAATACATCACTTAACATCCTCGTAAAGTTGTAAAAATTTAATAATTATTATGAGTGCATGGAAAAAATTATACATTTATAAGTACACATATCTAATATATACATATAAATAGCAATAATTAAACTCTGCATGCACATTTAGCTTTAAATATTTAATATAACATAGATGCAATAGCCTGGATTAAGGTAGAGTTCTAAAGATTTTGACATTGGCAAAAACAGTTAGTGTTGTTGACACTTTACTCATGGTACCATGCTATCCAGAACTACAAATCTTCTCTAAATATAAAATTAGTAATTTTTTAATGTATAACAAGGTTTATTTGTACTTAATAAAGGAAAAGTCATTTTACTTGCATATTAGAACAGATAATCTACTGCTCCACATCTTTAATCAAATTACATATAATTTCCATCTCTGTTAGTCTTAAACTGTTCCCAATTATAGTTAATACTCCTTTAATGAAAACCTAATAAAATTGAATGAATCTTAGTAAATGAAATAAGTAAATGTGCAAAAAATATCTTAAAACAAATAGTAAGCATGCTTTGACAGTAAGATTTTCATTTATTACAATCCATCTTACTAAATAATGATCATTAGTCTAGAATGAAAGAACTACAGAATCTCTTGTGAAATGCATAATTATATATAGACGTCATTTATGTAGTAGTTACGTCAGAAAATGGGTGGAGCGCACGACGATTTTGGATTTCAAACGAGTTTGAAATATCTGGCAACGTTGCGCGCGACAGCTTTTATTGGAGTTTTCGATCAAGTGTTTTATGCCTTTTTCTTCTTGCTAGAAATTTGAAATGGAAATATATTACTAATTTTCAACTGAAGAGGAGGAATTTATAAATCTGTATAGAGATAATTTAAATTTTTTAAAAACATAGTTATTTATAATTTAATATATATATATATATATATATATATATATATATATATATATATATATATATATATATATATATATATATATATACATACATACACACATACACATTATATAGGATTTGCTTTACGTGCGACGCTTAGATCATCGTGTACGACTCATCGCGTGCAATTATCAGCGCATTTGCGCCCAGCCTTAAAGTTTTCTTTCCAAAACTTTCACACCACCTTAGAGGAATTTCTAAAGGTTAGGACTTATTAATCTTTGGTTGTAAAAGGAGAGTCTTCTGTGACTTTAGGCTGAGTTTAATTACAAAATGTATAATGCAAACTAGGGATGGGAGCTTATTGCTTTTCTTGTACTTGTTACGTAATTGGTATAATTACTTTTAAAGTAACAAATATTTTACCAATTACAATTTGTGTACATTACAATTTTTTGTACTGCCATCTATTGTATTAAAAAATAAGGACAAAGTTTTTTTAAATTTTATAAATAAATTAAATTAAAAATGAATAAATTAATAATTTATTAATATTAAATAACTAAATCTATAACCTTTTATATTATTCCATGAAATTAATTAATGTTAATTTAAATCATTATCATGTATAATTAAGGAAACACTTAAACATTAACAAAAAGAGCTTATGTGATAATCTGTAAAAAGTAATTCTTATTAATTTATGCAACATTTCATTTGTTGCAAATTTTTGCTTGTTTCCATAAAGCTTTGATTTCTATTATGAGGCAAAGAAATATAAGTTATTTCTCTACGAACTGTGTTTCTGTGAAAACTTTTGAACTTGTTAATTTTCTTAAACATATAAACACAAACATTTATTCAATAAAAAAATCATAACCTTTTGTTATTTATATTTGTTTTCAGAATTTATATCTATTCTAAGAAAATTTTCAAATTAGTGAATTGTAATTTTCTGAGATTTCCACAATGTTAATTAAAATATAAAATTAGTCTAGATAATATAAATTCTAATTTTCAATCTAAGCAGTTTAATTTTTTGTTTGAATTAAGTAAGATTTTCCGATTATATAAATGAATTTTTATAATTAACTGGTAAGTAGTCTGTGAAGAATCGTAAAGTGGAAGGTTTAATCAATTACAAAGAAATTTCATTTTAATTTTGCTTAGAAAAATACAGCAATTAAGCAAAAAAATCAACTTTAATTAAATTTCTTTTATTTTTTATTATTAAACATTAACGAGACAATCACAGTAAAAATTGTTGGTATATAAAAGATAATAATCTTTATTATAAAAGGCGTTTATTTGTTTATATTTTTATGTAGTAGATATATATAAACCAGATTTTTCTAAAATAAAAATTGCATTAATTCACATGTCTCGTTTCAGTTTCCTGAATCTTAAAGAATTTATGGATAAATAAAGAAGCTTTTCTATTAAAACTGTATTAATTATGTTCAAGTAAATATGATCATTTTATATTAGAGAAACTTTTGTAGTTGTAAAAAAATTCATTAAATATTAAAAAATATAAAACAGCTTTACCAATAGTCTAAATGTTATGATGTAAAATATTGAGTAATGTAATGTATAATACAAAATGGAAGACCAATCATACATACATTTTATTTGCATCAATTTATAATTTAAGAAATAAACATGACGATAACACATGATGGTTTAAATAAAGATAAAGTAAACATTTCTTTCAAGCATTTAATTAAAGCATTTTTTTTCCTTACGAAACTCTAAACTAAAATGAATGAACCACCTTTATTAGGTTTAATCAATATTCTCGTTATATGAATAAAAATAAATTGAATGGTAAGAAAATGTAAAAGAACATTTTTTCTAAAAGTTTTATATTTATTGTAAAATATAGTGAAACTAAAAGATAATTGAATAAAAAATAAATATATTTATATGGAATCTTAATAAAAAATATACAAAAATAACAATGGAAATATTTAAGCAGATTTAATTTAAACATTTTTTTTTAATTTAAGAAACCTGACCTAATTTAAATTTCAAATAAATATGTTATACTTGTTCATAAAATAAAATAAAATTTTTAAAGGAAATAATAACAAAATTAAAAGTCAATAAAAATTGCTAAATACATAACAAGAATTTTAGGCTTTATATTTAAAAAAACGTGATATATTTGAAAAAGAACGATAAGCATTGAAAAAATGTATCACGATTATTGATTTTCTCACCTCATTTATTTTATTTACCAAAACGAAGTAAGTATACATGCTTATTTTATTTCGTAATATAAATTCATTATGTCTCCCTCTCCAACCCAAAGAGATATCCAATAACCAAGTATCCTTCTTCTATTTTCAAGTTAAACCACGATTCTGGCTCCAGCAGCCGCTCTGATCGGACGTACATTGCTCTGCTCTTACTTGATGAGTCACCACTTTGAAAATAGAGACAGCACAGCCCACGGCTGACGCAATCCAGCGCCTTTGCAGATAGAAAAAAAAAAGCAATTTTCATTGCTCTTAATTCTGCTTAGTCTAGACTATTACTGTCAAATAGACTGAATATGGATACTCCAGAGAAACTTGTCAAAGATGAAATAGAAAAAAGTCAGACCTAGGAATACTGACCCAAGCATACATGGGTTTGAGAGACAATTTCAAAAGCTACTACGAAGAATCTGCAGATGATTCCTCAAGGGAATACTGCAACAAACAAATGGACTACTATGATGAAGTAATCAGACTCCTTAACATCGAAGTTGAAAGAAGGAATGATAACTCCAGAGAAACTAAAAAGACATCTAGTGCAGGTAACTATAGTCTTGATTCTGGTTTGGCTACCCCTGCTACTACCCCGCATTCTGATAGTGAAATGTTAATTGATAACAATGAAATTAAAACGGCTAATACCCGGAACTAAGAAAAACAAAAAGAAAAAGAAAAGAATAATTGAAAGTGGGGATGCTTTTGAATTCCCCAGAAAAACAGCGAAAGCTACGCTTGAGAGTGTCCCTGTGACCCCCGTAGCTACCTCCAACACCTTTCATGGGCTCCGCCCGTCGGAGGAGGACACTGCTATTACGGACGACCAGCCTGTCACTGCAGCGCCAGTCAAAATACCACCAATAATTGTACGTTATGGCGAAAGCCACTACAATTTTATGGAAAAGATAAAAAACGAATTAAATAAAAATATTGAGGCTAAAAACTCAGGTGAAAACCTCAAGCTAATTCCTAAGAGCCCTGAAGAGCACAGGGAAATCACAAAATTTCTGGAAACTCACAAGTATGAGTATATATTATTTAGAGGAAAAAACGAGAAACCAAAGAAATTTGTTATTAGAAATTTACCCCTATCTACAAAATGCGAGGAAATCGCACAAGATTTGAAAACTTTAGGATACAAAATCCACAAAATTAGTCGGATGACGAGCCGGCGAACTAATAAGCCCCTCCCCCTTTTTCTCGTCCAACTCTACGATAGCTTTGACATCAAAAAATTATATAATATGGAGAAACTTTGTCATGTATCAGGAATTAAAATTGAAAACTATAGAGGCCCAAAAATAATTTTGCAATGCTTTAATTGCCAGAGGTTCCACCACTCTAGTCAAGTTTGCCATATGGCGCCTAGATGTGTAAAATGTGCCGAGAATCATAACACCAAAGAGTGCCCCCAGGAAAAAAGAGTAGTAAAACCTACTTGTTGTAATTGCCAGGGTGAACACCCTGCAAGCTATAGAGGTTGCCCAAATTTTCCGAGAAATAAACAGGCACAAAAAATTAAAACGAACTTTGTTAGAAAAGAAATTTCATACGCTCAAGTGGCAGCTGGTCGATCTACCCCCACCCCTAGTGTGGCACCTGAAACAGCAGCACAGGCAGAACAAAATTCTTCACATTGTGAAGCAAATAAAAGTGAAATTAGTGAGCTCTTTATCCTATTAAAGGAAATTAGAGAAGTTTTTGCTGGGATAAACATCTCAGAAGCTATTAAGAGAATACGAAGCTGCAATAACAGAGAGGATAAAATGTTCCTCATCTTGGAAATGTTTAATAAATAAGTGTCACACTACCATCAAATGTCAGGATAAAATCAAAAGCATCCCCACTAATAACGCACTAATCCAAAAAATTGTAGAATAAATTTAACGTACTGTATATAGATTTAACTAACTAACACTAACAAGTACTAACAAGAAATATAGGAAAAAAAATACAGAATACTAACCTTGTAAATATTTAGTTCTTACTTAAATCACAATGTGACTAATAAACTAATACTTATTTTTATTTTGTCTAACTCTATCTTACTAACGTAACTGTACATGTTTAAACATGCACACTAAGCTAACTATTGACAACTCCAACAAGTATTGACTATATGCACTAAAAATGTAAATTTTAAATACTAAAATTATAAAAAATAAATAAATAAATAACTTTGAAAATAGATTAAATTATGTAATTTTTCTGTAAATTACTTTAAATATGTAAAAATCTCTTAATTTCACTCATTCTAACTTAAGCCCCTTCCCCTTATGCACTGAAATATTTTAAGCCAATCAGAATCAGCTATAGTTTTCCAGCACAATCCTGATACTACAGAGGGTAGAGGATCGTCGATCCAGGTACCTCTTCAACCAGCCAGCCGGCAACCACCATCAAGTTAAACCAACTGTCATATCCCTTGCCCTCCTCCCACATAGTTTCCCTACCATAAAGCGATTGTCTGTATCGATATATAGATGACATTTTTACTTGTAGTTGTACTAGCTCTGTCATTAGCTCTTCTGTACTTGTTACATTCAGCTAAGTGCATTGTAACTACACATTCTTTAGAGCCTGAATTTTACTGTGAACGAGGTTTTAGAGAATCTTATTTTATTTTTAGACTTTTTAATGATTTTTGGTTTTATGGAGATGGTTTAGCTCAACTACAACATCTGGGATTTGAAACAACAACAACATTGTAACTTCACTGATTACTTTGAAACCGTCACGTACACACGTACTCACTCTATCTTTGGCTCTTCTGTACTTGAAACTATTACTGATTATTTGGAATCAGTTATTTGCAGTAATTTCAGTTTAGTACAATTGTTTGAGGATACTGGGACTCACACTTTGCAACTGGAAGTACCGAGTATTTGGAAAAAAAGTACTGATAACAGGTTGTTACGTTCAAATACTGATTACAAAATACTGGTTACAGGTATTTCTTCCCATCATCCCTAGTGCAATCAAATTAGTAAATAGTGTTGCACATGGAAATCATCATCGTTATCTACAACAAATGATCAATTAATTTGATGTATTATTCATCAATCCATCATTTACATTATTTATTTTCAACTTTCACGTTATTATTGAGAGCTTGATTGCAAAAGTCTCAGAACAGCTACTAACCAACCAAGCTTGACTGTGAAGTTTACGCATGTAATGTGAATGTGCTTTCATTTAATAATTTTCATTTTATTTACTTGACATATACATCGAATTTTGAAACTTTATTTGTACCATTTGAGGAAAATGAGTGACGATAATAGGAAATACTCCGGGGAACCAGCTGAGTTAGAAAATCAATTTATCTTACGTTTACCCCCAACTCCAGCTACTGTATTAAGAGCTGCAGTAAGATCTGGTGTTACAAACTTAGAAGATAGATTGTCTATTGCATTAGAAGAAGATATGAGGCATGCCACGGTTCAGTTTGATAAATATAAATTACCGGCAAAATTATACGATCTTCCTACCATAATCGAATCTTGTAAAACTTTGGACAAAAAGATATTCTATAAAACTGCGGATATTTGTCAAATAATGATAGCCACTGAAGGCGATGCTCCTAAAAGTGATGAAGAAGTGTCACCGAAGAAAAAAGATAAAGATGCTAAAGATAAACGATACATGTTGCCCCATGGAATCACTCCACCTTTAAAAAACGTTAGGAAACGTCGATTCCGTAAAACTTTGAAAAAAAAGTATGTCGACCTTCCTGATGTTGAGAAAGAGGTCAAACGCCTTCTTCGCACCGATACAGAAGCGATTAGTGTGAGCTATGAAATTGTGAATGCTGACGATGAAAAAACAGACACAAAAAATACTGAAAAAGATTTTGAAGCTGAAGATCCTGTATCTCTTGAGGGAAGAGACCTCAGTAATCCACAAGCTACAGATGTAGCAGAATATGACCTTTTTGGTGAAGTGCTTAGCAGTACAGATGAAAGTGGCGATGAAGATGATGTTAACATTGTTGATGAAAATTCAGCTAGGAAATTAGAAAGCATAATTGAAGAGAATGATAAAGTCATAGATGAAGAAAGCAGAAATGGAAAAGAGATGGTTGATTTATCTAAAAGCATGCAGCCAAGCCCAACTGCAATGGCACAGATTCAAGAACAAGAGTATGGTCATGAAAACGATAGTATTGCTGCATCTCAGCTAGAATCTGCAACTGCTGGTGAAAATTTGGGCCAGCTGTTGAAAGAACAAAAGACTGATGAAGAGCGCACGGCTCTCATGGAAAAATTAGATGAACTCGAGCGTACTATTTCAAATTTGCAAGCTAAGAGAAGAGAACAAGAGTTAGAAATTTTGGGAATTGAAAATCAAGCACTGAAACAGAGATTTCAGTCTAGTATTGACCGTCTTAAGCAAGATGAATATGATAAACAAATGGAATATAATGATATAATGAATATTCTACAGGATAATTAAATACTTTATTAGTATTTTTATAAAAAGCACACTGCAGCAGTTTCTATTTAGATGAACAGTGTTTTGTTTATATGAAAATATTTTATTGTAATAACTTTATTTGATACTCAAAGTAAAATAGATACATAAGAAATGCTTCTTTTGTATTTCTTCATTGTTAAGACACATAACTAGTTTTTCATTTAATTTTATAAACTTTACATTTGTAGAAATTATCTTTAATATTTCAGAGTATACAATCATCATTTTATAGTTTAACTTATTTAAATAATTTAATTATTGTTATGTTAATACATTTAAAAGCAGTTATTTATTAGAGAAGGTAATAATTATGTATATATATTATATATTAGGTACTCTAAACGATCATCTTTAGTCTACAATTTTCTTTTTTCAGACTAGTATATTTAAGTATTTTTACTTTTGATAGGTATTTCAAACATTTATTTCTCTAATCTTAATATATTCTGCTTTACTGTCTGTATTAATAATTTGTTTTTATTCTTAGAGATTAGATTATTAGGAAGAGGATTTCTATTGTTGAGAAAATGGTATTAATATAAATAAGAGCTGTTTTCCAAAATTTTTACCTTAATCATATTTCATTCATTGAACTTTAAAATTACTATGGGTACTAATGTATCATTATCACCATAGTGAATTTGTCAAGCTGAATTAATGGCACAAGAATCTTGCCTAGATATCCTAATATCAATAAAAAAAATTTTAAATTGTATTTTTCTTGTGAAAAAGTACTTTGTGTAAAAAAATCTATCATAGGTGGAAAATGAGTCAGTAAGAAATTTAAAAGAGAATCAAAACTTTCTTCTTCCTGTTGCCATATGAATCTTAGTTTTTTGTATGTGTGTTATTTAGCAATCAGATCTTGGTTTAATTCCAATGCTGCTAATTTAGTTTTTAACAAAAGCTAACAGATTAACAGAAATCATGCTAAAATATATTAACAGCTTATCACTTAAACATAAAACTAGTGTTAATCCATAGTTTCTTATAGTTCCATACTTGAATATTTAAAAAATTATCTAGTGAACTGAATTTGAAAACTTGCATATTTGACCCATTTAGAAGGAATTGGTTATTTTGTGAACAATAATGTTTGAGAATTTTAATCATTTCCGAATACCACCATCAAAGCACAAACTAAAAGCTTAACCATCATTTAATTTTAGAATTTTTTGACAGAAAATTACTCTTTAATCTAAAATTCTAATTGCTTCAGTCAGTCCTATTAACTTGCAAATTTCCTCTGGAAATTAAATTCTTTAATGTACAAATTTCAACATTGATCAGTGGTATACAATCATAATTCATCTATGAAATCAATTAGTTCTTGTCTGATTTTATATTTCTAATATTTAAGGAAATAATTTAGAGTACCTCTTAGATTTTAAATTTATAAGTAACTAACTTTATAAATAATTTTTGTATTTATTAAATTTTTTTAGTCTTTTTGGTCCCACAAAGGAAAGAAAATCAAACGTATTTTACACAGAAAGTCTTTTTTGAAAAATATTTCATATATTCGATTAACTGATTAAGATTTAAAAAAAAATTAATCTTAATAATTTTGTAACTAAAATTTTATTTGATAAAAAAGTTTAAAATATTCCTAATATAATTATAAATGTTTCAACTCTCACAAAATTTCATAAAAATAATCCATCCATGTTTTTTTCTGGAAAACTTTAAGTTAAATATAATAACTTTATGCTTCTTAATTTATAAGTTAAATATGATCATTGCAAAAAATTTTACTGTTTTTTTTAATTATAGTCTCTATATTTATGTGTAAATATCAATTATTCTTCCCAGTTCTATTATGCTAGCATCTAATTTTCAATTTAAATTAAAATATGCATTATTAAAAATTTTATTACTAAAATATTCAATATAAGAGTTTTCAAGAAAACTGAATATTCTTCCAAATCAATAAAGGAAGATATTTATAATTTTCGTAGCAATTATAGTTTCAGGAAAGATTCAGGTTATTTGTAGTATATTTCTTTTGGATTAAATATAATGTTTCCTTCTTATTGATTTAATACATAAAAAGTTCCAGCAACTACTATTCTCAGCATTTGATATTATACATGTTAGCAAAAGTTGCTGAACTATTTTGTTTTTTAATATATTAGAATTTCCCTTACATTTTTGTAGAAATTTGAACTAATTTTAGCTAAATATTTGGTAAATTATTGAAATTATCTGTATATCATGATGTATAATATAATAAGATGCAGTCTTGAACGATATTATATTTTCAAAAATAAAATAGAATAGTGTCATAGAAATGTATAGAATCTCTTAATACATTTAAACATTTAATGCTATCAGCTATTACAAATCATGTAGCTGAATGAAACCATCTAATTTTGAGCAGTTTTGTTATTCTGATTTCTCTCTCACTATTTAATAATTTTTGTTTTGCATTTTATTAGTTATGTCACTGAATTATGATTTTAAAACCTACCATCTAATATTATACACTATTATTGAAAACATATATTATTTTGTGGTACAGTAATTAAAATATTTCAAGAATTATGGGATTATAACTCCTTTTGGTGTCTCTTTTTCATCTTGAGGACTCAAATATTTTTTTTTTCATTTGATATTATATTTTATAACCATTCTTTTAATAAAAGAAAAATTTTATTGAATTGGAATTACTAGATTTAGGATGATCATATCAAATGTTTCATTTTAAGTCATTAGGAATGTAAAAATTGAGCAATTATTTGTCTCAATATATCTACTCACATTCCATGATTGTTTTTTAATTTTTTACTGCAAAATTTTAAGATATATATATTTTTAATTTTTTAAAAAATTCCATCAGGATTTCACCATTATTAAAATTTTTTTCTTATTTATATATTGATATTAACTTTATACCTGTTCAATAAAAAAATTCAGCCATTGCTTATTTACAAAATTGAGCATAAATAAAACAAAAATGAAATATCCTTTATTTTTGCAAAATTTAGTGATTGATGATATGACTATAAATTATAATATTAAATATTTTTCTTCAATCTTATTTTTTCTTTATTTTTTTACCAAATTATTTTTGTGATATAATTCACTGATAAACTGTTAAAAAAATTATTATTATACAATGGAAATTTTATGACTTCACCCAAAATAATTTTTTTAGACCATATCTTCATTTTATTTACTGTGGCAATATTAATTGTTCAGTATATTGTAATCATTTTCTTGTAAGACTATATATCATTAAAAAAAGTTTTCAATCCAAATTCTTATTCAGTTTCATCATGCTTTAAATAATTAATTTCATTTTAAAATTTCCTATTTCTGAAATTTTCTATTTTTAAAAAAAATTTAATTATGTTTTCTTATTAAATATTTATGTTGAAGTTTATATTATTTCAAATTATTCATTTGTCTTCTAATTATATAACTGAAAATAAATTTTATTTTTAGAGCACATTTTTGTAATTTTAATGGAACTTAAAATTTTTTTGAATATTTTTAAACCATTTCCTGTATTTTGATTTGCATTTAAACTTTGTATTTTCAAAATGGGAGGAAAATATTTCTAAATTATTTAATTATTTTTATTAATAAATTTCTTAATATATCTTTATATTTAGTTTTTGAATAGCATTTTTTTAAATCTAATAGTTTTTAAATTGTATTGTTTTCGACAAATTATACAAAGGGTTACTTTTTTTTTAAATTTAGTATTTTTTTGTATGGTTGTTAGTAATATTACAGTATATTCAATTCAGTACTCTTTGCATTGTGCGCCGAGCTGGCAGCTGAATGGTTAGCGCTCTTGCCTTCGGTTCAACAGTTCGTGGGTTCGAATCCCACCTTGGGCATGGATGTTTGTAGTGGTTCGAAATCCACTTTAAGCCGTAAGTCCCGGTCTAATTAGCCCTCGTGTGCAGAAAATGACCGTTGAGCGACAAACAAACAAACAAACAAACTTTGCATTGTGCAAATTTCTGAGCTATAAGTCAAATGTTCATGCTCAAGATAACATTCATTGAATTGTTTCATTTACATAATATTATAAAATATACATGGATTTTGTAAGTGCTTATATGTGTCCATGTGCACGCAAAAGTATGCAAAAAAAAAAAGATTTAATAAAATTAAATTTTTGGAAAAATTTTAAAAAACCTGTTTTGTTACAAAATACTTTACAAAATAAAAGAATTTCTTAAAAAATAAAAAAGTTTGCCTAAATATTAAGAATATTCTAAAATTTTTTCAGTTATAAAGTCAAATTTTAATCATGAAATACTTTTGGAAATTTTAAAATGGAATATTTTTTTTTACAACTAAAACAATGTATACTGAAAAATAGATTTAAATGCCAGTTTTTAATGTTATTACCAAGTAAAAAGTGTATCCATTTTAATTTTATTAAAAATGTAGGCTTTTTTCCTTTGCCACTTTTGACCAGGTATGTACAAAATGAAGTATATATAAATAACATACTTTCAACTGAAGAGTAATAGATGTAAGAATTTTGTTAATTCAATCCATCAAAAATTTTAAACTTTTGGGTGTCAGTTTTTGCAGAAACTTATAAGAAAATGGAGCTCAAATTTTCATCATTTAAACAGATCATGGTTATTGATTTATTTAACTTTACATCTGAAAAAAGTGGTATTTATATATTGGTCAGTAAGTCATAATAAATAATGTTACTTGTGTAATGGATGTGAATATATATTGTCTATAATTTGTTAATTTGAAGTAATAGTTATTTTTCCTTCAGTATAAATAAGTCAAATTATATTTTTATATTTATTTCACTTTGGAAATAATGCTAGAATGATAATGTCTACATTAAATTTTCGTGATATACATAATACTAATCGAGAAAAGCATGCAAATTTTCATACATAACTAAATTTATTATATTACTAGACTATCTTTATTGACACAGTATATTTAACTAATAAAAATATTCTCCTTTCAATTTATTTCATGTATTTAAATTATTTTAGACTTCAATGGTTCAAACTGGACAGATTCCGTTATTTTGGACAAAGTTTTTAAAGCATTAAAGTTTACAAGATTTTCCTTTTTAAGAAAACCATAATAAAATTATCATAATTGGAAAGTATCAAAGTACCAAGGTTTTCAATGTGTGAAAAAATTTAAAACTAAAAATGAGCTTTCTGAAAATAATAATTCTAGTACATTAATTACATTATGGAATTATTTTATCTAGAAATGAAAAGCTAAAATGTTGCGAAAAATAATTGATCATAATTTTCTTGCATTTAAATGATTAATAGTTAATGACATTAACTACAACTATTAAAATGAACAAATTAGATTTTCATTTTTAGTTGTAAAATATCAATTTTATCGATGTGAAGTTTAGAAATCTAATTTTACATTCACTCACTTACTTTCTATGTAAAAAATGTTAGTAATATTTTTCTTAAAATCTGATCTTTGTCTGATTAAGAACTAAAAGTTTTATAAAATTAATCATGAAACTATTATGATACATTCAAACTAATCCTTTTCAGACATAATTGTTAATGAATTATGCTCTGAACTTGTTATTAAATAACACATTTGATTATCCAGATAATTATTACAAATGCTAAGAAGATCGGCTGTGTAGCCATTAGATCCCTAGCTTTCAAATATTTCTGAAATTTACTATTTAAGAACACATCAGTCAAGATGGGTAGCATTAGAAAGTTGATATTATCAACACAGGGGTTAAGGAAGAACCATAAAGCCTAAGCTAATACAAGTATGTGAACAAAAAGCCATGGCCTATAGTAAAGTGGAAAAGTGCCACAGCTGCACTTCTAGGAAAATTTGGGATCAATTGTATCCTCAGTTTTTCCAGGTATAATTTTTTTTAACAAATAATGTATTAACATTAATAAATAATATAATTAATGTTTTTTTAAATAAAGGTTTTATCATGATATCTGATAATTTTTTTTTACTTTTAAAGTTGGAATACAATTAAAAAGTCGAAAATCAATACCATTATAATTTGTATTTGTTGGCAAGAGCTTATTCTTCTCAGGTCTTCTTAGCTTATACTTCAAACATTTGTTATTTCATGTAATAAATAAATTAATTAAAGAACTGAAAATGATGTCAATTGATTTATTAACAGTAAATGAAGCATACAGTTTGTCTTTAACATAGTTTTCTTTTATTTTGGAGGTTTGGTTTGGTTTGTTTGTCGCTCAACAGTCATTTTTTGCACATGAGTGCTAATTTATTTTTGGGGAGACAAATTCAGTTTGAGTAGATGACAATGTCTTGAATTTTCACAAATTGAATCTGCATAATATTTTGTTGATTGGGGAAAGTCATGATCAAAAATGTTATATTTACCGAAAAGATTTTCAGCTGTTACTGAAAAACTATTTTTAACAATGCCTTCATCTGTTATATGCAGACAACATCTGTTCACCATAAAATAAGTATTTCAAAACACATCTTTAAAGCAATTTTTGTATGTTGAAAATCTTTTCTTATATACATTTTGTAATTTCACACAGTATTTTACCAATACCTATGAATCATCGTTTTGGACTCACTTTGCATTTTTAAAATTTTCTTATGAAAAATTAATCTATTTTGTGAAAGAAATGCCGTTGATGGATGTATAAAATTCTGTTCAGAAAAAAATATTTTGTTTTTGTTAAGAGATTTTTTTTGTTTATTCCTAAAAAAGGGTTTCAAAAACCTTGTGTAAATATGTAATCTGGGTACAGTTTTAATATTATCCTTTCCTATCCAAAAGTTAAAGTTGTTTTGTGATAATTATTATTTTTATTTTACTTATGTCACATAAATGATTGATTATTTTTAAGAAATTAAAAATACAAAAAGTATTTTTAATTTAACAGAATTGAATTTTAATTATTTGTTCTCTTGTTACTATCACATGAAATTTAAAATATTACTAATAATTTAAAATACCAAACGTATTCATGAGCTTAGCACAAAATGTTAATCAGTGTGGTTGAGATTTATTTTTCTATCACAATTTCAATCAATATTTTTTGACATAACTAGAACTGCCTTTAGAGGGAAATGAAATGCAGACACCTTGGTCAACATGGGAGCTCGTGAGGCCCCTAAGCCTTTGGCACCTTTCATCTTTTTTGGAAACATTTTCACGAATAAAAAGGATTAAAACCTCATGGATTACCCCTCCAGAGTACTAATGGTATAAGTGTTCTTGTCTGGGAAGCTTATTGGCTCACTGCTTTGGAAGTGGTCACCTCAGATCATTAAAAATTTTTAGACACCAAAATTTTCGAGATTCGTACCAACTGTTTCACTAAACAAGCTACTCCAGAACATATCCTTGAGTGACTGGGACTGTCCAAGTATGATTTATGTAATGATCCTTTGATGGTGCTTGATTTTTTGGAGGTGTTCAATATTATGGACCTGGTCTAGCGCTGCTGGCCAAAGGGGGCATGTAACAACAGAATTGCCTATAATGAAGTTTTTGTGAAAGGAATATTTTTCTCATCCCTTCAGAACTTCTGTAAAAATGTATGCTAGTATTTTAAATGCTTTTGCAGCATTCGCAATATTTTGAAACTTGTTATTTAATCTATTAAGCACATGATTTTCAATGTTGAATTTGTAATAAGAAGAAAAGAAACAGATGAATTTACATATTTATAGTAAAAATAATTGTAATAAGTTCATAAATTTTAAATCTTTTAGTATTTACTTTTTAATAGTTTCAAAAGAAATTAATTATTTGTGTCATAATGCATTGATACTAAAATAATCATTTTATTAATATGTAAAATTTGTAAGAACTGAATTAAATCTATAAATATGATTAAGATATTTTTATTAAGTAAAGAATGGAATTTACAGGTACCAAATACTCATAAAATATTCCAAGTATTGATATAAAAATTACTTAATAAATTTATTTTAAAAAACAGATTGTTTATAATAGGGTTTTATAAAAAATAATCATAAAAGAAATAACAGATGCATGATTGTAATTACATAGATGTACTTGAATATCAAAATAAATTATAATTCAATACAGGAATAGATTTTAAATTGATGATTCTTGCATATTAGCATTCTATCAAGTTACTAGAGTTTTTTTAAGTGATTGAAAAGACCACATTTATTGTAAAAAACTTAATATATAAAAAATATACTATAACAAAATAGTTTTGTCTTTATAATTTTAACAGCTAATATTTAATAAAAAATTTGTCTTTGGGTTATAATTAATAGAAAGATATAGATTATCAGAAAATCTTCTCACAACTTAATTTCTTAAAAAAACAAATATTTATTCAAAGAACTCTTGGGGAAGATCGGCTTTATCTGGGAAGCTTGTCTGCGTTCCGTTTTTCAAAACACTAAGAGTAGCAATTTCACAGGATTTTTTAATATGACTTGAAAGGGGCTTATGTGGTTGGCTTGCCAGAAAATAAACAAGACTTCCCATAAATGCATCTCCTGCCCCCTATAAGAAAGGGGAAAAATAATTATTCATTTAAATAAAACAATATATTCAGTTCTGAAGACCAAATCAAAAGCATTTTTGTGTATCCAGACACTTAGTTCTGTATTGAATGTACATATCAAGGAATTTTTCACTAGAAAAAAATTTATAAATGTGCCTGTTAAAATTATATCATGCATGTGTATAATATTTCAGGCATTTTTATAAATTCTTGAAAATGTGAAAGAACAAATAATAGAAAGATTCTTCAATTAATACTATCATTAAATCTTTGTCATGTAAAACTTTGTTACACAATTCCAACTTAATTCCTTTTAAAGTTTTGAATTATTGAAATCGATTACTTTTGATTGGAGTATTTCAAAGAAAAATAATAAGTACATTGAAGTTTTATCAAATAATAACAATGTGATGCAGCATGTTTCTGTTTTGTACAAATGTGATAGTATACAGAATATATGAGAAAGGTCATAATATTCAAGACAGCAGATAGTGTAGCTAATATTAAATATTTTTTATGTTCTAATGTTAATTTTTGAAGACAGCAAATGTACTGGATTTTAATAAAAAAGTATTATTTCAAAGAAAATGGAATTTATTATTTGCTACCTTTAAAAAAATAAGAAAGAATAATGAAAGTAAGATTCAATGGACTTGAATTATTTTATCCTTCTTTGAAAATTTAAAAGTGTAAGCAATTTACAAACAATTTGTTGCACAGATAAAGCAACTTGAAGAATATTTTTTATTTATAATTAAAAAATTATTTTTAAAACAGAAGCAACAAAGAGGATCAATTGCTAATTATGCACTTCTTAAATAATATATTCTTATTTATGTGCATATGTGAATACTTTATTTGTCAATTCAATTAACTCCATAAAACAGGAAATTGAGAAAAATGATAAATACTTATATAATGTTTTTTAAAATTAATATTTTTATATCATTTACTTATGGTTTTTGTGGTGTTGGTTATTATGAGTGAAACTTGTTAAATATATATAGTTATATTATTTACAACTTTGGAATTAAAATTTAATAAAATCCAGGTAGTGGAATTAATCCCTTTGGCAAGTAAAACATCCATGTTAGAGTTTTTGTCTGAAATCAGAAAATTCTGAATTTTCTGAGCCAATCAGCATAATATCATTGCTTATTGACCAGATTCATAATTTTAAACAGCCAGTTTTTATATAGTAATATGGATATATAGCTAAAGAGAGGAAATAAACTAGATACTTAATTTGTTGTCATCACTGGTGTAACAAAATGAATATATTTCTATAATTTTTTCTGCATTTATATTGGTTTACTGAGCACTTGATATTGTAAATACATCAAATGTAGCCTTATTTCTTAAGCAATAAATTATAAAATTTTTATTGGTTTTAAATGTTTTCTGCTTAAAAAAAATATTGGTAGAGTCCAGAATAGTATAATCATAACAAGAATCAGTCATTAAAAGTTTGGGTTACATAATGATTTATAATGAGAAATTGAATGAAACGAATATTTAACACATTTTGTTATTTTGTCATCTTCTTTATTAAAATCTATTGTACATTATTGTAAATATTACAAATACAGTTAAAATTTATTATGTTTGCATTAACATCCTTTTTCATCACAAAAAATTTCCTTAGTAATTAAAAAAACAGATTCAGTGACAATTATATAAATTATATAATTAATTGTAGTAGTAAAAATATAAAATATATTACATTTTTTTAAATCATCATATCAAAAATAATATAAAAAATATGATTAAAAATGTCAACGACTGCACATCATCAAATTTAAGCATGCTATAAAATTGATATTTTATACTTGGACATATATATATTATTGTAAAAGTCAGATGTCTGGTAAATCCAAAGATTTTAACTGTAAGATCTACTTTTTATTAAATTGTCCTGATAAAAATCCAAAATATGTTCTAATATGATTCCATTTTGGACTTTTACCAAGACATTGGAGTATATATATATATATATATATATATATATATATATATATATATATATATATATATATATATATATATAAATATATATGCTGGAATTATTTATGAAAATTTTTACCAATAAATATATATTTTATACAATGGTTCCAAAAAGGATAAAATGTACTTTAATTTTTTAACTGAAAACAGAAAATTTTCATAAGTAATTCCTTCTTACTGGATTAGGTCAAAAAGCATTCATAACATCTCAGTTCCTAAAGTTTACAAAAAGTTGGTAAAAATCGGAAATAGAATCATACTAAAGCATATTTTGGGCTTTTATCAAGTTACATTAGTGCAAGCTAGGTTTTACAGGTAAAAGCCAGAATTTACTAGACTTCAAATTTTTACTATAACATTTATAAAATTTTCATAATAGAACAAAATGTCAGTTAATTCCATGTAATACATGCTACTTTTGCTTCTTCTAAGATAATTGCTGTTAATGAATGCACTTCAATGACTGAGAGGAATAACTATGGCAATTGGTGTGAGCAATTCAAGTGCTTAGAAAATTCTAAGAACATTTCAATGGGAATCTATGTCAAGACATATTGAAAATCTCATTTCTGCTAAAGAAGGGCATACTTTGTACTAATATAGCAATCAGTCTACTTTATGTATGTAATGATTAAATATTGAGGTTTTAGAAAAATCATCTTTTTCTGTGTATCCTGATTTATTTGAAAATTACTGACTTAAAATAATAAATTCAAATATACAACTATTTTAATTTCTATTCTAACATTCAAATCAATTCCTTAAAAAAATTAATATATTTTTGTAAAGTTAGTGAAATTTTTGTGTTGTATATATTTTTTTGCAGTGTTCAGATGTGAAGCCTAGTCGCATAGTGGTAGTGCTTTAAGCTTCCAGGGCATAAGTCTGTGATTCAGTCATTGGACTAGTCAAGGTCAACTTAGCCTTTCAAGCCTTTGTGTACCAAGCATGCTATGGAACTAAACACTGGGGGTTTTGCATTAGGTTGATCTATGCTTCACACCTCAGGGCCTTCAATCAAGAAAACAGATATGGTCACTGTAGGCCTTAGCCCTGGAGAGCTGTTGTGCCACTGAATTTTGTTCAGTGTTTGGGAGTAGTTAATGAGAATATCATAATACTAAAATAAATTTAAGTAGCTCATAAATTTGGTTTAATTTAAATTATTATTTAAGAAATAAAAGCAAACATTTAATATTTTAAAGTTTAATGTTTTTCCAACAATATTGATTTAGTTATTTATATATTTAATAATTCATGAATTATGGTCAGAATAATAATAAAAATTGAATTAAAGAGAATTTTCAGGTGAGATAAAAAAATTAGTTTTATTAAACAATATACTCACAGTACTATCAACAGCTTCTACTTTCCTTGCTGATACATGAGTATAATTATTTTCATTCTTATGCTGAAATATAACACCTTTTGCTCCAAGGGTGAGTATCACTAACGAACAACCTTTCTCAAATAATGCTTTGATTATTTTTTTAGAATCATCAATTGTTTTTAAAGGTATTCCTGTTGCTTCTTCTGCCTAGATAAAATGCACATCTTATATTTTATACCAATTATTTTTAAACATATTTAAATACACCCTCTTACAAAATAGACTAAATTCATTAAAAATCATATGTACACGAGAAATAATGTATCAAAAAGCAACCAAAGATATAAGGAGAAGTAAAAGTTCACATTATTGTATAAAAATTCAAACATTTATTCAAGATAATATAATTACATTTTAATAAATTTAATTAAAAGTTTTCAACTATATTATTTCCTTTTGTTATTGCAAGAATCGGTCAAAAAGTTATATTGTCTTTTACTAAAATAATAAAGAAACATATCATCTTTAATTGTATAATGCTTTTATTCAGATATGACAATTGTTTAGGTTTCTTTTTTATTCTTTATTTACATATCAAACTAAATATTGCCCTTTGAATAACTGTCTGTCAAACTAAAATTACATAGATTATATAAATTTAAAATTTATTTTTATTAAAACATTATTATAATTTTATGGTGTTGTATTTATGCATATCATTGACAATTTAATATAAATATTTAAAAAAAAGTAAGATATTATCAAATTTGTTTTATTTCAGCACACAATTTTTATTAATTTATAAATTTTAAGGTTATACAAAAAATTCAGTCATAATTTCAAAGATGTAAGCACATAAAATTTAATTACTTTGGTTTAACAAGAAATAAAATTATAGAGGTATTTAATTATTCTTACTTCAGCTTGTTACACTGCCCTTTTGATTCATGAAGGCTAATTCAATTTGGATCTACAATCTAAAATGATTTCAAACATGAGGTATGTTTGTCATCTTAAAAATGTTTTTTTGCATGCCAAAATTAACTGAATCTAGAACTATAATTCAAAGAGATCTCCAAACCATTACAAACATCTATGCCTAAAGTAGTAATTTAAACTACAAAATGTTCAATTGAAGGTTTGAGTGTTACTTTTCACAGCCAGTTTGCTGTTTGAGGTACCAATTAAATTTACAATTATTGAGCTAAAAGCCAGAGTACTAAATGTTCAATTAGACTTTGTCTTTATCATTTCTGAATAAATAATGTGATAAAATTACAAACTTCATGTGATAAAATTGTTAAAGATAGTATTACCTCTATTTCATTAAGACATATTATATCCATGAAAGGATATAATTTTTCATATGATGGATCAGTTGCTGGAGCAGCATTTACTACTGTTTTAACTAGAAAACAAAATAATAAGTTTAAATATAATTTCATATAAGTTTAAATCAGGTTATATAAAAAATATGTTCATTTTAAATGCACATACATCAATGGATGCGTGTGCACACACAGCATTCCAAAATAAAATTGCATTTTAGAGCAACATTATTATGAAAAGATGCAGATCTTTAAGAGAATGAAGTACTTAATTTGTCACACACAATATCAAATGTACCCAAAATATATTTATTTTTAAATAAGTAAGCTTGGAAACAAGCTATGTCATTTCATTATGATTATTATATTTTAAACCCTCACATTAGAAATCATTTATAAATTAATAACATTTTTTCTCACTTTCCAGAAAACAACAGCATAGAAAATAGATAGCTTTCCATCAATAATTCATCAATTGATTTGAAAAAACTGATGGGATAAATTTATCAGTTACGTGGTATAGTGAGAAAATTTTTAAAATACTTTAACTGGCATATATTTCACACTAAAAGGAGTAAATCTTCAAATACAAAGTAAAGTTTATTAAATGATATGATTATATATTAGTAGATAGCTGGGACTACCAACATTTATTATGAGCAATGACTATAAGCTGAAATGAAGAAAAACTTTGTTGTAATGTTTCCAAATATCATGGGAGATGTTATGCAATCTGATGTGAGAATGGGGTCTCTTTCATCTCTCCATCTCATAAATGGTTCATAATATGCAACCATGTTTGATAAATAATGAGCTTCTTCATTGAATTTGTCCAGGTAGCTCTTTGTATTAAACTGTTTAATAAAAAATAAAGAGCAAAATATTAATTCAGTAGCAGGGTAACCCATGTGGGGGGCCAAGGACTACAACCGTTTCATTGACCAAGGGTCCTGGGGCATGAAGCATAGGTTTCAGTTAGGTAGTCAGTTGACGTGAAACTCCCAAGTGTTTAGCTCTCAAATATGCTCAGTTCTCAGTTTTATCGACCCATGGAAGTGATGAATGGCTGAGTCGACCTTGCTCAGCCCGAGGACAAATCTCCGACCTGTGTCTTGGGAACATGAAATGCTACCACAAGACCACTGGGCTCATTGCAAAATGCACTGAAAACAAATTTGAAAAAGACTTGGTGCTAAAATTAACTTAGTAACAAAACAGAATTTGCATACATAATATATTTTAGTTTAGACACAAATGAAGTTAGAAAAATAAAATTTAGGATGAATTACATGTAAAATATTCATAGAAATCTGTACAGTGTTCTACATAAAATTTTATTTAGAAACATTTTAAATAAATAAATACATTTAAATTCAAAGATGAAAGAGAAAATGTAAGAAGATAAATAATATAAGTTGATACTTCTTTATCTAAAAGTCACTTTTTATAACACTATTCTTATTCATCAGAAAAATTTCTACATTGAATATCATCATTTTGTGTAAGTCAATTGAAGGAAAATGCATCCTGAAATATTTTTCTAAAGGAAAAATTTGAACTAAAAGATACAGGGATCTAAGAAGATTTTCTAAGAGTAGTTCCTAGATATAGGATATTTGATTAATAACAGGTTATACATCTAGTATCAAAGTTAGAGGAATTAATACCAATTGTGTAGGATTCAATACTTCAAATTTTTAAAATTTATGGCTCAGAAATTTTATTAGTTTTAAAAAGTATGTTGCTAATGATAAAAATCAATCTAAGGTATGTATTATCTGTTTGTCAAATGATGAATTAGATAGCCTATTTGTCAATGTATTTTATTCTGGTCCAGAAAAGCAGAAAAAAAAATTTTTTTTAATAATTGAATATTTTTATGAGGTAACATGTAAGCCATTAAATATTTTTCTGTTTATTGAAATATTGTTAAAAAATTGATTTTAATAAATGAGATTTTTTTAAGATTAAAAGTCATACTAGATTGTAAATAAAAATTTCAAATCTTGGATGATTTTGAATTGAATTATAAAAGTTTTAAACAATACTTTAGTATATCCAATTCTATTGAAATTGTACAAAACTAATATTAATATATACAGAGAAATGATAATTTCTATAAATAATGTATATAATCCAAATTAATTATATTCAAAAATTTTAAAACAAACCAATTAATTAATTTAAAGGCATGTTAATTAAGTAAAAGATTATCAATATGATTTTAAAAATCTAAAATTTAATAATAAGTTGAAATAAATATACCATCATGTTTCTTAGCTAGTTTTATGGCAGTTAGAAGACTATCACATGGACATTCATAAGTGCATAGTAAAACTTTTGCATTTTTAATCATTTCTTCAGCTGCAAGAATATCATTAGATGATAAATCCATTATAGCTCCTGGTACATAAATAATACTATTTTGCCCTAAAAATAGAAACAAAAACTTATGATTACACAGTGATATATTTTGTGTATTAGTTTGAAACTAATGTAAATATATTTACCATCACTAGTAACAGATATTCCAGCAGTACTTGTTTGTGATTTCTTTGAAAATGTCACAAATTCTAAGAAAAATATACTATGAATAACAATTAAGAACATTAAGGAAGATTTGCAAAAATATAATTTTTTTTTACTTGTATTGATGCCCATTTCATTTAGACATTCCAGGTATTCCTTTCCAAAACTGTCTTCACCAAGCTGTTATAAGGAAGAATTAAGGACATTCAGAGCTTTGCTTACAAATTTTACATTTATTACAAATGAGACTGGGACTCACACTATAAAGTGGAATCAAAACCCTTACAAACACCTTTGTCCAAGATGGGATTGGAGCCCACTGACTATTAACCAAAAGCCAGAGCATTAATCATTTGGCTGTTAGCTCAGCTTCAAAAAGAGGAATCAGCACTAAATTGCAGCATTTTTAATTTATATTAAAAGATTTTTATGCCTTGTATATTTATATTGTGCTCAGTAAAATTTGAAAAGCAAAGTAAGTCAAGATAAAAAAAATCTCATATTTATTAAGAAAATAGCTCGTATTTATTAAGTAACCAAATTTTTGGTCCACAGTTTCTTTATAAATGTGACATTTTTGAATGAGGCATTGTGGGAATTTAATACCAATTACATTCATTATAATATTTTTTCTTTACCTCAGAGATGTATTCTTACTACTAGTAAGTATTTAATGTCTTTGACAAAAAGTGTTATTTTGTGAACATATTTCAAAATAAATTTCTCATATAATTACCATATGATTTTGAATTCTTTCTAAACATTTTCATTCAAAACCTGAATATATTGATAATTGTTTAATGAAGTCTTCTCTATATGGATGTAGTCTTTGCATACCTCAGGTTAGTTCTATTTAAAAATATTCCAACAAAGAATAATCACTGGTGTGTAGCACTTATTTTAAATATTTTATATTGTAATAAATTATACAACTTCTCAAAGATTTTTGCAATCCTACTAGCAAGTTAGTTTTTAGCAAACAAATATAAATAGTTAATGTTTTATTAACTTTGCTGATTCTTATTCAATGGAATCATATTTAATTATCTAATTTATTTTGATTATAAATCACGAGTTATTATAAAGAAAATGAATAAGATTTTCAAATGTATTCATTAATAGAAAAGACATACAATAATATATTTAGTTTCACATGTCTTTAATTATTTAATACAACTTTTATTGCACTGAAATATGAAATCTTTTTTTTTTTATTTTCATTTTATTTTATTATTTTATTTTCATCTATTTTTGATGAGTCAATTTTCATTCAACTGTTTCTATAATGATGCAAGCATTTGTAATAAAAGATATTTGATTAACAAAAGATTATTTATTTTTTATAATGAAAAATATTTATTTGCTTAAGAGAAAATATTTACTTTATACATAATATTTAATTGAAGAAGCATTCCTATTAGATAATATTTATTTTTTATTGGGAGATAATAATATTAATTATAAAAATACTGATTATAATATATAATTTGATCAAAAGTTTTGTCACACAGATACTTTTTATTGAAAAGCAGGTGATCACTTTTTATGTAAGTAAAACAATACAATACAATCCTACAATATGTAAGTGAAACAATAACAAATAGCTTATAGTATATGTAGCTTTTATTTATACAAGCTATACATAAATATTGTACAATTATATTATATTTATATAAGCTATTTTCTAGATATTATTAAATCAAATAAGTCATCAATGAATTATTTCTATATGCTTCACAATTTTTGGCATAAAAATCTTTAAAAAAGAAAAATGAGGTTAAAAATGAATGTTAAATCAAATTTTGAATTTATCATATTTTATATATAATAATTATAAATTTATTAAATTTAGGAAATTAGTCACAAAATTTTAAAGAAATACTGTATATATGCCAATTAAATTTGAGTAGTATAAAGAATACACAATGGGAATGTAGACTGAGATTTAATGAAGAAATAATTTTAATTAAAGTTATAAGACAAGACTTATTTTTTTAATACCACATTCATGGTTAATTAACTTTTAACCATTGTATCACTAATTCAAATTAATGGATTTCAGTATACTACATTTTTTAAAAAATTATAAAATAATTTTCTTTAAAAAATAATGTTACAAACCTTTGCTATCAACCCAGTGGAAATTTTTAATTTATTAGCCATTACACACTGATTTGCACCTTTTCCCCCACATCCTTTGGAAAAGTTGTACCCAGCTATTGTTTCTCCAGGTCTTGGAAATCGGCTAACATAACTGCAAAATTAAAAATAAAAACAGATTTTGCATATGTACTCTTATTTATATAATCTAATACCAATATTATTTACAAATTATGAACCAGAAAAATTAGAATTGCTTAAAGAAATAGTTAAATATATGTTTAAAAATAATGAAAATATTTTAGTAGCACTTGAATAATGGAAAATAGGATTTATAATTACGATTCCGAACGTTTTGACTTTCCTAAAATAAATGTTTTTTGAGAAAAACTAAAATGAAAAGTGAGATGATCCCAGAAAAAATATTTGTAATCAAAAAAATCTTTAATGTTTGAATATATCACTCCAAGAAGATTTAATAAATATTATTTCACGAAAAAATATAATTAAAAACCTTATTAAATCAACTATACATCCACCAATAACGGCTATTTCAACCATTTTTTTGAGATAACTTTTTGTATTTTATAAGCTAATAAAATGGGAAGGAGCAGCAATTTCTTTAAAAAGAAATCAGGAATGATTTAATCTTTTATGATAATTCTCAAAATCTAATCTCAATACCCTTATTTTTATTACAATTTTTTTATAATTTTATTTTTCATTTCGTAACACATGATACAAAGTCGAATCGACAACCCAAGTGCAGGACCGACCAACCAACAGGAAGTGAGTTTTTACAACAACAATTTAACACTCGTAACTTAGCAGACGAATTTTCCATGTGATGCCATTCTTAAAATCTTAATTCTTGACTAAAACCAGGAAGCTGTTTATGGGAAGCATTAGTGACACATTAATCCAATGACTACTTATCAGGACGTGATTGAACTAGACGAAAACTAAACCGAGTTGACAGTTGACATTGAGAAACGAGCAAGGAAGCAACTGTATCGCACGAAGGTCGGGATAAGGAGAAAACTTGCGAACTGCAATTTTCATTTGCTCGTATAGCTATAGATTTCATTTTTTTTGCTCTCTTTTGTAATTTAGAAAAGCTCATTATGTCCCGATTTTCTTGCGTGGAAGGTTGTCCTCCCGTTGAAATTTTTGCTTTAACTAAAGCGTGCAGAGAAGACACATTTCCCCAAAAAGTCGATTTGGGAATTGGCGGTAAGATAGTTTATAATGATTTATATATTTTAATTTTTGTTCTTTAGCAAATTATTTGGTGTATTTTAATGAGATTGTATTAATAAAAAATCGATTTTTTATTAGTTTCTATTTATTTACTTAAATATCTGTTATATCTATTGAATCAGAAGGAATTTTATAAATTTATATTGTAAGCCAAAAAGTATTTCTTGTAAAGTTTCTACATAAAAATAATTATGTGGAGACTTGTAAAATTATTTAGCTTGCAATAATAAAAGCACTTTGTTTATGAAAACATATTTTTCATCTCTTAAAATTGATTATTAAAATTTAAATAGTTAATGCCTTATGTTGAAGGGATACAATCATAAATAATTTTTCTCATTACTTAATAGATTTAAGTATAAATTTTCATTAATAAATGTTATATATTTACATATAAATTCAAAAACTAACTACACATTACTTTTATAAACGATCTTTTTTCAAATTCTTATGTATATATATTGTGAAATTATTTTTAGATTCTTTTAAATAGAGATCAGGTAATTCATTTCAAATTTCTTTTTATTTAATTGCAATATTTATTAGCATACAAAATTAATAATATTTTTTATATGATTTAATGTTAGGTAATATTCCAAATGGCAAAAAATTAATCATACTTATTAGCTAATTTTCTTTAAAAAAATTGGATAATGCATTACATTTTGTATTATATTTTAAACTTTATTGAAAATAAATATTTGTTAGTTATTAGTTTTGTTATTGATGTATACATATCTTCAAATATTAACTAAGTACATGCATATTGCTTGTGTGAAAATTTTTATGAGTATACAATATGGAATTCCATTAAAACCTATGCTGATTACATCACTATTTTTATTTAAATGTATTTTTAAATATTTATTATTTTTTATATAATTTTATTAGCAGTTATTAATAAAATGAAAGTAAGTAAAATAAAAAAAGAATGGAACATTTCTAAAAATAACATTATAAAATTATGTTTGTGAAAGGGTAATTTCTTGAAGTAGAAATAATTTCTAACAAATATTCATACATAATAATATTTACAAGCATTTTTTTCTTAATACATACTATTGTACTTCATATAATAAAATTTTAGAAAGTCATGAAATATTGTTAAAACAATATGAAAATTGTTGAGCAAATATTTGTTCTATTTTAATTTAATATATTATTCATTACTATTGCTTTTAATCTACAGTGATATATGTTGGGTAACAAAATCTTTCAACAATAGTAAATTTATATATTACATTATTGAATATTATCTTAATATCAAGGTAATGTTAATATTTATTAATAAAATATGTTGGAGAATATATTGGAATTTTTTTTAATTTAAATATTTTAAGTTTTTCATGTGTGAAATGAATATTTGAAGTTTTTTTTGCCTTCATTTATTTGAAACATACATCCATATTATATAGTGATTAGTATTTCACAATCTCTTTGATGATTTTGGTTTCAAATATAAGGTGAATAAGAAGTTATTGCTTTCCAGCACTGATTGAAACTTATCTTAATAAAGTTTTATCAATATCAAACTTTTTTTTGTAACAAAACTTTCATAGAATTACATTTTAGATAATCACTATTACTCTATTTGTATGCTTGAATATTTAAATTGGTAATAAAAAATCCATTAAAGAAATATGTGCAGTGTAGTTCAGTGCCTGATATAAAAATAAAAGATTTCATTTTTATTCACAAAATTATTTTAAATTAAGACATTTATAAATTTATTAGGTATTAGCAGTATATAATGGTCTTTCCAGTCTTTATATAATAAATTTTACCCGAATTGGCTGTGTACTTTTAACATACTTTTTGTTCTGTAATATATCTCATAATGAAAATATTTTAACTATTTTTGTACTAATCATATTGAAAAGGAAATACAAATTTTTTAACTGTGCTGCAGCATCATTAAAAAAAAACTTTTCTTGTGAGTTGATATTTCTTTTCAATTTTAGTACTACATTTTTTGGACTATAAATGATATCTGTGGTTAATAATAATTTTTTTTATATTTTGGGCAGTTTTATGCACACGTACTTTTTGTAAAAATTGTAAATTTCTACAATATTAAAAAATTAATGGTAAAGACTTGTATATAGTTAAAGAGCAATTAAAGGATTATTAATTTTCCAGCTCTGTTACAATAAATGAGTTTTGAATTTACTGCAAAATGAAAGAAACTTAAAATTTTATCTTGTAAACACCATAACTTTTATCAAAACACTGGAAATTATTTAACAATTTATGAAATGCTACTTAGAAAGAAAAAGTGGTATTAATATAAGTTTTATTTTTTGCATCATGGACATGAGGATTTTCAAAGTATTGTTGTGGTAGAGATCCCCTAACAGCTATTAAAATTGCAGTGTAAATATAGTACTAAACAGATTTGTTAATATTTAAATTAAAATAGTAAACCTTTTTATTATTAGCATATAGTATGTGTTTGGATATAAAACATTTAGCATTGTTTAATAATTTTTGTATATAAAATTATAAATTACCAGATTTGTTGTTATTTTTCAGTAGAATATAGTACCAAAATTATTTAATTTATAACTTTATTTAAATTTTTTCTATGCTTAATTTAAAAGCTATAACTTTTGTGCTGTTATGCATAATTTAAAAATGAAGCTTATATAATGTAGTAAATAACCAAGTATTATGAATGACTGTTTTTCTGGATGTTATCATCTTGTAAATGTTCTACAAATTATAATTGTTCAAGTAATTTAACAGCATTTTCTTTGTAATAATAGGTTAATTTTATAAGGAGTATATATATATATATATATATATATATATATATATATATGCATATATATATATATATACACACACACGCACACACACACACACACACAGTATGTCACTAAAAATCCTTGTCACCCTCTTAACTTCGGAACGGCTTCTGCTATATTCATAAAAGTGATGTCTAAGGTATGGTAAAATAGCCATGCGCTAATAAATGAAACCACCGCGCCACCTGGTGAGAAAACTGATAAAGGGTGCTTATTCTGCCTCGAAAATGGAACGAGATAGGTAAAAAAAGTGATTCACAAAGTTTTAAAAGCATCCTCGATTTAGTACGAAAATATCTTGAAACATTTATGTGAAGAATACAACGGTTAAAACGTGCATTTGTTGTTTCGTGCTGTGACGTGGTAGATCGTACGTGTGCATATTTGAAAAAACAAAAAATCGTTTTCTTTCTGTGGCGGTGAAGAAAACGATTTTTTTGATCGACACTAGCCGTGTTTTCTTTTCACGGCTAGCGGTGAAAAAAATGATTTACATTTCAGTGATCATTTTTCACTTTATTTCGAAATGGGAAGAACCAAAGTATTAAAAATAATTCAACAATTTGTATGCAGTATGCAAATGCGTAAGAAACGTCATGCCTGTTCACCTGAAATGGCTATAAGAGACATCTTCTTGGTAATACCGATTTTGTAGAGCCTGCTGTTGTTTAATCTTAAGAATCTATGGTTTCAACATGACGGCACACTGCTCTAGACATCTCCAGTGAAGCGGTACCTCGTCAAGGAATTTGGCAACCAAATACTAGGGTATGGCGGTTTCGAAGAGTGGCCTCCACGTTCTCCTGATCTGACTCCACTGGACTTTTCCTGTGAGGATACTTGAAACAGGTGTATGCGACTTCTCCACAAAAATTGCAGGACCTTAAACGATACATTACAATCGCGTGTTCCAACGTGTGCAACGTGATCGTCAAGCGAGGATCCAAATGTGCATTACAACTGACGGTGAGAAGTTTGAACATCTTAAATTAAGTATATTGTTATAACTATTTGTTTTCCCTTTCTTAGATCCTTTGTCGTCACAGCACGAAACAACAAATGCGCGTTTTAACCGTTGTATTCTTCACATTAATGCCTACAAGTATCTTTGGTACTAAATCGGATGCTCTGCAACTTTGTAAATCCACTTTTCTCTCTATCTCGTTTTGTTTCAAGATAGAATGCTAACTCCGCAGTTTTCCACCGGGTAGCGCGGTAGTCTGTTTCATTCGGTAGCGCATGGCTACTTTGCACATACCTGGACACCACTTTTATAAATATAATAACGCCGTTCCAAAGTTAAGGGTGGCAAGGGACGATTGGACATGCTGTATATATTAGGTTGGTGCGTATGAAATGTCGGATTCTCTTTACATGCGGACGTTTTCTCCCCTGTTTCGTTATACTTTTGTGTTGCGGCATAACCTCATTCATACTCGTATTGTCCATTGCAAAGAACTCATTTCAGCAAAATAGGTTTTCTCGAAGGTCTTCCCTTTTATTTCTTTTAGTTTTATTGCTGATATGAATTCTGCCAAACATTCGCGTCATTTTCTTATATGAGTACAAACTTGGTAATAGTGCTGCAAAAGCTGCACGCAACATAAACCAAGCGTTTGGGGAGAATACGGTTAACGATCGGAAAGTGCAGCGTTGGTTTAGAAAATTTCGGACTGGCTTGTTTTTCACTGCAAAATGAGCCGCGCGGAAGACCTTAAAACGTCTGTGAAGAATGATGACCTGAAGGCTCTGAGTGGAAGCGGATCCAGCCCGTATCCACGAGGAACTTGCTGTATCAGGATGAAAGTTGACCATACAACGATATTGAGACACCTTTCTGAAGTTGGCAAGGTTAAGAGATGGACAAGTGGGTACCGCACACTGACAGAGCGAAATAAGCTGGATCGGTTAAACGTATGCTCATCGTGCAGCATCCACCATATTCTGGATCTCGCCGACCGATTTTGTTTTTTCAAGCATTTTAGAGCTGTTTTTAAGGGCAAACACTGTGAAAATGAAGACAGTCTAAAAAACTCATTCTCAGAGTTTATTAATTCTAAAGACCAAAATTTTCTAAAACAGGTATCTACGCTTTAAAATCTCTCTCTTCGTTGGGAGAAGTGTATTGAAGCGAATGAACTTTCCTTTGATTGAATAAACAGCTTTGAAGATATGCGGTTTTATACAATCACTTAAGAATCCGACATTTCATACGCACCAACCTAATAATAATAATATAATATTAATATATATATATATATATATATATATATATATATATATATATATATATATATATATATGATATTTTGTATAATAAATTGAAGAACTGTGAAAATCATTAAAAGAACAGTTTTCAAAAATGAGCGCTAGAAAACATGAAAACAAATGAAAAAATTGTGTATTATAATTATAACAAATTTAAAACTATTTTTATTTTAAACGAAAATGTTGTTATAGTTTGTCATGTTCAAATTATAATTCCATCAATTCAGAATTATAAATTGAAGATTTAAATTGATTATATTTATGAAAATATTAATTTATATTTTTTTAAAGGGAAATGTTTTATAAAAGAATCTTCAAAATCAGGGCCTGACTTGGTCTGATTGGGATCCTGGGGAAATAATTCTTTGAGTGATCCTCTTTGATTCACAACAACAAACTCTATTCGATTTGGCAAACAATTATATTGAACTGACAGTATAAAATAAACTTTCTATTCGATTTGGGGCTCCTCTAATGTAGGTTCCTTGTTAAACTGCCCAGCATGCCCTCCCTTATCAAATTTGTCCAAAATCGAAATTGTTAAAATTTAGAAAAAATTCACAAAATAAGATTCGAATTTGCTCTTGCTCGTCGTATCAAGCAGATCACTGGCAGTTTTTAACTTTGCAACAAAGAGCAAAATATGTCTGAAAAACGAGTAAATAAATAATAGCAAATGATTTGCATCGTTGCGATTCATTAGAGTAACTTAAGTTCAGTTTTTTAATTCTTCATTAGCTGCATATATGTAGTTGTCTATTGTTGAAGAAATATATAACTGTGTTTAGCATTGTGGTTAGATTATTGTGTGACACCTTAAAACGAGTTTGAAACGGTTCTACTTCATTGCATGACGGGAAAGCGCTTTGAAAGTAAATGCTTATTTATGTTCTTTTAAATATTAGCAATAAAATTACACATTTAATATTATGCTAAAATCCTATTCGTTTTTGTTGAATTACTTTTAATTTTATACTGATTAAAATTTGTTGCCATAACGATATTTACTTATAAAGATAAATATTTACTTAGTCATACTTGAGTATATATTCGTATATATTGCAACCATTTTTATTCTAAATGATTTGATTATGAAGCCAGAAGTGCTCACGAGAATGGCATGGCATTGAAAGTTGATGTTAGGACTATCGTTTGGTATTAAAATGTGTTCAATATCACATTTATGTGTGATATTGAATTGCTTCTAAAATGTGCAAAGAAATTGTTTAGTTAGATCTCAACATTTATTTAACATCAATATTTTTTTTAAATTAATTTTGTTGTTGTCGGCTTATCCTCTTTAAAGATCTGACATTTGTCAGATCAACCTCATTAAATTGTTGACAGTTAGAAAGTCAATGACTAGCAAGGGATTTGAGGATAAATCCCCTGCGGATACGCAATCCCGAATATGTATCGGTGAGACTGGATGGTCACAGCATTTTTTACAAGTGAGATAAATTTTTGTACCACGTTCAAACGATAAACATTTTAGGTGTCCACTTGAGATTCTGGCCAAGGCAGTCTGAGATTTTCGGTCACATTTTGTTTCCCGAAGAGTTCCAGGAGATGTTCCAGAGTACCATTGGTGTGTTGGTGAAATTTGCCAGATTGAATGAAGTCTAGGTTTTTCATTAGAGTAAAGTTCTTGATACGTAAGTGATGAACCAGTGGGCGTATGTTCCTCACTGCCTTGTTTGGCCAGTCGATCTGCGGTCTCATTGCCACTAATATTTACATGAGATGGAATCCATTGGAGATGTACATCATAGTCTTGGGAGATCATTTTCAATTTCAGCAGAATAGATAAACTTGTTTCATATTATATGACTTTCATTCATATGACATTGTTGATTAATTTCGTAGATAAATGGAATTGCTTTAGGGTATCTCGTTTTGATAGAACGAAGTTAATTTCATGAGCTTCTTTAATTCGAAAATGGAATTAAATTAATTTTGGTTCCTACAAAAAATCATCACTTCTGTCCATTAACTTCTATTTCTAAAGTTAAGACTAAAACAGATTAAATTTTGATTGAAGCAAAATTTATGTATTGTTTTGGTTTCGTATTGGTTATATGTAATTGTTTACTCACCTGTTCTCTTTTTGTACAATTTACGACGTAGAGATGCGATTGCCACATTTTCTGTCTGTTCTATTGATTTCATATTTTCAAAGCTTTTGCATATTAAAGAGGGTTATTTAACCAAGTAATTCATAATTTATTTTCTGTTGGGAAAGGTTGCTATATATTTTGGTATTGGAGAATAGATTCTATAATAACCTACAACGTTATTTTAAAAGTGTTCACACAAGGTAATGCTACATTAAAGTAGTAATTATTTTATTTTAAAATGAAATTAATCTTATAAAATTGAATATTCGATACGTTATTTCTTTCCACCAGTGTTTTTAATTTACTTAAAAAATTTCTGGATTGCATACAAAAATTTTATTTCAATATAATAATAAGTAAATACCTTCAACAAATATATTCAAACTATCAAGATTAATGAAATTCTTATCATAAATCAGGGACAAGCAGACTTTTTTGATCATCCCCTAAAAAATCTCTTATAGTCTTTATTCGATTCTTCTATAAAAAATGATTAAAAAAACCTACTTGTTTCTTAAAGGATTTTACTTTTGTGTTATCAAAATTTTACATTAATTAATGAGAATGATGTGTTTGATGGCGCTTGACTAAACTAGTAGGGTTTGAAACTCGTTAGTTTTAGTCTTAAATCGCATTGGAATTCCACATTATATTTATTTCTCTGCTTTTTTTAAAAATAGAATTAAGATGATTGTGAAGCTAGATCCAACAATATGAACTTAGGGAATACACCCAAAAAAGGAATCGCCACATTACAAAATTTTAGATAGTTTTGAGTACAGTGTATATTTATCCACAATTAAAAAATATTTATGTTTTCCGAGTTTAACTATCTTGTAAATGATCGTTGGTATTTTCAACTTGAGTGGTCCGATAATCTATTCTGACTTGTTCTTATTTTCACAATCTCCAAAATCATCGCCTAGTTTTTGGAAATGATTTGCATGTATTTCCAGTTTTCTGTAGGTTAAATCCAATTTTAAATTTGAAAAGTTATGCAAATCTTTACGTAACAATGAAGACTTAAGCGAATTTCATTTAATTTGAAAGCTTTAAATTATTGTCCGCATTTGAATTAATGTGATATGTTTTTCTTAAAGACTGTTTGAATGTTATTGAACTTTGCCAATACATGTGTCAAATAAAAATAATTTTTCTTTTTGTAATTCTTCATTTAAAGCTGGATTAATTTCTGTGAAAAATACTAATTATTCAAACCCTTCAACAAGTTTTTGTGAACCTGCATTTCTTGAAAATTATCGCGTATTTTGGCGTGTAATAGTATTTGTGTTTTAATAGTTTAACATTTTCCTTGTTAAGTTTAGCAGTATTCGTTATTCCTCTTTATGTTTTGCAAATTTTTGTACTTTTTCATCGATTTCTAATCCACCATTTAAATCAGATTGAATTTTAATTTTACAAAAAAGACTTTTTGGCGACTTCTGTCATAAATGATTGCTGGATGTTCATTGTTATGACATGTGAAACTTACCATAATTTTTCGATGAATGATCAACCTTAAAAAGACCTCTATGTGTTACCTACATGTTGACGATTCTATTTACTACTCTCTGTATAAAAATATATTTGTTCAATTAAGCTAACATACACTTTCTAATTATCTTCATTCTCAGAAAGAATTCAAAATATATCTCTAAATTTTACCACGTTGATAGTATATTTTTATTTGGTGAGTTTATAGTTATTACATCTTCAGCTTTTTCAGAATAGAGGGGTCATAAAGGGATGCCAAATCCCTTTATGATCCCTCTATTTTGAAAATGCTGAAGATGTGGCCAGAGCAGTGCTCCATCCCTTTATATGACTTATCTTTTTTTTTTCTCTTTGCACTTGTCACATGACGACAACAACAACATAGTTATTAGTAGTTTGAAAAGATTTCGTTAGGATTTTTCTACAGCTTTTGTATTTAGAATTGTAGGTTGTAGTTCTTTCGCTTCCTATGTTCATAATTAAAAATAATTTTTTCCCCTTATTTTAAATACATGTAATTGAAATTTATTTCTTTGAGCTCATGCGCGCGCACACATGCTATTGATTTTATTAAATTTAAATAAGGATGTAAATTATCTTAAATTTTATTGCAATCAAACACATTAAATTAAAATGCAGTTAATCTTAATTTTTATACTACCAATTATTACTTGATTTTCTAGTTTATTTATTATATTTCTCCAATGTATGTGTGTAATAGTTAATTTAATTTCATAAAATTCCTTAGAAACCAGAATGTTTTCTTTCGTAAAATGTCGCTATTGTGTTTTGATATTTTTAAAGGAAAAAATAATTAGAACCAAAAATGAAAATTAATTTCGTCAAAAGAATCTACATTGACGTATTATATATAATTTAATATATATTATAAATTCTATTTTATTTAGAAATTTTATTAAAAACATCCTTTTCTATCTTAACAAAAAATTAAAGCATTATGGTGTAATCGTTAACAAATGTAAAATTCTCTTAACCTCCGTTAGAAATAATCCAGGGTAATATTTTTTATTGCATGCTCTCAAACAGACATTTGCTTTTTAAATCTTCCATTGTCTGCATCTTCATATAAAAATGTGATTAATTCAATGTATAATCTTTTGTTCATTATCAATAAATCTAACAGCTTTCTGATATTTTCTCAGTATATAAGATAAAGAAGAGTGGTGAACTTGAAGAATGTGCTCTTATTTTGTTGAGAATTATCTTCCTATCGTTATATCTATTGTTATGCCACTTTAGGAAGTGAAATGATAAAAATTAAGATTATTCCGGAATGTATGAGCCAAAGTATGTGATAAGATTAAGTGAAGACATTGAACTGTAGGACAAATGCAGTATTTGATTATAATGACTATAAATACAATACATTATGAAGTGAAAATGTAAATGTTCTTAATTTATTTTCATGTAATATATTTTTCCTTTTTTAATTATCTTGACCTACTGGTGAAAGAATATTTCAAAAAATTACAAAAGTCAGTTTTTTAAATCTATTTTATTCCATTTCCCACACAAATCGATTCTATTTAATAACATTGCTTAGACTTCACTTACAAAGACTGCTTTTACTAATGTATTATAATTTTTGATTTGGAGTAAAGTCTTTGAATTTAGTAGTCGGTTTCAAAAGTTAAATGTTGTAATTTTATTTTGAATTGATTACTTATGAAGAAATTCGTTCGATTGCATTTGCAACTTTCTAATTACAAGATGTTCTTCAACGCATAGCAAATTCGTATAGGCTGTTTTATGTACATAATTTCTCAATATATTTAGTTTTTAGAATTTTCTAATGTTTAGAAACTTTAAAAAAACCTCAATTGCTTCATTGACAGGATTGACTCGGACAAGGCATTTAATCGAAATTTTTGGTACATTGAAAAACGTTTTGTACCTTCTGCGCAATAGGTACATAAGCATTATCGCTTTTACCAAAAGAATAATTATATCTCTTTGAAGAAGTATTAATCTCCTAATTGCAAACGTTGACCATTCCTGCATTTATGAACTGGATCACCTATATTATTCCAATCGTGCTGGAGAAATAGACTCACCCCATCTGATTATTTGTTGCCTGGTCAGCATGATGTACTGGATAGCACGTTGTAATGTCAAGTTTCAACGGCTTTATATAAGAGATGGACCTTGCGCCACAAAACCCAACCAACCAACCTTCATATTAGAGAAATTATTGTTCTTAAGATAGTAGATACAGACAACGAGAAGAAGAGGCCCTGTTCTATTCCTATTAGCTATCAGGTTAGATAGTAGATACAGGTTAATATGAAGATGTATCCATGCATATCGAGATAATATCTGATCCATCATTGTCTTGAGAATAAAAGTTTGCCCTACTTATTGACGTCTTAATGTTTGGTCAATTATGAGGTTTTTTGTTTCCCAGGTTTTCTTAATCGACCTCTTTCACACACACATTACTCTATTGAAACTATATTCTACTTCCAAGTAACGATTTCCAAATTTATAAATCTCCGGTTCTGTGTTTAAGCATTCGATGAAAAATTAAAAGCCTATAATGAAACACTAAACCATGTGTAATAGGGTTGAATTGGATAAAAAGTAATAGCCTCACGCTTCTGTGTGTGTGTGTGTGAAAAAAAATTGTCCTTTTTCGCAATAAAATTTTTTTATCCATTAACTTTTAATAAAAATCATCTCGTGGAACTTTTTCTTATCTGATAATTAAAGATTTCAATATTATGCGGAATTTAGAGATTTTTTTTATAAAATTTCACCAGGTCCCGCGAAATTTATAAACGGTCATCGAAAGAGGTTATTGCTTCTATCTGTTTATTGAGAAGCATACTGACTCGATTCATGTACGATACTACATCTACGATTCCAGTATTAAAAAAAGTGTTATTTATTCTGAGTTTTCATTTCTATGGGGTATTTTCCTGTATGTGGTTTTGAATTTGTAAGTCACTGTATGTTTTGTGTCATAAAACTGCTTCGGACAAATAATTCTACCCTGACTAGTAAACACTGAATTTTTTCTATTTTTTTAAAGTTTTTATGTGAATAATCTCAAATATTTTCATTTTAGAAGGAAATTTTTTTTTTCATTTAATCTTATTTAACCAAAATACCTCTTTATTTAATTTAGCCTATAAGAAAAAAAATTGTATTTTGAGCCTTATCATTAGGAAAGGAGATGTATAACATTAAAACTTGTGACGGTGAAATTTAAAATTTTATTCATGAAATTTTATCAACATGACTCATTTTAGAATGTAAATTTAAATGCAAGTATGTGATTACAAACTCTTTAACTATTAGATTATAAATATATTCAGAGTGCGTATTTTTTGTATGAGGAAGTAAAATTTATACATTCTTTATATTGACTTATTTTATGTAAGTAAAAATACTGATGGATATATTTTAATTTGTTCATGTAAACAATATTTAGTTTTAGATTTGCTTTCCTTTTTCCCACTCTCACATAAAATATTAACTATTTATTTATATTTAGCTTGGATATTTTTACTCATTTCTTAATTCGTGTTCAATTATTTCCACGAATTATTTATGAGGTTGAAATCATTCTCTATTTCTAAAATAATTGTTGAATTGTAGTATTATATTTCACTACATATTTTTCGTTTCTTAAAATTTCAATGAAACAAATTTTTATTAGGTAGTACGAGACATATTCGGAAAGTAAGTACCGTTTCACTGTATTAACGTTGCAATGCTGCTTTCGGTTTACCGCACATGCGCAGTAGTCTAACTTGTACGCTTTCTCAATTGACGCCATTTAGGTTGTTCTACATTATGTTTTCAATTTGCTGTACACATTTAAAATGTTTAAGAAATTATTAATGTGAGATTCGTGCTGTAATTCTATTTTTGAGCGCAAGGAATGTGAAACCGGTTGAAATCTATAGACAAAATGAAAGATGTTTATGGTGAAGGAAAGATGAGGAATGGAATGGATAGAAAGTGGGTTTAGAATGCTTAGTGAATGTCGAACAAATGTCAACGATGAGGCTCGGAGTGGTTTGCTTTCTTTTATCAACAATGATCTGCTTAGGAAAGAGTTGATGAAAAAATCCATGAGAATAGATGTTCTACAATGACGACGTTTACAGACGAATTTCCGGAAATATCACGTACTGTTTTGTATGAAATTATAACAGACCTCTTAGGTTATCACAAGTTGAGTTCCAAATATTCTCACTGACATTTACAAAACCTAAGCGAGTTGAAAGGGCATTGACATTTCTCACACGATATAGAGAAGAGACAGAGCATTTTTTAAGCCAAATTGTGACAGATGGTGAAACCTGGGTTTGCCATATCACACCAGATTGAAACAACAGTCATTGGAGTGGCAACACAATCTCAAAAAAAAAAAAAAAATCCAGCACAAAAAATCATGTGCATTATGTTTTGAGATATAAAAGGAGTTTTGTGCTTGCTGAAATTCTGCCCAGAAGAGAAACTGTCAAGGCAGCATGATATTGCGATCCTCTAAGAAAACTACAGCCCACAATTCAAAACAAATGGCGAGCAATGCTGGGCAAAGGAATTGTGTTGCTCCATGAAAACACTTGCCCCCCATGCTGTTTGTGACACTAAAACGATGTTTTAACAGTTTCGTTGTCTGCAGTTGAATCACCCACCGTACAGTCCAAATTTGGTGCCATCTAATTACCACTTATTCTTTCACATAAAGCACGAGCTTAACGACAAGCGCTTTGGATCTGACGATGAGGTTAAAATGCTGCAAAATCGTGGTTATCGTTATTGGCGAGAAGTTTCTATAAAAAGGTATAGAGAAAATCTGGTAACACGCGCGCTGCGACAGGTGTTTTAACATTGGCGGAAATTGTGTTGAAAAATAGTTTAATATATGACTTTTCATGTTAAAATAATATTGACTTAAAAAAAATATGTTACTATTTTTTTTTCAAAACGGCACTTTCCGATTACGCCTCGTATGTATCCTTTAAATTTAAACTTTTTAAATAATGTAACCATTTTTTCATCAATAGTATTTCTATACATATAAAATTCCGGTTAACTTTTATATTCTGGATTTCGTTTCTTTCACTTGTATTGTAAATTTTTTAAATCAAATCTAGACCCAGATACGTTAAATAATTTTTTTTACCAAGTTTACTTATTCACATTTTGTTACGTTTATTTTTAAACATAAGCCTTAGGAAATTATTCTTTCGGCAAGTGCTACAAGAATTCCCATGAGAAAGACGCTAATTCCAGCTAAGAATGTTCTCATAAATGCCATTAAAAATAATACCTTATGAACAAAAATCCTGAAAAATGGAAAATGTTTATTCATACATTCTACAAAATGTGACTTTATTCCTGAGTTTTAAAAATTAAGTTTCAAAAATTATTAATACATCCGTTGTACTAAAATGATAAATCAATTCTTTGTTCCCAGAAGTATTCATTATTTTTGTTATGGATTTCGATACCTGTTGTTCCTAATATGATCACGTTCTATTTATCCATCAGAATTTGAGCAACAACTTATATTTATCGCATTCTAATTATTAATTTGTTTCTTACTAATTTATTGAAAACTACTTGAGAATATAGTCATTTTTGTCTCTTTTGGCATCTCGAATTTTGACTATTTTGTACAATCTTTATTCAAATGATTTTGAAATATTAAGAATCTACAATGAATAATTAATTTTATGCACCCTCTTGGCAACAGCTAACCAGAATATTGTAATTGAGTTACAAATCGCTTTCATCTTATCTCGTTCTGGAAAAATCTTAATTCTTGAGATTTGTCGTGAATTGTTTGCGCAAATAATAAGGCTCATTCCCATGCATATAACAAAGAATTCATTAGGAAATATTTTCGGTATAAGATAAGGGGTGTTTCTTATCTAGTCTATACTTAATATGAAGGTGATTCTTATCAATTTGCTTTTGTTGCTTTTCTTTGTGTCCTAGAAATTAGAAGTAACAAATTTGTTAAAATAAAATATTAAATTCAAAATAGATTTATGGTTTGTTACTTTTGGAAAATTATAGTGAATTAATTGAAAATAAAGAATAGTCTTTCATTTTTTAATTAACTATTTATAAAATTTTTTTTATTTCTTTCCTTTTATAGATGTATTTAAGTTGTATGTAGCAAATTATTTGAATATTGATGAAAATGAAATATTTATTTAATAAATAATTTTAAATGCATAAAATATTGTTTTTTTTTTAAATAACCTATTGCATTTGATCATAGTAACTTAAAATTCAAATAAAAAAATTTCTATTCAATTTACACTCAGTAAATGAAAGCATTGTGTTCGGACGTGGACTTTTTAGAAGCAAAATAATATTCATACCTACGTTTGATCTACCCCTTAAAAAATCTTTGTTTTAATGTGATCATCGAACAGATTAATTTTTTAGTATATTTAGAAAAGTTTTGCTTGAACAGAAATTTTAATAGAATACAAGGTTATTACAAAAGAATCATCGGGTTTCCGAAGCGTTTATTTTGGGACATAATTGGGTTAAAACAAGGCGTTATACATGAAAATAAACCGAAAGTTTCCAAGATTGACGTCCGTACTATAGATGTTCAATATGGGCTCCATGAGCAATACGACAAATGTCAAGGCGGTAATTCAATTCGCTTCACATATTACTCAGTTTGGTGGCGTTGATGATTACGATTGCAGTTCCACAATTCATCCAAAGTGGTAGGTAACGGTGGTACGTAGACACAGTCTTTAACATATCCCCTGTGGTATGTAGACATTCTTTAACATATATGCACAAACGAAGATGTCACACATTGAAAATTTAGGCGACATGGTCGGCCATGAAAACAGTGTCTTGTCATCTCGGATATGTCAATCAATCTACCATTGTGGGAGTTACTGATAAGGTTGTCAGGAAACTATTTGTGCCAGTGTGATGGAACACCATTCTGTTGGTAAATGAAATCATTGATACTGTGTTCCGGTTGCGGAAATAACCATAAGTAAAGTTTGTCCAAGTAGGAAGTATCTGTCACACGATTTGGGGAATCGTGTTCGTGTTCCACAATTTCATGGGGACTTACTGTGCCACATACCGTACATTACGTCGGTTGACCTTTCCATTAAGATTTAAGTTAGTATCGTCATTGAAAAAAAAAGTGTTTTTAAAGTCGTCTTCACAGACCTTTTGGATGTTGCCACAATTTTTTTACATAATTATCCGACTTCAATGATTTTCAATAATTGCAGCAGCTGTATACGGTACGGCTTAAATCGTAATGTTTTTCTCAAAATTTTCCTCCCAGTCGTCCGTGGAATAGAAAGTTCGTGGCTAGCGTGGTTTGCTGATTATTTGGAACTACAGATGAAATTCTAACTCGGAATCCTTCAGTAATTCTTGGTTAGGTGGAACTTTTGCCTTTACATAAACAATCGGTTTCTTTGACATGTCGATACCAGCGCAGAATACTTTGCTGGGTTGATGGTTTGCATTTGTATGACCACCGGAATGTTCTGACTTAGGAAATTCTAGTACCCAAAACGTTTTCTGCTGTCCAATTGCCATTTCGAATATGAATATCACGCAGCAACCATGGCAACCACATTGACATTGCATATTCGCAGCGTGAAACTGTATTCAACGCCCTCTCGTTTGCATTCATGGAAACGTATACGTTTCGAAGTTCGGACGTAGTAATGTACAAAAACCCGATGATTCATTTGTAATAACCCTGTTTACTATATCTCTGTAGAAATAGTTCTATTTTGAGTTAAAAAATTGCAATATGCTGATTGCACAAATTAGTATAAAAAATTCTCATTCTCGGAGAATTCTAGTATTAAGAAAAAAATTCTTATTCTTAATATGACCATCCAAGAAAATTTATTTTTTAGAATATTTAGAAGAGTATTGTTGAACAAAAATTTCAATAGAATATAATTTATCTCTGTATAAAGAGTTCTCTTTTGAGTTTAAAATTTGCGATTTGCAGATTGTAAATTAGTGTAAAAAATTCCTGTTTTTTCTAAGCAGTTGTCTTATATATTTTTTATCTTAAGAAAACGGAATGCCAAGTTAATATACTTTAAATCTGTACAAAGTCACAAAACAATTTCCATTTAATAACTATACTGAAATCATCGATTTATTATTTAATATGTAATTCTAGTTTATAAATAAAATTGTCATTGTTATGGATTTGCTGTTTCAACTAGTTTGTAGCTTTTCTCGATTAAGTAAATGCGGTTCCCATTGAAAACTAATTCGTTATCTTATTTGTTGTTATTCCAGAACTTGTACTGTATATTTTTAAATTAACCAAGCAATTGATATATTATTATATGAATTTTATGTTTAGATTATTTTTCTCTCGACATTTCCTATGTTTATTCTGTTTTATAATTTTTCAATATTAAAGTTATTTTGTTGTAAGATTCTTTGGTTAAAATTCCGTATTACCGAACCATCTATATAATTTACAAATCAGTATCTTTTAAAAATGCTAAAAGTGGCTTAAAAATTCACATAATTCACTGTATTAATTATTGAACTATGAGAGAGAAATACGTACTTCTGCTTCTTTGGTGAGTTTTGATTAGTTCACTTGTTTTTTTTTTTCTTGTAACATATAAGTACAATTCGCTATTCTTAAAAAATCCGCTTAGAAAAATTAACTTTAAGAAAACATTTTAAACTTAGATCTGAAAAAAAAGCATAGTATTTTTAAATTTTGATTATTAAAATAAAAATTGCAAAATACATAATAAAAATTGTTCAAACTCATATAATTTGATGCTTTAGAATTATAGAAATTCACAGTTATAGTTTTTATAATATATTCTGATGGAAGAAAATAATTGATTCAATATTTTTTATTACGCAGTAAAAAGCATGGGTTTATTTGCTAAACGAAATAAATGATGAAAAACGATTTCGGAGATTTAATAAAAGTTTGAATCCAATTCATAGTACAGTGTAAACAAGGGCAGAATAATCTGAAATCTTATTGGATGGTTATACCTTACATGCATTTATATGTGTCTGTTTCAATAACAATTCATGATTTAATATAAGATCTCACCTACAATTATAAGGTTGACTTAAAGCATCAGAAAAACATCTCATCAATTCAATTTTATGGTTCATGAAAAATGCTGAGAAGTATTTTACTTTCTGAGATTTTTATTAATTAAGCATAAGAGTAAATTGAGTTATTACTTTTGTAAGAAAATTCTTATTAAAATTAAAACGAAGAGTATGTTTTCTAAATAAATTTTCATTAAAAATATTTGGTAGAATTGTTGGTATTTGACTTAAAAAAATTATATTTTAGTGACTCACTGATCAGTTGATTAGAAAGAAAATAAATTATCGCTATTAGAATATGTTATTAAATAAAATATATTTTTAATTAATTTTTTTAATTAGTAACATTTTATTCAAAATTTTACACATTTTAATTACATACTACACATTTTAAAGTATTTTAAATCCCCGCGCGCGCGCGTATATCAGCTGAAAAGTGAGTGGTCTAGTTTTCAGTTTAATTGTTTGTGGAATCATTTCCCACTTTGGGTATGTATGCTTTTTCGAAATCCATTTGAAACTGCTGTTTCGATTGAATTAGTTTAATAAGAAAAAAGTGGTTATAATGCGACAAATAAACTAAACCAAACTTTGTAAATAATTGAAAAATACAAAAAAATGTAACATTTATTTTTTATGATGCAAAATAACATGATAGAAAACAAAGTAAATGTCATATGAAATCAACGTTACAAAAGTATGCATTAAGTAAATTTATACAAAAATTATAAATAAAAATCTGTAGGTCCCTGTCTAATTATCTCTAGTGTAAAGAAATGACTGTTGAGAGACAAACAAACCAAAGCAAAGCTAGTCCTAAATTGCGTAGGTCCTTGTCTAATTATCCCTCGTGTGCAAGAAATGACTGTTGAGAGAGATTAACAAACCAAAGCAAACCTAGTCCTAAATTGCGTAGGTCCTTGTCTAATTATCCCTCGTGTGCAAGAAATGACTGTTGAAAGACAAACAAACCAAAGCAGACCTAGTCCTAAATTGCGTAGGTCCTTGTCTAATTATCCCTCGTGTGCAAGAAATAACTGTTGAGAGACTAACAAACCAAAGCAGATCTAGTCCTAAATTGCGTAGGTCCCTGTCTAATTAGCCATCGTGTGCAAGAAATAACTGTTGAGAGACAAACAAACCAAAACAGAAGTAGTCCTAAATTGGGCTCTACTAGTTAGTGAAAGCAGGCAGATGGAATTCTTCGTAATCTAGAAGCAGGGATTCAGTAGAAAAATCACCTATTACTTGACTTACCACCCCCTGAAATATCATAGCGACCACAACTTCTGAAGGGATTCGTATTTGTACAGCAGCCGCCTTTAGTGACACCACAGATCTTAGGTTTAATCGGGATTCGAACTCATTACCTTCCGATAGGGAGAACGACGGCCTAAACCAGCCGGAATTCCGCAGCCCTACTGATATTCGTGATCAGTAACGATACTTGTCATACTTCAGTTTAGAATAATGTTGACACTGAGCGGTTGCTATGGTAGAATTAAAAAATTTTAAAGCTATTTTCCTCAAGTATGACATTTACTTTGATGTTGCCTTTCTTCTGGAAATTAGATTACTTTATCGAACTGACGCTAAGCAAATAATAATACTGGTTAATTAGCATTTCCTATTGATAAAATTTTAATGTTTTAAGTATTTGTATAAGTATCTCAAATTGGGAAAACTAACCCAAAAAAATTTTTATGGTCTAGAACAGGTTGAATACAATAATCAGATACATATTTCATCGAAACTGAATTGTTCTAGTTATTTTTGTTCGTAACTTTTTTAATCAGACTTCTTGAATTGAAAATGAATTAAAAATGATGGTAGAGAAATTATAGTGTGGAACCATTAGATTTAATTATGCTGTTTAATTTTTAAAATGGCAGTTCCGTCAACATTTTAATTTTTTAATACAGAATTAAATTTGTTGCTTTAGTTTCCTTGTTAAAAGTTTGAAGAAATTTTCATAATTTGCTTGAATAACTTCACTCAGCATTCATTTCAATTTTTTTTAGTTAAAAGAAGAAATACGCCCTTAATACATTCATAAATCTTTTAGTATGGAATTATGGTAATATAGATATGGATATATATACTATCATATATATAGTATATATATATATATATATATAGTATATATATATATATATATATAGAATAGAATATTTACTTCGCAAAGTAAAATTATTTTTAGAAGTGTTTCATAACATAATATGCTTTATATAATTTTATATGTGATATATTATGCTTGATATTATCATTTTTATAGAAATTTTTATATATAACTATAATTAAATAAGTAAATATAAAAAAATTCGTAGTATTCCAACTTATAATTTTTATTGTTGTAATTTTTCTATTTTATGAGTATTTACTACAACAAAGACAAATAAATTGAAACTTTTTTGAATTTTCCTGATCAAATTTTTGTTTTTATTATTGCTGAATAGAATTGTTTACTAGTTTCTTTCTTATTAATATATATAATTGTTTATTAGTATCAATTCTGTGGTAATTCAGTATATGCTTTAACTTATTAGTTATGGTTTTATGTTTATATGGAGTGCTTTTCTAGAATAAAAATTTATTTTATAATTAACTTGATGTGTGTGTGAACGGAATATGTTAAAACTCTGTTGGATTTCCTTTCGTTATCAGGGCATTTTGTTAATGGCATGGCTCTGCATTAATCTCTCTTATTTTATTCTCAATATTATGTTGCTTAAAATAAAACATAGATTTAGAAAAAAAAAGTTTGTGAAATTGCCTGGAGGAAACTATTTGAAATGGCAAATAAAGTGAATACCTTTATTCATATTAAATCCTCTCTCTTGATTTCGCAATAGCCCAGTCGGTGAAATTTCCGCCTTTCTTTTGCGCAATCTTTTTAAATATATTGTATTACTGAGATGTGATTAGTGAGTTATGATTTCAAAGTGGCTATTTATCAAATGTAAAATGTGCTCTGGAGATTAAAGGCGATGCTCGAAAGTATTCAGTTTGTTCATAGTTAGCCAGAAAAATGCAAAGCAACTTATAAAAATATAAAACTGTTCGTTTTAGAATATAGAATTCTTGGAATTCAATTTGCGAGTAAATCGAAACTGTTGACTAGTAAAAGACAAGTATTTGAAATTGTAAAATTTAAGTGTCTAGTAAATGATTCTCAATAAAATAAAACTATAAATCTCAATAAAATGAAACTATAAATCTTTATAAAATGCCATTATATAAATTTATAGTTATGTATAGCAAATTTGAAGCGTCTTTAAATCATCAATTAAAAAAACCAGTAATTACAAAAAAATCCATTCAACTGAAGATACTCTTTATTTTTTTTCTGTAATATATAATCATAGACATAAAGTATGCCGTGTAAAATATAAAAGAATGACATTCTTGGATGTTTCATTTAAGCTAATTAAACTTTGTAATGAAACGTTTTTATATTAAATAATTTCAGTTTTAAACATATATATTGGTAAATAAAGATGTATCATGCACAATAAACTAACATATGCATAAAATACTGTCAAAATTAAGGTCGTTAGTGGACATTTTTCGATGTATTCATAGATGTATACAGAATAGTAAAAGTTTTTCCAATTAATATCCAAAATTTTAATTTTTTTTTTGGAGTATACATTTTTCTAAAAATGATTATTACATCTAGGAATGTTTGATGATTGTCAGATCAAGCCTCAACTCTTACGATTTAACTAAGTATTATACAAATAAAGTTTTAATAGATATTTCATGTTTATTCTATTGTAATTGTTAATTGATTTCGCCAATCACATTTAAATACGTTTGGAACTATTCATGGCTTGCGGATGATGTTTTTAATTGCTCGATTTGCAGAATTTGTTCTCAGAACTACTCACTGTTTTAATTTAGCAATCTAAATATTAAATATGTATGTATTTTTAAATTTGCCATTATTATATAATTTGAAATTTGAGTAAGTTTGAATTTTTTCTGGAAAAAATTCAAGTTAAAGATGGTGAAAACGGCCTTTTATTTTATTCAATATAAATATTTTTTCTTTAAAGCTGATTTTAAAATGTATATCACATCACTTTAATTTAATATCTTTAAAAGCTTCTCTGAAATTTTAAAGTTTATTCATAAAATTACAAAACTAAATGATTAACATTTATCTAAGTTAGACACAATAAAATAATGAAACATATTTTATAAATAACCACTTTTATTTATCAGTTTTCTCCTGTGCAAATTAGAAAACAATTTTTCGTTGTAAAATTGATCAGTTCGTTTTGTTAATTTTTACATTAAATTAAATGCTGTGGTACATATATTGAGATAGTAAGGAAAATTTAAATTTTTACTTAAATTTTTTAATAAGTAATTAAAGTTTCATAAATTTCATTTGTATACCTATTTAAATTTTAAATATTAAAGAAAATACATCTAAAATTTATTTAACCGAATATGAATAGCTATATTATATTTGTGTGTGTATATATACACATACATACATGCATACATACTCACACATATAAATGCACCTACATGTGAAAAAAATGCAATCAGATTCTCATAAGTAAAAAAGTAAGACTCTCATAGGGTAAAAAAGTGGTAGGAGACACTTATAAGAGAGAGAAGTTGAATGAGACGCTCTAAGAATAGTGAGAGTGAGAGAATGAAACATGTGCCTGAATCGTTAGAATAATATCTATTTTTAAATTTGTTTAAAATTATTATGAAATCTTACACATTTTTATGATAGGAGAATGTAAGATTTTTAAAATATTTATCTGCGTTATAAAATAATTCAATATATATTAATTTCGTGTAAAAGAAGCTCATTTTAATTGATAAATAAATCCTATTTATATTCCTTATTCATGATTTCACTTTTTAAGAATTAATTTTCAAATTTTGGTACGAATTTTGACATCCTTTGAGCAATTCTTTAGTTATAATATTGAATTTCATAATTTAAACTATCACCTTCATGAATTTGTAGTTTTGAAATCATAATATTTCTTAAAAATCAAACTATCTTTTATTAAATTAACAGTAACATATGATAGGGTATCATTCCTTGAGAAAATGCATAAAGAATTTTATTCCAAACATACCGTATGTATTCCTAATATATATAATATTCCCTTTATATTAATTTACTTTGCATTTTCAAAATTCTCTCTTTTAATAATAATATTAAATGTATATAAATTTAATATGCTTGTGAATTCAATAAGTATGTGTTTGAAATGTAAGCGAATTTAGCATATTAGTGAATGCCTCAAAGTATTTAAGTTAAAAAGTCAAGTATTGGACAAAACAAATATTGTAAACTGAATTGATAATTTAGTATTAATTACCATATGCTATGCCTTAAATGTAAATAAGAAACTTTGGTAACATAAAACTAAATTAAATAAACAAGTTAATAAACCTTATTAACTGAAAAAAATATTTTCTTCCATATGGCCATATTGAAATTTAAAGTGAATAAGTAAACAAAATGGAATACGTCTGAATCTCTTGATTTTACGATGAATCTCTTGGTTTTATGACTTATTTTTGCTCTTATCCTCAGTCTTTTTTACTAAATTTAATTTAATTTGCTTTCTTTAGCTTATCGGACAGATGAGGGAAAACCATGGGTGTTGCCAGTTGTTCGAAAAATGGAAAAACTGATTGCTGCAGATGAAACCTTAAATCATGAATATCTTGGTCAACTTGGATTGGAATCCTTCAGCACAGCTGCTTCCAAAATGCTGCTTGGGGAGGACAGTCCTGCTGTTAAGGAAAACAGGGTGAAAATGTTTTCTTCATCTGAATTTGTTAATTGATATTAATTTTTGAAGAATAAAAATATTTATAATTAGGTTTTAAAATTCAAATTTTTTTAAATTAAAAAAAATTTTTAATAAATTGTTTTTAATTCAATATTAGGAATGAAAGAAATTTTTACAGTTAAGTTTAAAGAACTTCATTTCATTTGATAGAATTTATTTTTACATTTTTTATATTTATTACTTTATTTTCTTAAAGTTTTATTTTTATTATCCTCTGCTAATGGCATACTTTCTGATTTTGAGCTATCACACACACGCGCACGCACACACACGCACTGATAGTTCAAAATTTAAAAGAAATACAGAATAAAAGAAAAATGAAAAGAAGTAATAGCTTCTTCAGGGGGTGTTGACCACACTGGCACATGTAGGTGTTTTCTGCTGTGGCTCCAGACTAAATTCTTAATGATAAGTGTGTAGTGGCTTCATTAAGACTTTAGTCTGGAGCCTCTACAGAAAAGCCATACTTGGTGCCACTGCCCCCTAACGAAGCTGGCCATGTTGGTACTTCATTTTATTTTCCTTTTATTGTGTTTCTTTTAAATTTTGAACTATCTATTGAATATATGTTTTATCTGTTTACTATATTTCATCTTTTCAATTTATTTTTCTCCATTTGGCATTTGATTAACTAGATAAGAAATTTATGATTAATTATATAGTATAATTAATATTTATATCTTGAATCAGCTGCTGAATAGTTTGCATTCTTTACTTCAGTTCAAGATTTTGCATGTTTTGATTTCCATTTCATGCAAGAATTGTTGGGATTAAGATAACTCTTAAAAAACCCAAGTTTCTATCTAATTATCCCTTGTGCAGAAAAAAATGACAGTCTAGTGATAAACAAAAGAAACTAAATTCAACATGTAAAATTAATTATTGACTGTCTATAATAAAGCACCTTTAATTTTTGAAGATATTTATACATTTTATATGTAAATGAATGATTCTTGAGAACATTTTACTGAATTTACTACTAATTACCATTTATAATAATGTTTTTGTTGCAGATTTATTATTTTATTGTGTCTAGAGTAATTGTTATTTAAACTCATTGTGCCAAGAAGCTAAGTAAAGAAAATTAAATGGAGAAATTCATTTGAACAAGATTTTTTCATAAATATTGTTTTGTGTATTTATTGTTGTTCCTTAAAATAATTTTATTTTTCTTGTATTTAACTAAACAAGGCTATTATTCTTATAAAATTAATTGAGATTTTTAAATGTTAATTGAGAATTCTTTCTGCAAAATAATATAATTTTGCAGAAAGATTCTTCCTGTAGTATTTGTTTTTTAAATTTGTTTTGATAAAAATTTTTAAATAAATAGTAAATTTAAAATTTTAGTTTTTCGGTGTTCAATCTTTGAGTGGTACTGGAGCTTTACGAGTTGGAGCAGACTTTTTAGCAAAAGTTGTGAAAATGAAGACATATTATGTATCATCACCAACTTGGGGCAAGTATTATTTTAATAATCTAATGGAAAATGATTTAATAATTGATATCTATATTGAACTCATGTATTATTAGTAATAACTATTTAAAATGACAACTATAATTTACCAAAGAATTTAATTATTTTTAATTGTTATATTATATGTTCATTGTAAAACATATTAGAGAGAAAAATTATAGTTTAAAATGAATGTATTTGCCTAAAAATTTTGTGATATTTTATATGTAATATGAAATACTTATTTGCAAATATTGTACTTTCAAATAAATTGCTATTTGCAGGTACCTAAAATAATTGCACACTAACTAAATCTAGAACAATTTAAAATTTATATCTAACTAAGCATAAATTGATATATTTTAATTTTTGAATTGCAAACAAAATATTTATAAGGAATATATATTGTTCAAGCTCTGGTGATTGATGGTAGGACATGCAAAGAAAATTGTTACTTAAAATATTTTATGATTTTGTAAATTTAAGCAGAGTTATCTAATAGAATTTAAATTTTCATATAATTCTATGTTATTTTATATATTTCACCTAGCAATGTAGTGCAGACTCATTTAATATTGTATGGAATATTTTATATCGTCATTTTTTTAACACATTTGTAGCTAACAAATTCACATCCTAAATATGTAGTGGAGTTTTCTTGTTTTTAAATAATTTTATTTAGTTATTTTTACTAAGCAATATATAGATTTACTTTTCCTTCAAATATTGTTTTGTATTTGGATTATTTTTCTAAACACATTTAATTTGTGTGTGAATATTGTAATTTATTACTACTAATAGATTTGTTAATAGATGTAGGCATCACAGATATTTTATCACAAGTATTATATTAGAAAATATTTTATTTGCAAATATAGTGTATGTAAAGGAACATTTTCTTATACTTTATAAATTTAAAGTAGTTTAAAATTTCTGGTTTCTTTTCTGTACAAATCATTAATTTTATGTTAGACAATTTCATATCATAAAGATTAAATATTTTTCATCTATTAAAAACTGTATTTATCAATTTGTTTTTAAAGTTACATCGTCAAAATTTTAATTTGTGAGAGTTCAACTTTAAAGAATTGTGTTTTATTTTAAAGAAAAATAGAGAATAAGTTAAATAATGTAAAAAAAATAATTGATGGATATTTTATTTCCATTAGAAAATTTCTGTGATAATTTTAAGATGTTGTTTTTTCCTCTAGTGTCTTAAATTTTAATTTGTATTAATATTTATATAAGAAGTTGCATAGTATTAAATAGGCTTTGAAATATTTTATGCAATTGTGATAAGTTAGTGACTCATTTTTACATACCAAATAACCAACAAGTTTGTGTGCAAATTTTAATAAACGTAAATGGGCATTGATTTATCGTGAGGAAAATATATTTTGTATGAAGCAATATTTTGCCTCTAAAGAATTTGTTTATTTTTATATTGATAATTTTACTGATGAATTTTTGTTACCTATAATATAAAACTGAAATGAATGCAACAAATGTCAATAAATTTGTGGCTAATGAATATTTTATATTTTATTTCTTCGATAATAAATATATTTTATTAGAATGTATGCCTTCTCTTTTAATAAATACAATGTGCAAAATATATGCATCTTCTTTAAATTGTTATAATATTTAATATGATAATGCATTGTTAAATACTTTTTATATATATATATATATATATATATATATATATATATATATATATATATATATATATATATATATATATAATAGTTTCTTGCCAAACTTTTTGTTATTTTAACTGGTCTTTACTAGTAAATTTTTATGCAGGAAAAGTGATTTAATAACTTTTAATATAATCTTTTATTTCATTTTAAGCAATTTTGAATTAATTGTATATTTTTTGTTCAACAACTGTTTGAAAATTTATTAATATGATTATTCATTGGTAAAATATATTTTGTTCAAAATTATTATTCAATGCTTATTTAAAAAAATTAATATCATAGGAAATCATAAAACTGTGTTTAATTATGCTGGCTTTGAAAAATGTTGCTCATATAGATACTGGAATGCACCTACAAGAGATTTGGATTTTAAAGGAATGATTGAAGATTTAGAAGTATGTGTATTACATATTCTATTGAACTAAAACTAAAAAAAAAGTATGCAGGCAAATCTGGAAATAAAAATTTTTAAGATTAAAAATTTGAATGAGAAATTGTTTTATATTTTATAAATTTTTCAGAATTACTTGTTTTTTTAGAAGTGTATTTGTTTAACCAAAAGATAGGTTTTTTTGATTTTATATATGATGTTTTATTTTTTAATAACATTCTAATTTTTGTCACTATATTTTGGGAGATCCACTTTTCTTAATATTTTCCTCAACTGTTTTTATACATGATGATAAAAAAATGCAGATTTCTACATTTTATTCTAAAATCATTTTTGTTTTTAATCCACTTTTTATTATTTTTGCTGTTGAAATTAAACCTTATTGAGGCATATTTTTTAGTATTTTGTCATACATTTTTTTGTGTATGAATACACTTTTTTTACAGAGTTGGTACAACTCCTGGAATTTGAAAAAAAATTTTTAAGGACATTTGTGAACCTCCTGGAATTTTGACTTGACTTCTTGCAAATTATTAATTATAGAATTTTTACTTAATGCAATTTTTTTGTTAGAAAATGTACTTTTTTGGCTTTTTTATTTTAATATTTTAAAATTTTCAATGAAATTATCTGGAAACCTAATTTAGTATTAGATGTTAATGTTACCACCAGATGGCGACACGATCGACATTAGAGTGTTGTATCTATAACTGTTGACTAAAATACTTAATTAATTGGATCCAGTTCAGCCACAATAACTTCATGATGATCCAATTCAGTTAGGAGTCGATGTAGTATTTAGATTTATGCGTGTGAAATGAAGAGAAGAGAGTAATCACCATTAAGGTCGTCATATGGTGCAATCAGATGGGCAATTTTCATTGATTATTTTTCTATTTGTTTCTGTTTTCTTTATTTTGTATAAAATTCACTGAATATTAATATTTAAATATAAAATTTTTTAGTTAAAATATACTTTTCATGTTTTCATTGATGAAAATTGTGAATAATTTTAATGAATATGGATGAATTTGTTTATTAATGAAATAAAAGCTGAAATAAATTATTTAATAGGCCTGATGGAAAGTGTCTTTTCAATGACCAGTGGACTCTGGAAAAGCCGTATAAATTTTAAATTTTGCATTGTTCAGAAAAAAAAATTCCTAATTTTGTAGAAGAGTTTAAATTATAAGAAAACCAACTGTAAGAATTCAAGATTGTATTGATAAGAAATTTGATCCCATTAAAGATAGAATAAATGCTTTTTATTTTAACTAACTTTCAAATAGATAAAATTTCTATCGCTTATTGGAAAGAGCTAATTTGTGCTTTTTCTAATCTCTCATAGTCAAGTATCTGTTGAATATGGGTTTTCTGTGAGTAAAAATTTGATAGTAGAAAATTTAAATAATCAATTGTGGCTAAATGTATCATTGATGATTGCATCCAAAACATAGGAGGTGTCAACAATATTATAATTAGCAAAGACCTACTTAGTTTTCCTGTTGTGCCCAGCAAAAGTATAAATTAGATGAATTAAAACAGTAAAAAAGTAACTGATAACAGAAGGAAAGCAAAAAGCACTTCTTGAAGAAAGTAACTAAAAATCAAAAAGAAGTGTTTGGAAAATGAAATAAAAAACTTGTAAAATCTACAATAGAGTATGCTGAGAAAGCTGAAAGAACTGGTAAATTAACATTAATTGCAAAATCAAACAATTGTCACTGTGGTGTTTCAAAGAAGCAACAATTATTACTCAGTATTAATAATGAATTGAAACCAAAAGATTTGGAGGGGGAAAGTTAGCATTTTCTAACAGCAATATTTTGTTTACTAAATAACCAAGAAATGGGAAAATCTATTGAATGATTAAATAAACAGCAAAACTTAGAATATGGATGAGAAATTGTTTAGTTTTAAAAGAGTTTGAAAGTGAACAGGAAAATAATTTAGAATTGCTTTTATTATATAATAATTGTGAAAAAAGTCATCCTGGAAACTTTATCTAATAGTTGCATTTGTTTTGAGTAAGTTTATTTATATTTGAAAAGAATTTGCACATCTTGAAATACTCAATAATTATTAGAAGGAATTTATTGAAGATGTTCACAGAAACTTAAAAATAACCCATAATTTTATACAATGAATAATTAAGTAATGTAAAAACTTATCTCTATATATTGATTATTTTATTAAAAAAATTCTGTTATAGCTGTAAATTCATTGAAGGCTTTTTAAGTAATCATTAAATATAATTCTAACTTAAATTAAAAAAATATTAATTTTTGCTATTATTTTTTTCTATTTATAAATATAATCGGAAAATATTGCATATACATAATTACATGCATATTTGATTAAGAACAATTTGTAAAATAAAATAAAAAAATATTTAACATGAATGTCAATACCTCCTGGAAATGTTTGATGTCTCCTTTAAAACTCCTGGAATTTGATTCTTAGAAATCTGTATGAACATTGTTTTTAATGTATTTTTATGTATGAATAGAGGTAGGTAAAATATTTTACAATTTATGGAATATTATTTTTAATTTTATAATTATTATTTAATATTTGATTTCCAGATAAAATTCATCTACTAATTTTTTTAAAAATTATATCTGCTAATTATATAACTATTAAATTTTGGTGAAAGCTGCAATCATTATTTCAATGACTAATATGCGTGTTGTTGGACTCCAAAAATTATTTAAATTTGAGGCATAAAAACATTTTTACATTTAAAAATTTTGCTTTAAAATTATTGAGCTACTACTGAGCTGGTATCAAATTGAATCTATTTAATGATCAATCAGTAATTTCCATCTGATAATTCATAAATCATTTACTTCCATTTTTTATAATAATATTTAATTTTAAAAGCTGTTATTTTGCATATAACAAGTTTAATTTCAATTTTCAGTGATCTTCTTCTTCTTAGAGTTGGGTTTGTATGTCATTGGGCACCTCTGCTTTTATCAGCATTTTGTACTGTTAACTCCAAACACAATGTTTCCTAGTTACCAGTTGCTTGGGTCACCCACTTTATTAATAAAGCCCGAGTAACCTTTTAATGGAGTCTAGGTGTAACTCTCTAGTATGGATGATGCCTAAAGATGTTAATCTAGAGAGGGCAAGGGCCTTGCATTTGTAAATGATATGCTTGATCGTTTCCTCTTGCATATGACATTTCCTGCAGATAGGGTCTTGCTGAAACAGTCCCATTTTATGGAGGTGTTTTCGGAAATAGTAGGGCCCAGTTATGAAGCCTTCGATTAAATGTATCTTCTGCTTAGAGCATCTTAGAATTTCAGAGGCAATCCTTGCTGATGATCCACAGATGATTATGGTCAGAGAGTCAGTCATGCTAGCGATAGCTTCCTGACTTTCACCAGAAGAATATGGTTTGGAGGTCACTTCTACCTCCTGTGAAAGATTCATTGCTGCCCCTTCACTAGATTGTCTCTGAGTTCCCTTGTCTTTTTCAGCAAGGTCTACTTCAGAGGCTTCACCTGCAAATGCAGAAAGGTTTGTTATTTCTTGTGTCTTTTCAGCCACAAGATAACAATTAATAAGCTCAGGTAATATAACAGTCCACCCAGCATTGCCTGAGTTACTGGGCAAGGCAAAAAGCTCTAGAAGTTCGCCAAGCAACTAGAGGCTCTGTTAAGACACCATTACTGCGGTGCCAAATAGCCCTAGGCACGGGTCACATAACACCAGGGTTTACGGGAGCTGGTTCTAGGCCTCTGATTCAATATTCAAGGTTATCCTGTCATTCCTACAGGAGGTTTGGCGATCCATCACCTGCCGACGCGCCTGGTAGCTGCTCAGGCCCCAGGATTTTCAGTGATAGTTTGTGCTTCAATTTTTTATAAATAATTAGTCTGAAGAAAAATTCCTTATTTTCTTGCTACATTTTAATTGTTTTAATTGTTGTTTAATTATAAAGTCTTATATAACTATGAAATATAATTGTAAGAAAAGTGTAGTATATTTACTGGAAAAAGAAATGGATATTATTAAATGCGAAAATGAAGACATTTCTCAAAGGTAAAAAATCTAATTCCAAGAAAAAGTGCTTAAGGGAAACAGTCCCCAAAATATTATTAAAGCGAAGAATATTTGCATTTATATAAAACTATAAAGAATACAAAATACAAATATTTGGGATGCATTAATTAATTATTACAAAAGTATTTAACAATTATTGGTTATTTTTTAATGATTTATTCTTTGTTTTGAAAACAAGTTTCTTTTGCTGTTAAGAATTTTATTTTTATAGTAAATTATTTACAAAATTTTTATGAATTCTCATTACTTACTATGTAAATTATATATCCTTTTCAAACATCAAAAAGTTTTGAAGAAAACAAAATTAAAGTTCTAAAGTAAACTGAATGTAAACTATATAAAAGGTACTTCAGTTTCTATATTTAATGAATTTTCAATGCATATTTTATTTCTGTATGATACTTTGAAATTTATTTTTAAATGATGATTATATATATATATATAATCTGATAATTCTTAAGTGAATATAATGATTTTTAAGAAATAATTTATTAAAGGTTTATACTCTTCTAATAACTAGAAAGTCAAAGAAGAATATTGCAGATCTGAATTTCTATTAGTTCTTTCATAGTGTTTCAAAATTAGGATGAAGAAATTTGAGTCATCATGAAAAATAGTTGGTGCTTATAAAACATATAAAGCTAAATATATTTTTTAATTCTTGTCAACAAATCACACATGTAAAAAATGTTAAAATATTTAGAAAATGCTAAAATATTTTTATTATTAAATATTATTATATTTTAACTAAATAACTTAGATAATTTTTTTAAAAAATTCATTAATTTTTTGAGAAATGGTGCATTGCATTTCCAAAGTATTAATATATTCATCTTCATACTTTTGAAATTAACCTAAAACTCTTTCTTTTTCTTAATTTCATAATTCTGTTAACTTTATGAAAATTCACTTTTCTAAAATTTTAATTACTATCTATCATATATGTAATTTTCTAGTTACTATAAATGTGCACTTTTCTGCAAAAATATGTGTATATTAAAAATGCAATTCTCATTATGTTTGTAAATCTTTGCTATAAATTTTTTAGGAAAGAATAATTTCAATTAAGTTAAATGTCATATTTTAACTAAGGCTATCTGTTATTTTTAGAATGCTCCTGAAGACTCTGTTATCATACTTCATGCTTGTGCTCACAATCCTACTGGTGTTGATCCCACCAAAGAACAGTGGAAAGAAATTGCAGATTTAATGGAGGTAAACACATTTATTAATTTCATTCTTTAGATTTTTTTAATAAATACTAAAAGAAATTATAATTGGATAATAAGCTTTGACTAATTTATTTTGGTTTTTTTCTGTAATGTTAAATCATAATTTAATAGTTGGAAATAATTTCATTGAAATATTTTCATTTTCTTTTTTTAATAGGATACTTTATTCCAGATAGAAAAAATAAATTATTTTTTCTTTATAATTTGTAACCTTAAAATAAATTGTTATTTTTAGGTATAGGGTACAAATGTTATTTGTCTTATTTATTATGAAAATGCTCTTTTTAATTTGAAAATAGTAAAACAAAAATTATATTTGTTCTGAAAGAATATTCCTTTCAAAAGAATTCCAATTTAGCTGAAATTTCATTATCTTTATAAGTAAATCAAAGTAGCTTTTGAAGTGTCATGTAGAAAACTCTTTTATAATAATTCATGTTTTTTAGAGACTTTATTATTGTAATATATTTTCATGTTTTTATTCACAAATTTAGTAATTGTAATAAATAAGCCAAATTTTTTTGCTTTAATTTATATCTTAATATTTTCATAATTTAATATTTCTTATACTATCAAAGATTTCAGAAATCAAATTGGATTAATCTTAAAAATACTTCATGATTACAAAACATAAGTGCTATTTAGACTTATTTTAGGCAATTTTGAAAAATATGACATAGAAAATACATGGTGATATATTTTGTTGTGCTTACAAATGCAACATTTATTCAATTGATTTAAATAGGAATTGCATAATATTAATAAAATATTACTGTTATTTTACTGTTTGAAGACATGGTATGTAAAAAGTAATTTTCAACTTTATATTGTTTTCAATTTATTTGCTTAAATTCATAGTTAAATATTTACTTACGGAATTTATTGATTAGTTTTTCAAGAAATATTTTGCTAGAGATTTTATCTGTTTAATTTATTGATAAAACTTTGAGTAATTATTTATTGGAATTTTTTGATAGCTATTTATATTAGAAACTTTGTTACAATGAGTGTCTCATTTTCAACCAAATCTGCTTACTAATGATGCATTTTGAAAGATTTTATTGCATATCTTTAAGGCTACTTGTAAAAATAAAATTATTTTGTATATTTATTCTCTCAGCAATTTTTGAAGTTAAAGAAATAATAAAAATATTACTATAAAATATTAATTGTTAATTTATTGTGGCAATATTTTTATTAGAGGAAGAAACTATTTCCTTTCTTCGATTGTGCTTATCAAGGTTTTGCATCTGGTGATTTAGTAAAAGATAGTTGGGCTGTTAGATATTTTGTGGAACGTGGTTTTGAACTTGTTTGCTCACAATCTTTTGCTAAGAATTTTGGTCTGTACAGTAAGTAATATTTTTCCTATTCCTTTAATCGATATATATATATACGTATATATATATATATATATATATATATATATATATATATATATATATATATATATATATATATATATATATATATCTTTGTTTTAGAAAAGATTAAATCTATTTAAAGAATAATTTGATATAATTAATATGATACTAATATAATTATAGGTATAATCTATATTTATGCTTGTCTCAGATTAGTTTTTGCTATACATATATGAGGCATTCTAATTGAAAAAACTGACATTAAGCTTTCTTTAAATGTAATCTTAAATGTAATTGTCATATGACAACTGCACAAAAAAATCTATAAAGAGAATAATTATAATGAATTTAGACGTGCATTCTAGCAATGTATATTGTAATTTTGTTTAAACATTTTATTCACCATAAGTATATAAGATTAAATTTAAAAGTTCTTTGATAAATTAAAATTTACTGTATTTATCAATTATTTTCCATCTTATTAAAAATGCTTATTATTCCACTTATTCACCTTGCAGTTATTTTATTTCTTAAAATTACAAATTGCTGTTTTGGTTCTGATTATATATTTCACACATTTTGGGTTTAATTTAAATTAGTTGTTTGCTTATAAAATCTTTTTATCTATATTTTAATTTCTCATATTTATGTAAATTTTATGTTTCTTTAAATTTTGTGCACGTAAATGCTCACAATTGACTCTTGGTATTACTGGTAATTTATTACTTAAATATAACTAATTTTATATAAATATTAATGTACTCTATATATAATTTTCTTAAATAAATATATATATATATATACATATATATATATCAAATGGAAATAATAGTTATATTTCTTTGTCTACAAGATTTGCTTATTTGAATTTTATCAAAGAACAACCTTACAATTTTTATGTATATTGAAAATATTTTAACTGCATTAAGTATTTGTTAAAAGTTTTACTTTAAACACAACTCTTTATATGCATGAATGAAAAGTAAATATTGTTTACAATTTGTTTTACTTTAATGTAATATAATGAATATATTGTAGTTTAATGATTATTTTTCGTAAAAGGAGGATTAGTTATTGAAATTTGTGAAATTCTGCTATCGTTTGATAGAAGATTTTATAGGAAAGTTTCATGTAGGCGTTATAATATTATTAAAAGTAACACGATTTTTACTTTTAGATGAAAGAGCTGGTAACTTGACTGTAGTCGTGAAGGATCCATCAGTTATTCAAAACTGTCGTGCTCAACTTACCATAATTGTACGAGGCAACTACTCAAACCCACCATGTCATGGTGCTCTTATAGTATCACGAGTTCTGAATGACAAAACTCTTTTTAATGAATGGTAATATTATTCTATTTCTGAAATTAAAAAATATGAATCAAATCAAATATCTGATTTAATAATTTAATGTGAGCATTAATTTATATAATACAAAATTTTGCATCTTTCCTTTTAACATGTTTTTTCCAAAATATTTTTAATTTTTACGAATATAAATTTTTTATGAATCTTTTTTTAATCTTGTAATTTTAATACCTTACTTAGTAAAAATAAAAGCTGAAGTATAAAGAAAGAATATTAATAATGCTGAGTTTTTAATTGATGAGATTGTTTCTCAAATCAATAAAAATAATGTAAAATTAGGTCTATATCTGCATTGTAATCTAATTATTTTGTATTAATTATATAATTTGTATCAATTAATTTATTTCATAGTTATGATATTATATTGAGTTTTAATTTATCGTTCATGCAGAGCATTTCTGAGCTTCCCCATTAATTTTTAAATGTTATAGAAATTCAATTTATTTTGTATGAAACTGTTTATGAAAATATTTTTAAAATATGCAAAATATATTGATTCATGCATTTATATATATTTTTTGTTTTTAATCAGCAAATCTTATGAAGAATTAATATTTTGGGATAGAATGAAGTGGTTATATTACTAAAATCTTATTTATTTTTGTCATTTAATAGATAGTTCTTTATTTTTATCCATTAAAAAATTCAATCTTATTAGATAAATGCATTTAATTTACCCAACTAGAAATATTTCTGCTGCAATTATCATTTGAGAATTTTTTCTGTTTCTCAATATTTAAGATTATTTGCTTTTTTGCAATGACAATACTATTATGTAAGTGATTCACTGAATTTTGTTTATTCTTGTTAATAAATTTAACATTTGTTTATTCTTGAATTTTGTTATACTTGCAGTCATTTTGATACACAATTCATCTTGTAAAAATAATAAAAATCTTTTGTTATTTTTAAGAAAATTGCTTGATATATCACTTTTAATTTTTTATTTTCATCTTATAATTTTATATACTTATGAAACCTTCTTCATTATTCTCTTAATAAAGAAATTTTTCTTTTTTAACATTCATTATATAACTGAAATGTATCTATAAATACTTTATATAAAATATTCATGTTTATATTAATTTATATAAAGTTTTATTTTTACATTAATATGCATACAATTATGTATCACATTAAAATGTTTTTTACACATTTTTTAAAATTTTCTGCTTAGATCTGTGCTGTAAATATATTCTATAATAATTATTAAATTACAATTATTTTTCAAGGCAAGAACACATAAAAGAAATGTCCTCACGTATTATTAAAATGCGAGCTGCCCTAAAGCAGAAGTTACTAGAGTTAGGTACACCAGGTACATGGGATCACATTACCGATCAAATAGGAATGTTCTCTTATACAGGTCTTTCTGGTATGTATTCAACTGTTTTTATTAATCTTTGTTTATAAGCATGCATTATTTTATAAAATGATTCTTGAAGCATAATTATGTAAATGTTGTGAAATATAAACCAAAAAAACCAAAATAATATTTTGGAACCTAATTTAAATAAATGGGAACATGGGAATATTAAACAAATTATTTTTTAATCTTGATGGAAACTAAGTAATTAAGTTTTAACAAACTTAATGAAGTTTCAGTCATAATTTAATGAAATTTTAAATTTTCTTTTAAATTCCTTTCATTTTTCACAGTTTATAGAACTTAAATGAAAAATATATATGATCATAAATACAGGATATTATTTAAGTATTATTGCAATATAATATGATAAATAAAATAATTTAAAAAAAGATGAAATTTTTTTCAAGATTTTTAAATTTTTTTAAAAATATGATGAACAAATTGTTAAAAATTAACTTTTGGGATGAAATTAAATTTTTTTTTTTGCCTTTAATTTTATTTTGTTAATCTGAAATTTTATAGTTGAAAACTGATTAAATTTATAACATTTTTAATAACTTTTGGAAAGATTTGTTTTTGAACTTATGTTATATGTAAATAATAATACATACTTATTGTTTAGTTACCATTTTCTGTTAAATCAGATTTTATTAATCCTAGAATTTTCTTAGAGGGACCAGTATTTAACTACATATTTTTAACATTGTGCACATGCATTTATATATAAACATTGATTAATGCAGTTAGCTTCAGTTCTATTAGGAAATTGAATAGATGTAAATTTTGTAATGACAAAAAATGATTAATTATTTTATAAAGATGTAAATGCTAAAAGTCAAGTTATAAAAGATTATAAAATACATGCTTTTCAAGGGGAGGAACAGAACATTAATAAACAGTTTTATTTTAAAAATTTAGCTAAATCAGTTTTATACACCACTTAGTAATTTTTAGTTGTAAGAAAATTTTATACTATTCTCTATACAGTTAAAAGATCATTAATAATATGCTAATTTATTTTATTTCTCAAAAGTAAGATTCTTTAACTGCTTTAATTTTAGAATCATTATAATGAAATGATACCTTTTGTGATTGTATAAAGTATTTTTTTGTTAAATAATTAGCATGTAAAGTATCTGATAAATGATATAAAAATGATAATAAGTCTTAATGTCTGATACTATCTGAAATAAAGTTCTTTAAATGAGGCAAATTTAATGCATTAAGATTAAATTATCTTTTGAACAATACCAGAATTGACTTAAAATAAGGTGTATAAATATATTTGATATTAAAAACTATAAATTATATTATTTTATTCCTACTTATATGTTCCTTTCATGGAGCTCCCTTTCTTTAGGTGAGTACTAGTGTCCCACTCTTGATGTACCCAGAAATCTCTATTCTCTTACTGTTATTCTTCTCATCGCATTCTAATCTTTTCCTCATCCTTTACCATCCCTCAATGACAAGCGAAGGAGCTCTTCCTGAGAAGCTGTAGCCACTCTGTTTGCTTCTTGCTTCTCATGGACAATCTAGATCCCTATGTATTGGCTGTGCGTGACAACCTCTTTGGGCAGGTGGTACACTGTGGTTCCCAGTGTATCAATCTGGCTAAACTCATAGCTAGTCTGTAAGGGATCAAGGGAAGAGCTCACATCCTTGTCTTGGAGTTAAGGGTGGTCACTGTCTCAGGGGGGTAACTCCCAGCATTTAAGTGTTAGCATCATGATAAGCCCTCAGGCTGGAAATTTCCAGAGTCAAATACAGTTACAAATATCTTATGAGTCCTAATTCTTTTGTTGTTGAAGCCAATTCTTCTACTCGTTACATATTGATAAGCACACACAGCAATTTTCATGCAATATGGCTTCTTCTGATACAAAAACATCTAACATCATCTACTGCTAACACACAAAATGTTAAATTATCGTCAGAAGATATTCTTGTTCACATTGACTCGAAACAAGCATTGGTAATCAGTAATTTTAAAAAAAAGTTTGGGTTCATTTCTAGTGAAAACATCATTTCTTAAAATTTTAAATGAGTCTTGTGCTGTTCTTTCAGAATTTTTAATAGCACTCATGATCAATGAGTATGTGTTACATGTTTTATAAGCATTGGACATTGATGATAGACTTATCCTCATCCAACATGTTATTTTAACTTTTCAGACACCAGTAATACTAAAAGCTATAAAAGTTGGTTATATAAGTAGCAAACTTTGACCATACATTCCTAACTCTCTTAGATGTTTCAAATGTCAGACATATGGTCATTCTCAACAGGCATGTTGGAATAGTTATTCTATATGCGGAATATCTGCACCATCTGGTCATGAAACTAATGTTTGTACTTCAGTCATTTTCAAATGTTGTAATTGTTATGGTTCACATGCTGAATTTTCCAATACTTGTGCCTTATATGGATCTTGGAGAAAGAAGTAATTGCAACTTAGATAAAACAAAATATTACAATATCTGTTCCATTTTCAACTTTGTCACCTATATGCATTTTACCATCAACTAGAAGCAAGACAAAAAATAAAAAACAGAATACCAAAAGTTGGTGTTTCCTATTCTTTTACTTTACAGATAGATGCAAAAATAAATAATAATATAACAAAGAAGAGTAGCTTATCAATATCTGTTCCATTTTCAACTTTGTCACCTAAATGCATTTTACCATCAACTTATAATAGTGCAAAAAAATCTACTTCAATTACCAAAATCTTGAGAAAAATGTTTAAAAAAACAGTCGATATATTCTCTTCTCAAGCAGATATGAAAATGGACTCCTTTTCTATGTCTCAGATCATTTCAAAATGTAGAAAAGACAAGCACACAACACACAAAAAACAATAAAATAAAACCTCCTCTGCTTCATGAAATTGTTGTGGTTCTTGAAAAAACATTGGAGATTTTTTTATAACACTTATCTTTCTCATTTTTCTGGCTTTCCTGAATTTCTTTTAATGCTTTTATTTTTCTGAGTCATTCACTCTTAACATTCTCAATTAGTTCTTTTCCAATAATTTACTCAAGCACTTAATTTTATCAAAAATTACTTTGTTTCAATGCAGCTTATTCCATCTGAGGATATTGCGCTAGTAAAATTAAATCAAGCCAAATCAAACATACTTGTATGTTCTCTTTCAGCATTTGAAACTTTTAAGAATATTTGCACATTTAATGTTGTTACAATTAAATTTAATCAACTAGAAAAAATGCTTTGATTAAGAATTGTTCTTATACAAATAAGATATGGATGAAAATATTTAAATAATGTTTAAAATATATATAACTTTATTCTAATATTAAGTTAATTTATTATCGGAGTTTACCGATCATCATTCATGATTTTTTAGTGTTATAAAATACTAACAAATAATTCTGCAGAAGCAAAGCATTTTTTAGATTTGTTATTATTAATAACTGTAAGATCTCTTATGTTTCATCATATTACTTTCAAAAATATTCTCTTCACAAAAAATAGCTAAAATAAACATTATGAAACTAAGAAATTATGTTATTTGTTTATTTATTTTTATCAGAATATGAATAAAAAAACATTTGAAATCAATATAATTAAAATTCAGTAAGTTGTTTAAATAAAGATATGACATTTTTTAGTAAAATTATCTTCCTTATTCAAATTACCAAATGCTTTCCTATCAAGAGATCAGAAATTACTTTGATGTATAGGCGGAAAATTTGAGTCTAATGTTTAATAAGTTTAAAATTTTTTCCCGATTAAAAAAAATAACTAGATAATCAACAGTCTCTCATTTTAAAGTCTTCAGTCTTCTATCAAAAATATTTCTTTTAGAATCTGGATTCTTAAGTTTCTTTTATTATTTTAATTTTGAATTGGTGTTCAAACATTATTCATTTTAATGACAAAAATCTGAATGCACATATTTATTTTCATTGTTTTGGAAACATAGCATATATCTCTTGTTGCTATGGTTTTCTTTTGATAAAAATTTGCAAGTCTTGCTTAAACACTAACATTGTCTTAGAGATTTAAAATATTAAACTGTACTTTGAAAATTATGAATTTTAACTATATTTGGCTTGTAGTAATAATTCTTTTCCCATTTGAAGTATTTTTATTTTTTTTTGTAGCTCCACAGGTGAAATATCTTGTTGAAGAGAAGCATATATATTTACCTAAGGATGCAAGAATAAGTATTTGTGGTCTGAATACCAAAAATGTGGACTATGTGGCAAACGCTATCCATGAAGCTGTTACAAAATTTCCTGCCAATTAGAAATCTCTTCTAAAGATGTAGGTTATTGAAAAATTAGCTTTAAATACGATGTTTTTTTAGTTGCTATTATACAGCAAATATAGGGATACAGCAAATCTAGTAATTTAAAATAAATCTTAGAAAAAGTTATCTTTTATATATGCATGTGATTTGATATTTGACAATAGGGATTGATATTTTTGTTAATTATTTGAAAGCATTTATGACTGATTACTAAATCATCAAAAATTTATTGATGTTATGTGTTTAACTTTTATTAAACTGTTAAATGATTATCCAAATTATTTTATCACTTGTTGTGAAACATAAATGTATTTATAACGGGTTTTATTATATCCACACAATTTTATTATACTAAGAAATAAAACATTGTAAAATGTTCTTTTGAGTCATTTTATATTACTAATGCTGTTTTCTTGCAAAAGAGTGTGGCCTGTTTTTTTAATCATGGTAAAATTGGTTTAACTTTTTTTGGTGAACTTCGGTCATGGCATGCATAATAATAACGAATGATTTTATAAAATTTCAAAATTTAAAAGGTTATGGGTTTTGCTTAAAACTGTCTGATTGCTTCCTCCATTTACTTTTTTTTTTCAATCTTAAAATTACAAGATCAGTTCATTTAAAATTAAATTGATAGAAATCAAAATATTATAATTATAATTTTTTAAAAATAGTTTATTAAATGATTCCTTATTTAATTTTTTGATACAATGTGCAAAAATTTGGTTAAAATAATCTCTCTTATCGAGTTTTTGTGTTCTTAAATTTGTTACATTTTAAAAAATTACATTAATCAGTTAGGAATAGCACAAAATTTTTTAATACAAATAATGTATAAATCTAAGAATTGCCTATGATAATTGTATGCTGTTAACCATGTATGCACAATTTTACAATTTCAATTGTGAAAATGATGTAACACTTTATCTTAAATATTGTTGTCATCCAAACACCCATTCCTGTAAAAAAATTGTAAAATGTATATTCCACTTTGTTGCTCACATTTCTTTATTTAATTAGTTTTTCTATAGTACGATATAGAACTCCATGTCTGAACTGAAATATAATATTTAGAACCGAAATTATCCAATTATAAAAAATGAATTTTTTAAATATTCTTTATCTAAATTTAAAAAAAAATGACTGCTTCTATTGTGATAAAATACAATCATTTTTCTTTAAATATTTTAAGCATTTCTCATTTTTAATGGAAAAAGCACAATTTTAAGAGGCTTTAAATATGTCAATTATGAATCCATGACAATTTTTAATGAAATCGCTATACAAGGAAATTGCTACCATGTTCTTTTTAAATAATAGTATTTTACTCGTTAATTTATTTCTATTAATATCTTAGAATATCATCTACAAATACATTCTACTGTTTAAAACTGAATGTGTTTATATATATATATATATATATATATATATATGTATATATATATATTGTTGTATGATTCAGCACCGTTCTCTTATGAACTGGGCAGTCATGTGGTTAGTGTCTCTAGTTTTCAGCTCAACAGTTTGTGGGTTTGATTTCTGCTTTGGATTTGAAAGTTTGTAGTAGCTTGTAATCCGCTTTAAATTATATATTTAATTAGTCCTCGTATACAAAAATGTTCATTAAGCAAAAAACGATCCAAATCAGACATACATTGATAAACATGTTTGAAAGAAAAGATTAAATTCGGAGGAGGAGAAGTAATGAAATGGAATAATTTTTTTTAATAATAGGACCCAAATTTCAGAAGGTTGAATTTTTATTTACATATAAATAATCAAGAATTTGCTATTCCTTTTGTCTTTTGTGCTTCCACTAAATTAAGAGTTAAATAATTTGATATTCAAAATATGTTTTGTTATTGAGAGAATACTAAAATGTAAAATCAGTGGGTAAAAAATGATAGTTTTTAATTTTTCCTAAGATTAAATGTTTATTTTTCAAAAGAGAAGTTTATTTTGACGTTCAATTTCTCTTAAAAATAATAAGAAAGTCAGAAAGCACTGAAAAATCTTGGAATTTAAATATTCTTATTCTTAATTTCTCATGAGCTAATATTAAAACAAGTTTGCATTTTAAAGCAAATTCTGTTTTTTTTATTAGTTTTACAGTTCTATGTATATAAAAAGGTAATTATATATAATGTGCATATTTCCTGTTGTTGCTTATTCTCTAAATAACTGACATATTTCAGATCAGCCTCAGAAGGTTGTTGACTGCCAAAAAATCTATGGTAATAGGGATATTAGATGTTAAGTCTCCCTTAGAAAGTCTGATGGGATTCAATATATGATCTGGTGAAACTGGATAAATCACAGCAATTTTTAGTAGTTTGGTAGTTTTATCTACCGCTATCGAAGGAAATACACTTAAATTAGCTACTTGTTTGTCTAACCAGAGTAGTCCTGAAGCTATGCTCAAATTTGATTTTCTGCAGAGCACCAGGGAATATTCTTGGGTGCAATTACAAAAGTGTATCATATTACATTGAGTTTGGATCTTTTTTATTTGAATATAGTTCTTCGTAAGCAAGTGAAGAGCCAGTGACCATTTCATTCTCCCTCACTCTTTTCCCAATCTATCAGAAACCTCATTACCACTATTAACATGTAATGGGATCTACTGGAGGTGGACGTTCTGGATCTGAGGGATCTTCATTTTAGATCATCGTTTGAAAACGACCAGAATCTAGCACTGTAATGCTGTCCATAGTTACTAAAATTACAATCCAAAGACGTGATAACATCAAGCCCTATATTAATCGCAATTAACTGATTCCTGAAGACAGCAAATAACAGGACTGCATTACTTTATTATAGACTCAATAGGATGGTTTTAATAAAAATAATGCTGCCAAGTACGATCTTTTGTACTATTACTGTCAATCGAAACCAGCACTGTATCTTTAAAAATGAACCAAATAATTTTCAAATCTAGCGGTCTAAGATGGTCTTTATGATGAGTTTGTTCTACTTGACGGATGATGCATCGTCATCACCAGTAGTCTACAAAACCATAAAATCGAAATGACTGGAGCTCCTTGAACAAAGGTGGAAATCTGTCTCTGCTCCTTGGATGCTGCCTTTGGAGGAGATAATGAAACAGCCATCAGCCTTGGTGTCGCTTCCAGCTGATAATTCTCCGTATTTCGTTCCATTCAAGTGCACTCCTCGCTCGATATGAGCCCACTCTGAGGTGTCCTGCAGTCTATTATTCTTTAAGCAAATAATTGAACTCTTATTTTTGTGAATATGAATCATGCTTACGTTAATTTGTAAGTTTACTGTTAAAATAATACTTCCCACATTACAAGCATTCATAAATTGTTTTATGATTCAAAAGTACTTGTGTAAGGATATTTCGTAAAATTCTTTCATTTTTGCAATAGAAATGAGAACATGCATTTTGTGTTTGCATGTTTAATTAAAGAAAAGTTTTTATTAGAAAATTAAATTGGAGACTGTATAGCGTCTTCCATGCTTTTATTAAATACTACCATTAAATACATTTATAAATTAATAATTCAACAATTGTTAATGAAAATATTGGAAAAATTATATTGAAACTGTCAAGTTTCACTGTCAAGACTTCAAAAAATTTAATCACAAATGATTAAATTTTTTTTTTAATTTCTAAATGTTGATTTATATTAAATGGAATTATTAGCAAATAAATCGCATTTCCAAAGATCAAGCCTTAGATTCGATTCTCGGTATGAGCAAAGTTAACTCAGCCTTTCATCCCTTGAGTCAGTCTATAAAACTGAGTAGTAAGGATGGTTAGGAACTGAACGCTGGTGATATCGCGTTAGGTTGACCACCTAACCAGGACATCAGCTTGTCTCACAGGTCCCTGAATCAAGATAACAGAAATAGGCACTGTAGACTTTGTCTATTTTTATCATGGTGGTTGTCATGCCTTTGAGTTTAATATTAGTACAATATTTAGATATTTCATAAGAATTATATGTCAAATCAGATTATTATCAACAAATATTTTCTTTTATTATAAAATATCAATAGGAACAAAACCTCGCTATGAATACCGATAGCTTAAAATGTTTAACAGATTTAAAAGTGGAAGTTTTAATTGTATTTATACTATTTTTTAAACTTGGCTGTCTTTTGAATTGCAGTTATTTTACATGAAAAAACATTACTCAGTAATAAGATGACTGAATGTATTAAAATTGAATAAGATTGTTATCAAATCTGAAAAAAATTTTTTAATTGTAAATAAGGATTTTATAAAGTAATAAATATATCTTTTTTTTTTCAAAATTATCATATGGAAGTAATTTAAATTTCCTCTTACTCAGATATCTATAATAACCTTAAAATATCTATACACTTATGTCATTAGTTAATAGTTCTTATTCTCTTCAGTTTACAATGTACATTTATTCCTGATTCAAAATTTCATTTGATACGATTTAATAAACTGCTCAAATGATGACATCAATCTGATTGAGATTAAAACTCTAAAGGAGTATATTTATTTCTAAAGCAATGATTTTTGAGCTTTTATCTTTAAAGATGCACATGCAGGATATTTTAAATTATAATTTTGTGATGCAAGATATGGTTTCTTCTCCATCCATTTGGTGCATACCAATTTTTTTTTTTATTTAGTGGTATATTTAGTAAGTACAACACATATTAATTATAAAAACATACTCAAAAGTGAAATTTGAGCTGATGATTTGATAACAACTACATAATTTGCATTTATTAATTTGTTAAAATTTGTTAAAAAAACTGCCATCTTAACAGAGTGCGTGTCAAACAGAAACTGAATCAAATTCAAAATGTTACAGTGGTCTGCAGAAACGTGTTTTGGGTGCATTTTGGTACAAACACAGAAGATTTATAATTTTGAATAAAAGATGGAGGCTTTGGAGAAATGAAAGAGGAACATTTAAAAGTTAATAAATTTTCTAAGATATTCTACTTAATATCTAAATTAGAATTAATCTAATTTATTCATTTTTTTATTTATTGCTGAAGACATATTTTTAATAATAGTGGAAAAGTAACAAAAAACAACAAAGTATCCCCTGTATATAATGGAAAATATTAGAATTTTTATCAATTAACAAAACATACATTGTTTAAAATAATGCATAATAATTAATATTCATATTCATATTATATTTTTTAACATAAATGATAATTTTGTTGTTTTACAATAATATTATTTTTTTTGGGTTCCATTTTTCTTTTGCCTACAAAACTGTTAATTTTTATTTTACTAAATTACAAAATTATATATTTTAATTCTATAAATATTATTTTGTTATTTTATTTTAAAAATGTGATAGTACTAAAAGTTAAAATTAATAAGGAAATTTGTCGCGTCTTTTGAAAAATATTTCCAACAAAATTACTAGCAAATGCTTTTTGATCGTGACTATCATATTACTAAGAAAAAGGACTTTCTAAATTTATATTATTTTATTTTAAAATAGAAACACACTTTCTGTGTTCCATTTAAAAAAATAATAATAAATTGCGTTTTTTGTAACTGGCACATTTTATTAACGTAACAAGTTTATTTTTTGAAGAAACACACTTTTTTTAATTTTCTTTTTCTTTTTACTTCAATTTAACTTTGTCTCATTAGAAAAAAATATGCTATACTATTTCCCTATTCTTAAATTTAATTGATTTAAATAATGAAAGAGATCTGATGTGCCTAAAAAGTTTTATTTTCTGTTGATTTTATTTTGTTTTTTGCGTTTAAATTATTGCATAGCTACTTGATTATTTTTAGAATTTTTGTTTCTTACTTCAGATGGCTTGTTCTTATTTCTATCTGCTGTTTAAAAATATTCTTTTATTTTACATTTATTTTTTTCTCTTCTCTTCTCTTTCTTTTTATTGGTTACTTAGCTTAAAACTTCACGGCACGTTATTTGGAGAATGGAGTTCTGGCATGATAGGTGTGCTTTCTTAAAAATCGACAAACATATCTTCTTAAATTATTTTTCAACTATTCCGTGCAAGAAATAAAGTTTGTATTATTAAGTTCTTTAAATAATAATTTTTTTACTAAACTGCTGTGCTTTTTACTAAATCTTTATAAAATACTCTATAAAAAATTTACTATACCCTATCTAAGAAACGCTCGCAAAATGAAACTCATTCTTAAAAATAATTTTCACTTCCATTTTATTGATAAAAAAATCAGACAAATCACTTTTTTCGTGTTTTTAAACTGCATTTTTAATCACATTTTTCCGTTTTTATCGTTGTATTGGAAATATTTACTGTTTCCCTCAAACAAAGTACTTCATCTGCTTGTTTTACAGATGGTCTTAGCACTAAACCATTTTCTTCTTGTTTGATATCTGAAACTTCATTCTCATTCGCTATGTTCGCAATCATTTAAAGGTCTGACACTTTTTTTACATACAAACTACACTTGGATTTACTTTCAAAAGTTCTGAAATGAAATTTGGCGATGCAGTGGATTTATTTGTTCAAGTTCATGAACGAGTAAGACATACCTACTTATGTATGGCTTGTAAGATGGGAGTTAGATTTGATTGAAGAGAATTCTCATGAATTTTTATAAAGAATAATCCGAGATCTCAACATCATGAGTGCAGTTTGTTATCCACAATTGGATGGGCTTACTATTCTCGTATTAAAAGGTCAATCCAAGTTTCTCAACCGAAAAAATGGGGGGAAAAATTGAAAATCAGGTGATAAAAAAATAAACGCAAACGATGCATAAAAGGAGTTTGCAAAAAAGATTTTTTTAAAATTTCAGTTCGTAAATGGAAATTGATTGTCTACAGGAACAAGTTGGGAGCTAGCCACTTGTTCGTAAGTTAGAGGTTCGTAAAAATGGTCGTCATCTGTATAAAAAGACTTCTCACATCACAAAATATAGGTTCGTAAAAATGGTCGTCATCTGTATAAAGAGACTTCTCACATCACAAAATATACACTAAAAAAGTAGGGAGAAAAATACATTGGAGGAAATGAATTCAAAAGCATTCACTTAAATAAAGGGGTACTAATTTCGCAAATAATTTTCTGTGCTAAATGAAAATTTTCTGCTTACCAGGTGTATGCATTTCAAATGAGACGATTGCTAACAGATGCCACCACGCATATATACAAACATTACGAAAACGTGTGACACGTGATTTTTTTTATTGTTTGACCTCTTTACTCACGTTTAGTTTACATTTGGACGAGTTTCAGCGAGCATTTTTTTACAGTGTTGAAAATGTCGAATTTTATGCCTTCCGACCACGATTTGCGGACAGCATTAATTTTTTGTTACCATCTGAAGGCTGCCGAATCGCATCAAATGCTTGTAGAAGCATAGGATGGTAATACTTTGAGCCGTGCGCTTGAGGTGGTTTGAAAAGTTTCAAAATAGTGATTTCTATGTGAGAAACGAGGAGCGTGGCAGACCAGCAAAAAAATGTGAAGATGCTGAATTGTAATCATTACTCGATGAAGATGATGGCCAAACGCAATGACATCTTGCAGAACAATGATCAGAGCATTGTTTCCCGTCGTTTTAAAGCAATGGGCAAGACAATAAAGGTCAGTAGATAGGTACTACCACGAGCTAACGGACCGTCAGCAGGAAAACCGAAAAATCATGTGCGAAATGTTGCTTTCCCGCTACAAACACAAGTCATATCTCCATCGTATTGTGACTAGCGATGTAAAATGGATTTATTTTGATAATCCCAAGCATAATCGATCATATGCTGACCCCGGACAACCATCCAAATCGACCGCAAGGCCGAATCGTTTCGGCCGCAAGACAATG
>CM075857.1:1135020-1391323 GCA_037975125.1 Latrodectus hesperus | reverse complement strand
TATGTATATATATTTAATAAAAAGGTTGTGAAGTAAGTAATACAAATGAGAGTTATGTAAAAATTGATATAAACTAGAAAAAAAATTTTTTTTTACTGCCGCTTTAGAAAAAAGCTAAATTAAGAAATATTAATTTTTAAGAAATCATAAAATCATTCTTCTAATGATTTTAAAGGATTATTTCTTTATAAAATCCTAAATATAAGTCCTGTTATTAAATAAAAATTTTGGATGCTAAACTATATTTTTTATAGTTTTGTCGACTGTATTAGAAATTTAACGACTATACTGTTTTAATGGTTAAAATAAATTCAAAAATTTTAAGCCGAGCTGGCAGCTGAATGGTTAACGCTCTTGCCTTCGGTTCAACAGTTCATGGGTTTCGAATCCCACCTTGGGCATGGATGTTTGTAATGGTTTGGAATTCACTTTAAACCGTAGATTCCGGTCTAATTAGCCCTCGTGTGCAAAAAATGACCTTTGAGCGATAAACAAACCAATCAAAAATTTTAAAACTTTTTTTTATTGATTTTTCTCGGTAATATAATACAATCTGTGAAAATTTTCCTTTAATTATAATAAAAGAATTTTTATTACAATTAAATTATATTTAATTTTTGTTTTTTAATTTATTTTTCCTGCTTATCCAATTTATAAATTGCAATACATTTTTTAAACTTCATGTTAAGTTGTCTCATTACGAATCACTATTTTATCATTTAATTGTATTATTACGGTTTTGTTTACGATGTTTAAAAAATTGCGATTTGATGTACAGCTTAGGTTTTCGAAATGTTTTGTATTTTAAGAATAAATATCTATGAAAATGACAAAATATTAATTATCAGTATTCTACGTGGCTATAAAAAAATAAAAATGGAAAGAATATGGTGCAGTTTTCGGAATTTTTTTTAAAGTTCTATTATTTTTCCTCATCTCTGTATTCTGTTCGAGGAGGAAAAACTTCAATTTATTCAGCTTATCTTTACGAGGGTTATTTTCATTCTTGATTTTAACAAAGGCTTTCTCCTTGACAATTCTCTTTCAAAAAGATAATAGAAAATAAACAACAATTCCTTGATTTTTTTCATTGTATCTTTCGCCTTTGAGAACAAATCTGTGATCAAAAAGAAAAAGCTTCTAACAGTGTATGAATTCAACGATGAAATCTTTGATTTCTGCTAGTTTTATTTTTAAAACACAATTTGCACAAATTCAGTTATAAAGTAGGTGTAAAATACAGTGATGACCGAAACAATGTTTTGGACTGTATTCAATTGTTTAATAGGTAAGAAAAGAATATAGCTTACACTCTGTCAAAAAAGTATTGGGTCACAATATAAGTTCATGAAATTTTATCATAATATACAAATTAAATACACAAATGAAACAAAAAAGACCTATATGACATTTTGTTAAATGCAGATCAGTGACTGAAACAAAACTCAAATATCAATGTAATTATTGTTATAATTTAACGAAAAAAAAGTCATAGACAAAAAATGAGCTCATAAAAGTATTGGGACACAGCCCAATAAATAAAAAAACAGCAAAAAATTGATAGTTAAAGTACAAAGGTGGTCCAACAAGATATTATGTTATGTATGTACTAGCAGTCGATTTCGCATGGATTTGACCAGTTTTGCACAAAACGGCCCGTCTATTTTGGCCCACTCTTCAACTAGATGTTTTCCCAACTCCTACTTGTTAGAAATGTGGTGTTCATTCGAGTTTTTGCTGCAAATAATCCCATACGTGCTCTATGGGATTAAGGTCTGGACTCTGTGCAGGAGTTTTAATCACACCAGGACAGTGGTAAAGGGTCCATAACTTGCAAATGTGAGCATTATGTTTTGGGTCGTTATCCTGGTACAAATTGGTACAAATTAAAATGGCTTGCTATTCCCAACTTTCTCGCACTTTGCTTTAAATTTCGCTTCAGATTTTCAAGATAGACATATTTATTTATTATACCATCTATGAAATCTAAGTTTCCTACACCAGAGCTTGCCATGCAGCCCCAGACTAATTGGTTGTGGCCTCCATACTTAACAATAGGCAGCAAATTTTTGACATGCAATTCCGTATTAGGTGTCCGCCAGACTTTTTGCTTCCCATCGGATCCGAAAATGTTATATTTGCTTTCGTCTACGAAAATTACATTTTCCCAAAATTTTGGTGGCTGCTTTACATACATTTTAGCAAAGGGCAGTCTGTTGCCAGTGGTCGGTTTGCTTTGGAAATGTAGGGCTATATTTGAGGTACTCTACCATGATACCTATGTTTTCTTAAAACATTTCCGACAGTTTCAGGATTTACAGATTTCCCGAACATACTTTTACATCTCAGTCATTTTTACTGCGCTGGTTCTTGGATTAATGAGAACTTGTCTCACAATCCACCTTTCTTCACTTTCAGTAAATGTCCTAGGACGCTCTGATCTCTGCTTTTTTTCAACACTATTTGTTTTCGTAAACCTGTGAATAATGTTAAAAACAGTAGAATTACTCAACTTTAAGATTTGTCCTATACAGCGAACTGATTTTCCATTTTTCCAATGGTTTATTACCGGATTTCGCACATCCATTGAAATCTTTGTTTTTTGCCGTTTTATTGACAACTTATGTTAAAAAGTATTGTTTAAAAAAAGTGGTAGCAAGTTAAATTTTATTTTGTGTGACATATTTATTGTTTTATTTGCTCATTTCAAAAGTGTCTCAATACTTTTTTTGACCCTTGTTTGCTTTTAAATTATATTCAAAAAGCTATATCAAATTATGAAGCTAAAATATTAGCACAAAATTTTAATTATATAGTGTATACCAAATGTTAAAGCACCTCTTGATTACTTTTGCTCTTGTTTTGTTATTAATATTTTTATAAATAGCTTTACATGTTACGCATCCCAAGTGTCCCAATACTTTGATTGACTATATCATTTTATAGGTGTGAAATTATAGAATGAAAAGAATATCTTAAATTTCAACTTTGTGGCTTTTTAAGTTTTATAAGTTTTAAGTCATTGTTACTTAAAAATTAATGGGCAAAATTAAATGAATTTTTCACTAAAAAGTTGCTGAAATATTCAGAAATGGATCATTAGATAAAGGTATATTCTTTTGTATGTTATCAAATACAACAAACTGAGCCAATTTCTTTTTTGTTTACATTTTGCTTTTTATAATTATTTTTTAGTTACAGATTTCACATTTATTACAAGAGCAGAAACTTCTTAATTTAAAATTGACTCTAAACGTAATTATAGTTTACCTAAATTTCATTCACACATTTTTTTTCTACTTTGTGTATATCAGATTTTGTTCACATCTAATCAGTATCTCAGGCGATACATTTAAAATCGAGGGGCTTATCTTTTATATTTATTTTCCCTTGTAACTCTTAAACTACGTATAAATTTATTTACTAAAATAGCTATTTATACAGCTTATAATTATGATCGCATTTACATAATGATACATAAAACTTCGTAAAAATACGTATTAAAAATCAAATTTGTAATATTAAGCTATGTTGAGATTTTATTTTCTATTTTAATGTGAATCCTCGTTCATATATATATATATCATATATATATATATATATATATATATATATATATATATATATATATATATGAGAGATTATATCGCATGCATTTCTTATCCGTTAAAGAACCCATGAAATTTCATCTACATTTCGTTTCATCACATGTTTGACCAAGTTGATAACTAATTACTATTCTAATCTTCAGTTAAATAGTTCGATTTCCATATAAGAATGTTAATAGCTCAAGATATCCTCTTAAAACTATTTATCATAATCACATTAGCTCTAGTGTACAAAAAATGTGACCCTTGTCTTATAACCTAACCTTCACTGATAGATTTTGAAATCCATTTTAAATTGCCCTTAAAATTTTCCAATAGAAAAGATCTGTGAAGACAACAAACCAATCAACACTAAATAATTCGTTTTTTTTTTTTTTTCCTTTGACATGACTAAAATTTCGGAGGCTACATAAATCATTTTAAAGGTAATTAATATTTAAATGTGTCCACCAGACTAAGCTTGGCGAATAATTGCTAAAAAAACATTCATATTTCAAATTCAAAATTACTGGATTTTTCGAAAGTTTCTGACTTAAAGTACAAATTTATATTAATGATTTTAATATTGTATTTGTATACAAAAAGGGAATTTTTTATAATTTGAAATATGTTATGTTAAAGATCATGAAGTTAATACTTTTAAATTTCAATTTTATATCTTTCTAAATACACATCGAATACGCTTTATAATGAAAACATTTTCAAAACTATGCAAAGAATACTTAAAATATTTTTTTAAATATCTAGACATGCAACTTTAATCATTCATATTGCAAGAAATAAACGAATTAAAACGACATTATTTGTGGTTTTAATTTGTTTTTAGCAATAGCAATTTGTAGAAACACATTAAAATGACAAATGTAGTTGTTTCTTTTAGTGGCTTTTACATTTTTGAAATTAGAAGTGTATTGAATCAATATTGTTTTGTCAAATATGCAAATGTTTAGCTCCTGTAAAAGTTGTAATAGAATTATAAGCTGGTAAATTTAATATAATAATTTCATTTAAAACATTTCTTCTTGAATATTTTTTTGCTTCCTTCATGCGCCTGAAATGGTTTCACATTAACGAAAAGTTATAAAGGCTTGTTTTTTTTTTCTTAAGAATCCAGCAATATTTTTGTATTATCAAATTCTACATATTGATAAATAGTATTTTGTCCTGCTGGAAAAAAAATCAACTATCATAAATAACTTTAAAGGTTGAAAAGAAACACTGGAGAACAAATACATTGTTTTGTTAGTCGTATTTTTATTTTCTATCCAGAAATTCATTTTAATCTCTTTCTGTATTTCAGAAAAAAATTTCTAATCAGGATTCTTGATACAATAATTTTTATAAGTCAACCAATCTGGCAAAGATCTCTTGCATTCCTAGTCTAGAGAAAACAAAAACATTTAAGCTGAACATACTGAATAAGTGAGAGTAGTTATAGCAGTTATTCTCAGTTATACGTCTACATTAGAGGACAAAATGAGCATATAAGTGAGAAGGATAAAACTTTCCTATTTTGTGATAGATCAAATAACTTTTCAAAGTAATAAAATAAAGAGAAAACATTGTTAATTTTGTTGAATTCGGCAATCCATTTTTTTTTAATAATACAGATATGAAATTCGTACACTGCTTTAAATTTTTTAACTCATTAAAATTCAAAACTTCTAGATTTTCTAATTATTTAATATATACATTACTGTTTATTGCAAATATCACATTGAAATGTTTTTCATTTGTAAGAGTTATGAAAGTACATCTGAGACTTCCTTTTATACGACTAAAGACTTTATTGCAACTTTCACATTGAACTGTTTCCCTCAAGTGTATGTCAGCTGATGTCTGTATAATGAGGTTTTGTCTGGTAGGAAAAGTTCGATTACAAATTTCACACAGAAATGATTTTTTTTAAACTTGTTTGAATGTTCCTATGCACTTCAAATTTTGATCGATTATTGAAACTCTCTTGTAAATACCGCGTAGAAATTATATTTTATTAGACATTTCTTTATTAAAATGAGAATTTATCTGGATAACATTCAAAGTATTACATTAAAGCACAGCTACGTTAAAAATTTGAGATTTCTACTGAAAATTGAAACTTTATAATCTTTCATACATATGACTGTTTACTATTGAATTATGATTATCATGAAGTACTTTAATTTTGATGATATCCACCAAACTATTCTTGTATTTACATGCATTCAAATTATCTTTAAATTAGAATAATTTATTTTATATATATATATATATATATATATATATATATATATATATATATATATATATATATATATATATATATATATATATATATATATATATATATATATCTGCTTCAATGTTTAAACAACAGTCGTATTGATATACAATGATTAGTAATTTTATAAATGCGCTCAGAAAAGATTCCTAAATCAACAATTAAACGAAACATCTCAAACACATTGTATTAGCTTGAACTATTACTATTTATACACACTCTCATCAACGAGGTATCGAATTCATTGAAGGAATATCATACGATAATTTTTTTGCTATTTTAATTTCATTTTCTTGTTACTAAAATGCTTAAATGAACAAGTTGGATATCTGTTCATTTTAGACGTAGGAATGACTAGATATAATCCTAATCTTTTCTGCAATTCTTTGTTGTGTGTTGTTGTTGTTTATGACACTTGGACAAGCCAAGCTCGCTATGCCTTAGCTATACGAATTTAAGTCAATAGGGAGCGTCTTTAGTTTGAATCAGCACCACAAAGGTGAAAATACGTCTTTGCTCTTTAAATCCTCCGATAGATGGCACCACCAGAGGAACCTCTCACTTAATTTTGACATTGATCTGAAGGGGGAGGAAATTTTCACCAGACTATTGTACCGATGGTAACTGCTCAATGACCGACCACAGGACTTTCGACTAAACAGATTTAACGAGCAATTCTTTAGAGAAGTATTACAGTTCTGTGGATGCGTGCACTATCAATTATATCTGATACTCCTCCTTTGGTGTTTCGTGAATGGGAAACAGTGTTTATTTGATACTAGAGTAACTATGATACGATATTAAATCCAAATACAAATATTTACTATATTAAAGTGTTTTATTTTCTGAATATTTCGTGATACTAAAATGTATTCAGAATAAGCAGTCACTAATCGGTCAATTGTGAATAAGAATGTTCATCGCTTTATTATGAACAAATAACACTTTAAAACACCTGCCTTTATAACATATCATTGGTGGACTCCGCAGCGTAGATCATCGTTACTGCCAGTTGATTGATAGCGTATAATATTTAATATATAATAGTAAAATATTTTTACTGAATTTTGTGGGGGACTCAATATACTTTTTCAATTAATTTCAATGAGATAAAGAGCTAATTTTAAAAGTGAAATGAAATAATTTCTATCATATGTTAGAAGCATTATGGTTTTTTACAAATAGGTATGTAAGCAGAAGAATCTTATGCTAGCTTTTAAATAAAAAAAATTATTTCAATAGCCTGTTGATTGCTTAGTGGTTCGTACTGTGACATTCAGTTCAAACGTTGATTCGATATTTTCCTCGGACATGGGAATTCGTAGTTATTCGGAATCTTAAAACTATGTACTAGGCGAAACACCCCATGTTCGCAAAAACGAACAGTTGCACCAGCATTCTTCCCTATACCTAGCCCTGAGTTGGTCTCTACCAGTTAGATAGAAGGCAGTCCGCAAATTCGTAGATGATCGCATGAGACTTGTCTCGCGAGATGCTCAGAGAGTCTCGCGAGAATCTCATCAGACCAAATGACGTCATTGAGGTCTTAGTTACGTCAGAAAAGGGGTGGAGCGCGAGATGTTTCTAGATTTCAAGCAGGTTCGAAATATCTGGCAACTTTCCGCGTGACAGCGCTCGCATTGGTTTAAATTTCTATGACGTCAGATACAACGTTTTCACTACGTCACACTAAGACATCGAGGAGATCACATTTGTCTACTATAAGACGGCGTCTCAATCGGATTGTCTACCGAGTTTGCGGCCTGCCGAAGCAACCGGGTGTAGTCGTCTTGATTTTGAAGCAGAGACCAAGTAGAAGACCCCGAATACTTGGCCTGCCACCCCCGAAAACGAACAGTGACAAACGATAACAAATTTAGATGAATTATCTGTTTTTTTTAAAAATTTCAGTAAACTTTATTTCAAATTTAAAAATTTACTTAGGGAAAAGAGTAAACTTAATTTAGCTCAATAAAATTCTGGGTATGTTTGTTAATGGTTTTAAAAGTAATATTTCAGAAGTTTTAGGCTTCACTTATTGTAAAAATGGTTCTGTTCCAGATTCGCTGTCAATCTCAAGACGGCAGAAGTGGACGGTCACAACTACTTGCATTTCAATCCTCGCTTCGATGAGGGGTGCGTTGTTCGAAACAGCAGATTGGATGAAGCTTGGGGCGATGAAGAGCGAGAAGGGGACTTTCCTTTCGAAGCCGGGATGCCCTTCTTGATTTGCATCACACCTCATGATGACCATTACGAGGTACGTAATTTTAAAAAGTAAATCCAGTAAACTGTGTATCAATCTAAATGTGTTGTTACAAATGACATTTGGACAAGCCAAGTTCGCTGTGCCTTGGCTATGCGAATTTAAGTCAGTAGGGTGCGTCTTTCGTTTAATCAGAGCACCACGTAGGTGAAAGTACGACTTTGTTCTTCAAATCCTCTGATAGATGACACCACCATCCACTCCCTCAATTTTGACATTGATCTCGAGGGAAGAAATTTTCTCCAGACATTTGCACCCATGGTAACTGCACAACCACCGACCACAGGACTTTCGATTCCACAGATTTAACGAGCACGTATATCGCATGTACTCGGTGGATCTTTGGCGGCATTGGAAATCGAACCCCGCACTTCCGGACGGAAGGCCAATCACTAGGCTACCACGGCCTCGAATGTAATTATAAAATTCAATTTAAACATCCTCTCCAAACTTTGCCCTCTTGGATAAAAAGTAATTATAGAGTGACAATGCAACCAATATTGAATCACTGTAGATATACAACTATATTAATGTAATTCTTGAATGTTGAAATTATTTTGTCAGATATAATATATAAAGAGTTTAAATGCAAGGCCTTTAAAGAATAGATTCTTATCTTAATATTCGATTTTGCTAAATATTGTAAAATAATACTGCACCGGGTATGGGTGCATTTTTTAGCCAGAATTACTGATCTGCATAAACTGATTTAATTGCTGATTGTTTGGAATTCATTAGTAATTAAATAATAATTTATTTTCAGGTGGAAGTAAATGGAAACCCATTTATAAATTTTAATTATAGAGATGGAATGCCCGCTACTGAAGTAAATCATATTTCGATGTGGGGTGACGTTACTATTTTCGGCATACATGTTCCAGTTACTCATATGGTTTGTATATTTTACAAGTTCTTTTATAACCATAAATATTTTAAGTTTTATTACTAATGTATACAAAATTACATTTTAACACTTATTTCTTGGATCTAGCTTTTTTTCATATGCGCATACTTTTTCACAAATTACTATAATTTATTACACCCGTTAAACTTGTACAGAAATAAAGTTTCTAATTTTGTCCTCTTTTTTCCAGTAGCCAAAGTGGGAGCTGAATGGCATGCACTTTGGCCTTCAGTTCAACAACTCGTGAGTTCGATTCTCTCCTTGAGTATGTTTGTTAAGGTTAGGAATCCATTTAAAATTAGAAGTGAGGTCGAATTAGTCCTCATGAGCGAAAAGATATCATAAGGCAGGAATTATTTCTAGAAAGTTCGGAGGTGGCCGAAACAAGCTTTGAATAGGATTTCGTTGGAACATTTTTCTTCACTATTCTTCAGTTTTAATATCATAAATCAATCAGGAATAATTACTTAATTTCATATTTAACAGTAAATTATGTAGACTTGAAAAATGTCTAAAACAATTAGGATATTTCAGCTCGATTCTTATGACTGTTAAAACATTTTGTGTGTATGTGTCATCCATTTTACTAAAAGATTAAATTTTATCCGAGGTAATTAGTTGAAGTCATGAACATTAATTATTCAGCTGACACTGAGGGTACAAATGTTCGTAGTTGTTCTGAATCTTAAACAATGAGCTCTAGTCGAATTAGGTTCCCTCATGTGCAAAACGTAGTTGTTAAGTGTAACAAATAAATTTGCAGTTGAACACACAAAATTGAACCTAACAAGCTTCCTGCAGATATGTATCCAGTATCTGTTTTCTTCCAAGCTATTTTGAAAAATATGCTTATAAGTTGGATTACATGTTGAGATAATATTTAATGATGTATGATGGCATTATACCAATTATCCGAACTTAAATGTTTTAAAAGATATAAAAGTCAAAGTAATTTTGTAAAATGGACATTCACTTTCTAACAAAAATATTTCTATATTTCATTATGAATAACATTAACTAGATTTCTGTAGCTAGAAAACACTTAATAGTAGTTCATTGCTTCAAATACCTGAAAGTAAACGTTTTTTGGCTTCTCAGCCTCACTTTAACAACAAAACTTGATGTAAGAATCTTGCAAGCAATGAATTGTGCTAACACTCATTACATTCAAAATTACCTTTGTTTTTGTTGGCTTTAGCTTTCTAAGAAAGTTATATTGGGCTTTTTTTAAGATCTGCAATTAAAATATTGCATAAATTTAATCGTGAAAAAAAATTGAGTCATCTATAATTTTTCAAACTTTTATTTATTAAGAAATTCATTATGTTTTATGTATCTTCAAATTTTTATAACTTATTAAAAAATCTATCATATTTTTATTTTATCTAATTTTGTTTTTATAGCCCATTCCTCTTGAGCTTCGCATTCCTAAAAACAGTTTCTTAGGAGACATTTTCATCGTTGAAGGTGAAGTACCCGATGGTTCTGACAGGTAAATTTCAAGACTACCTTGGTATCTAAAGCAAATATTTTTGCTATGAATCGTAAAGCTCATAAGTTGCACATTTACGCACAACTACACACACTTTGTAAATATTAAGAATTTTTAGAATGTAAAAGCATGAGCCCGCAATTAATATTTAGGTATAAGCATTTTTCTCAATTCTCATTGAAATAAGCAGTCATCAGCTTAAATTTTGGTAAAATTTAATTATTCATCATATTATTGTTTCACATCAATACAGATGACCAACCATTAATACAGAATAGCGATAAGTTTATCTCCTAACATTAAGTGTAAACATTATTCGTTACGCGGAAAAAGTTCAGAGAACATTTCATTAGTTCAATCTCTCTCATTAACACTGAAACTGGGTTGCTAAAATAGTTTTTGGCGAGATTTGAAGTTACATTTAATTCAAATAGATTTTGATCTTATGTTAAAAATAGAATACGAAATGACGTTTCTATCAAAGTTTGCATAAAGACTGCACTAATAATTGGAATAGTGATGCTTAGTTTTCAGCATGCTTCAAAGTATAATGTAAAAAATTTTTTCAAGTCACCGGTCTGTAAATTAAAATAAACCCGATAAAAATGCATTTTTAACTTTCTGAGTTACAAATGTAGTGGTACATGGTCCCAAAATAATGCATTGACAATTACCAGTTTTATTCAATCGTACCTTAAAATATACTTTTCATACTTATTTGAAATGGGAAGAAATACTTTTTTCGAGCATTTGTGTATAAATTAAGAAACAGTATTTTTTCTAAATGACAACTTTAAACAGAATAAGTAATTAAATATTTATGGTTTATTGATCAAATAATCCTCAAGTCAGAAACTGTTTCATAAAATTCTTATTACTACAAAATTTTCAGAAATAAAGATTTGATTTTCCTTAGAACATATATATAATTTACTTAAGTTAATGATTTGTGCACTAGAAATTTGTTTAATATAACTTTTTTTACCTTAGATTCTTTGTAAATTTGCAATGTGGAACGCGAGAAGATGCAGATATTTTGTATCATTTCAATCCTCGGTTTGGTGATGACATGCTCGTTTGCAACAATCGCTGTGCTGATTCTTGGGGAGAAGAAGAGAGGCTAGAAACTCTGCCTGTCCACCCTGGCGACCACTTCATTCTCACAATCGTAGTCACCAAAGAGGGTTATTTTCCCTTTTTTAATGGTAATCCGATGCCTATTTTTGGACACAGACTAGATTACTCAGGCGCCTGCAATCTTGTGGTTGGTGGCGATGTTAATGTAAAGAAAGTGTTAGTGGATTGTCCTCCAGTGAGTAATTTTAAAAAAATGTTTTAATGTAATATTACATGAAATAATTTTAAATTCGCTGTAATGGTACAAATTCGTTAGAATGAAGATAAATATCTTATTTAATGCATAATTTATAGCTGTAATCTTGTGGAAAATATGAATTAAAGCTTTGAAGAAAATATGTGAACTAAAAGTTCTGGAATTTTATACTTTTCATAAGTTTTCTTCTTTATTTTTGCAGGTTCGTATGCCGCCTCGAATGCCTGATATTGACATAGACAATTTCGAAGAAACAACTACGCAAGCTTTACGTGCAGTAAATATACCATATATTGTTTATAATTGTGTATTTTATACAACATAAATTTAGTCTATTATATAAATGTCAAATTTGTTTAGAGAATATCAAACATATCTATTCCCATGTCCAGGCCTCATTGGTTGTCAGTGTTATCCCCAATGAAGAATAACACTGGCAGTTGATGAGAACAGACCACTTTGCTACCAAATATGCCCGCAACCTATCTAACTGTAGATAGTATTAGACAGCTTTGATTGTGAGGCAGAACCTCCCATTGAATTATTCTTTGCATATCCCACACTCTCAATAACATCTTGGGATGAAGTTCAACTTTTAAAGTCAATGTAGGCAGATCAGAAGGATGACTGTCTTATGATGCAGTTCTAATGATTCATGTTATGGTAGGAATCGCCCTTTGCAATTTGTATCAAGAATGTGTAACTTTTGTATTGGAAAAACAAGTGGTTATTTGGACATCTTGTTGATTAGCTGTCGGGCTATGTGGAACCCAGTAATCCGCGATATTCACGGAAAACTCAAGTTAATCAGCAGTCTTTCAACTGTTGTCTGATTTACATTAAAAGTCTGATTAATTTTGTATGGTTGGGTTCATTACGGTTTGGTCAATACACTCTTCTCAAATTAAGAAATCCTTAAAGTATAAGGTCATCACATTTGTAAAATCATAATTAAAGACGAAACGTAGATACCGTTTATATATGAGGTTGCCACAAAGTAAAACCAAGTCTTTGAATCCATGCCTACTATGGTGAAAAGAAAACATAAAAATGGATGCATTTTCCATCAGAAGCACAGGACTGTTCACCATCAAGCTGGAAGAGTAGAAGACTAACAAATATTGGTGTAATACTAGATGTCTTTCTGAAATTATTAAAATGTATGTTAAAGAAATAGTATTCAACCATGACCATGCATCTTCTCCTTCAGTAAGTTTGACAAATGACTTTTTTTTAAACGAAAATTATTAAATTAAAATTTCTCTCATTTGTTTCTTTAAAAAACAGCCAGAAGTCACACGTAGCTAAAATTCCATGGATATTATTTTCATTCTAAATATGAGATGAGGCAACAAACTAATTTTTTATCAATTCTCAGAAATGAATGATTATAGATATTGAATCTGGAAAAGTTGTCTATATGTATCTTAAAGGGCACCTGAATGTTCCTAAAATTCTAAATGTAGTTTTAAACATTAAGGTATAACTTAAAGTTAAGGAGTGACGCTGATATTAAGCAGATGTGCAATAAAATCTGCGAAAGACAGCGATTATATGCATTAACAAATCTAGAAATTGTGAGAGGATGAAACTTTTTATATTCATAAGAAAACCAACCATTTATATCAATGTTAGAATATCTATTCTTCATTGCTGAGTTTTTGTTTTTTGAGTTAAAATATAATTTTCTGAATCTTGAAATGTATAGAAAATTTACTTTATTTGGAATATGAAATGAGTAAGATGGTAATTAACTAATTCATTATAAATTTGAATCATTAAAATATTTGTTCGTTATTCGAATTGATTTAAAGAATACAAATTTTCACTGAATTGTATAATTTCAAATGAATCGTAAGATATCGCCCCAACAATTAGATAAATAGGAAAAAAAAAATTTTAAATTAAGTTTTTTTAAAGATAATTATAATTGTTTTTAAAGTATTGTACATTTCTTTTTAGCATGCACCACTTACATTAAGTTTACTTGGAAATTTCGCACCAGGCAAGATTGTGTATATTTCTGGAAAAGTAGATGATGATCCAACAAGGTAAATCATAAAATTCAACTGCTTTAAGTATTCTATACTTATAAATTTAATATTTTATTAAATATTGGGAATCTTAAAAATTCTAAAACAACAAAGTTCTTAAATGAGTTTTTATAAATAAGATAAAGTAGATTTTAGTAGAATATATCAAAACATTTTTATGATTATGAACTGAAAATTTTGGATTTATTTAACAGACGTTAGGAAAAAAAAGACTTGAAAATGACAAGTGAACTAATTAATCCAAATCTTTTAAGCATTCAATTTATAGGAAACCACTCAACAAATTAAACTCGGTTATTTCAAATAAAACTTCATTAATATTTTAATCGAGTACATAGGCTCTATTGCCAATTTTTAAACTACATAACATTTCTAATTATATGCCATTACAATTGGGATAGTTAGCAGCTTTATTTCAGTGGTTTGATTTTTTTTAAATAAATCATGTAAAATATATTTTGAAACAAAATACTTCTAAATTATGAAGTGGATAAGTACTTAAATTATTGTGATGTACTTTCTAGAAATCTGAAAAGTCAAAGATTTTTATGATTTGCTATGAAGTAAAATATAATAGAAATATATTTTTAAATTCCAGATTTGCCATTAATTTACAATGTGGTGAAAGTCCAGATGCTGATATTTCTCTTCACCTTAACCCACGATGGGATGATCATGAAGGTTCCATTCTTGTCCTTAATTCTCGAGAAGCAGACTCCTGGGGTGAAGAAATCAGACTCCCCAACCCTATTGTTCCTGGAGAAGAAGTTGATATACATATACTTGGAATGAATGAATTTTACTCCATTTTGGTAAATGGTGAACAAGTGGTAGATTTTGAATATCGTATGGATGCCACTCGGGTGACACACGTACATCTTGATGGTTCTCTTATTTTGTATCGTATGCTGGCTAACTAAGGTGCATATAAGAACTTAAACACTAACAATAAATGCATAGCTAGAAATGTTTGTTACTTTCATGTAATGGAGAAAACAAGAAAAGCTATACAGGTAAAATGCTGACTAAAATGTTTTTTAAAACTTAATAAACAAGTGTATTAAGTATTTTAATAGTTGTTGTATAGAAGAATAACTTACTATATTAAATATAAGTAAAAATTTATTGAAAATGTTACCTTGTTATAAGCATTGGGATAGCTGTAGCTTTTTATGGCTTTTTTTAAACTTCAATACTGTGTGCTATTATTATAAAGGGATTTTTAGTTATAGATTTTTTTTTGAACTTTTTTCTATAGGAATCAAGAAATTATGTCAGTCTAACATCTGTCCAGATATAAAATATTTATTTTTTTCAAAGCATAAAAGATTTCAAGCTTTTATTAGTTCATAATAAGAAACTAAATAAATGTTTTTGATTCGATAAAAATGTAATATATTGAATGTGTTTATCAATATACTTGTGAATTGAGGGTTAGTGTTTTTAGGTTGCTCTTATGTTTTTGTACATTGATAATTTTTTTGTAACAAAATCTGTGTTCTGATTATACTGGCATTTTTGAAATAAAGAATATTGGCTCATGTTGCAAATTTTCTTACATTTTTCTCAATTTGTTAAATCATTGTACAAATAGAAACATTTTCTGTAATTACAGAACAGAAACACACATACTATTTTTAATATTTAGTTTTCAACAAAATTATCAAAATTACAAATGTTATTTTAATAAATTTATTTTCAAGGAGATCATTTGTGAAATAATATTTTAAAACTTAGTTTTTATAATAATTCTCAAGCTTCATAAAACTTGTCAATTGCACTGCACTGTACTGATAAATTTAAGTAACGATATTACCAAAACAAAGGATCACATATTTAAGTGTCATTTATTCAGTAATTATATTAAGTTAACTAGGAGTAATTGGTAACAATGAACTAAAGAGAATTCCGGTCATGATAGTTTAACAAAAGATTGGAAGTACTTTTACATATAATTTTGCATAAAATGTATATTTAAATACATCTTTATAGTAAACAAGGGGAATAAAAATTATAAAGTGAAAGCTTAAAATTTTTATGAGAAGAGAGCATCCATTCAATATCATTAAAATTTTTATCAGTTTAGTTTGTTCTGAAACTATTTGTAAACTTAATGTAATATTAAAATCTACGTTTGTGCTAAGCATATTTTGATATACAAATATAATTCATTAACTTAGCTGTCAGATTTTGTAGCATGGATACTTCTATAATGTGACTTTTGTCAACTGAATACATGTATTTCTCTAAACAATTCAATATATAATTTTTTTCAGAAGTTTTGCTTATTTAAATGTACTATTGATTAATACACATATGAAGGTATTTGGCAATTTCCCAAACAAGCATTTAATATTATGTAACAAAATTACTTCCCTATTAAAATTTTTAAAAAATGATAATACCAATATAAAACTAACACACAAGTCATAAATTTGACAATGTATTTCTAATAACCTTGTTTTAATATCTTTTTCAGTTGAATAAGTTATTAAAGATCAAATTGAATTTAAGCAGGACTATAAAATGTAAATGCCTGTATAATTTTCTAAGCCATGCTAACTTTAAAACTCTCAATTATATAAAAATAAGTTTTTATTAAATATCCATTTTTAGAATTTTTTTACAAGACTAGAAATTATGTTCATTTTATTCTAGAAAATTAAAGAAAAAATGCTAAGGGAAAATACAAATACGTCAGTTATCTTCATTATATTTTATTAATTAACTATAAAAAATTAAAACTAGTATGTCACAAGTATACAAATATGCAAAGGCAATGTTATTAAAAAATCATGACAAAAGGAAAAGTTTTCTATGAACAGTGACTAAATACCTTTCAGGCAATATTGCACTTGAAGCTTAGCAGGCAAAATAAGCTAAAAAATAGTTCTATATACATATTTACAAAACAATATTTCATGTAAAATACAGAGAAAACAAAAGCAATATAGCTGATGTCGTTAACAAATTGTGATTAAAGCTGTTCAATTACACTGATGCGATGAGTAGTTGAATTTGATGGAGTTTCATGTTTAATTTTAGAAGTGCGATCATTGAGTAAGGTTAGAGGCAAGTAATAAAATGTTTGTAGAATTCATGTTTTGCATAGTAAGAGACCAAAATATAAAAAATTGGTCTTCTAAAGAGACCATTGAGTGGCATAGTTCCTTGGAGGCACCTTTAAGTACTTAGTCAACGACTGTAGAGGAATCAAAGTATCACAACACTCGTGTTACACCAAAGACAACAAGAATTATTGCAGTATTGAATGAGGGCTTAGTCAGCAATTGCTCTGTGCACTAAAATAAAAAATATGTTAAGTTGAATATAAAATAAGAACTATTTGAATAAGTATAAATGGAATAAAAAGATTAAATACAATTACCATAAAATTATTAACGTCAGCATTTGATTTGAAACTTTTGTAATGTGACCAATTTATTCGGTCACGTAAAATTATAAATCACACAAATATATCAAGATAAATAACTTATTTAAAGTAAAACACTGATAATTTTTTTAAAAATTTAGACAATAAATTGTTAGTAATTCATAATTTATATAGACATGGAGATTCTAAATTGTTTTTACAAATAAGGGTAACAATATTCTTCCAGATGAGAAACAATTACATAGGAATATAGGACCACATTCAACCCTGAGAAGCAGAAAAAAGAGGAAAATTAGAATACTAATATGAACTATAACAATGTTTAAAAAAGTGAATGGACATTACCAGAAGTTGTACAATCATATTTAGTGTTTAGTGAAAAATTCACAGCAATTGCTCAAAATGGTAATCGGTGTTATTGAGCAGTTGAAACTGCAAAGTAATTACTGGTGAACCCTTTCAAATATTTCTGGTGTCCTGTTAAATATGAGGAGAGGAACAGACTATGTATACAATAAACTCTGAAGCACTTGTCCCAAGAAGATATGGTCTGTTGTGTCAATTGAACAGTCTGGCATGATGTTAGGGGTTACAAAGAATAACTTCCCAGACTCGTAGAAAATTTTTGCTCGTGTTTACAATGAGTAATGCAATAAAGAAAGCTATTAAACCAAATGGGTTAATTGTGCTTCTGAATGTTGCTTCATCACCAAATACTACTAATGTAAGAAATTGTGGATCATTATTATTAATCTTAAGCCTCCACAGCAGAAAATCTGCCAATTAGGTGATATCAGTGTGCAAAGATTGCACTTTCTGCATGCATTAGGGGTACATGGCTTGTGTAAAATTCAGCACACCACTGGCTGAGAAATCTATTTTGCAAGCCACCACAATATTGTATTTGTGGAAAGAGATGCTTCAAATCTAGTCAAATCTTGCTGTTTTATTTCTGGCATTTATGCCTTTTGCATCAATGTTTGAGATGACGAATGAACTGATTTCTCACCATTGTCAATCTACACTGAAAAAAGAAGGCTGACATTTAGAATACAACAAGTTAGAAACTGTTGTTTATACCATTTTTGTGCTTCACATCCATTCCCTTTTGTTTCATTCCAAGTGAAGTGCAATCTGTTAATTCCTTGTATAATTAATTATAAAGCTCATGAAAAGTTTCAGACGATGTTATTAAGGTAATATTTGAAGTGATGACAGTGTGCCAATTTAAAAGACAATTTAGCTCTGATTGTTTTTTCTGGTACTAACTAAGAGCAAAATGCAGTTACTACCGAGTAGGCACGTGCCTATGATAAATTCTTAAGATATATAATACACATGCTGAAATAAAAATTAATCCAGAGGTGACAACTTGTACTGCTTGCTCTTCCCTTTTAAGTGCCTTTGAATTTCATGAATGCTTGTGTAGTTGTTTAAGAAGCAAATGAAATGATTTATAACAACTATCAATCTAGACTGAAAAAGTTAGGATGATTTAGAATGTGACAGGTAGGAAAATGATGTTCGTACAATTTTCATACTTCACACCCATTATTTTTTGCTTCACCAAATGTGAGGTGCATCTGCCAATACTTTAAATAGGTACTCTGCCATAGCATTTTATGAAAAGAAAATGTTATCAAAATAATACTGAAAGAGATGATGCTGTGACGAATTTAAAAGAACATTTGCTCTGACTGCCTTTTTCCAACACCAAGTAAGAGCGAAATGCTGCTTTTTCTCAGTGGGAATGTGTATATGGTAAATTCTTGATAGGAACATGCTATGTATTCAAATACAAAATGATACCAGAAGCATTGGCTTGTATTGCTTGATCATGCAGGATCTGCTAGTATAATAGCAATGGACAACACATCAAGTCATTGAACCTTCAAGGTGCTCAATAGGAATCAAATCTACATCATAGACAGCATTCAAACAGTGGCTGAGAGTAATTGTGATGTAATAAGAATGAATGTAATGCTCTGCAACCATTAGAGCCCATTGCTCTTGATTGACGAGTCTTTTTTTTCTGTCTTTCAGAGTGGAATGTGACTCAATGTTTAATGGGAATTATATTTCGTCTGAATAGTTACTATCAACTCTCTTAATTTGTAAAAACAATTTAGAATTACTCTGTATATGCATAATTTCAAATATATTTTACAACTATATTTTAAAAATTAGAAGATAAGTCACATAACATTACATATATTAATTTTTATAAATAACCAAACGGATAATTTACAGGAAAGAAATGTCAATAATTATAACTTGTAATTAAAATTCATAAACTTTTTACAAATTACAACAAAAAAATGCATAGATACATTTTTCATTCATATGAAAAGCAATATAAACTTATTAAAATTAATATTTTAAAAAATATATAATAAAGATAAGTAAATTAAATTATTACCATGAGTTTACATCAGATGAATAAAGGACAGGTGATTGCAATGCTGAAATTAAATATTACAAATTAATTTAAAAGAAGTATTAAAACATTCACAAAAAATCAAACAGAAATAAAATTTGGTGAAAATTTAAAAAATAGGAAATAGTATAATTAATGAAAATTTTGTCTTAGATTCCAATTATGATTGCTGGAAAATGATTAGCAGTGAATCAAAATTTATAGTGGCATATTTCTTTATCCATAATAATTCAGAGCTATAATTTTTTAAAATTTGTACCACTTTTAGTATAATAATCATACTAACTTGGAAATGGTGGGTGATAGATTGATAAAAGATGATATATAATGCTTTACAAAGGATTGGTAATAATTTACCTCTTCCAATTTGCCATTTTCTGATTTCATTATTGATTTTTTTCTGGCCTTTCTGAAGTTAAAATTAATTGCATTATAAAATTTGCAATGAGTATTTAATTTACTTTGCATCAAAAAAGTAATAGATATGTGATGAAGTGAGATATATTTGCCTATATCTCAAAAATTTGACAAAGTTTAAGAAATTTCAATAGTAAGTATTTTCTTAAATTAAAATAATATCTAGCAACATAATTATACATTTAAAAAAACTGTTATCACAAATAATTAATATAATAACAAATATAAAACAAAAATAAATATTAATAACGTATACATTTCAAAAATTTAACATAAAGTAATATGTTAAAAAAATGGTCATCATTTGTAAAATAAATTGAATAAAAATGTAATAAACTAAATCATTTCTTCAACTTAGAAATAAACAATGTAAAACACAATAAAAATACAAGTTAACAATAAAAATGAAAAGATTACAAAGTAAATTTTAATAATATACTGGTGTTTACATTTTTTTATTAGTTCATTACAAATGCAAATAACAGTATAGAGAAATATTATGAGAAGGAATGAATTTTTTTTCTGTCACATTATTTATCAATGACCATTAAAAATGTGACAAAGAAAAGTGATATCAATACTTAAATACATTTTAAGTTTTAATTTAATTAGTACAACATTCTTTGAAATGACGAAGACAATAAAATGTCACTTTCACCATCGGCAATAAATGTTGCTACAATCTGAAGAATTGAATTAAAAAGGCTTTGCCAGCTTTGAGCAAAGCAAATTTGATGGGCTATATATATATATATATATATATATATATATATATATATATATATATATATATATATATATATAACTTAGATACTGTGTGCAACAAGTACATGCACACTGCCTCATTAAAATGCAGCCAATGAAAAAATCTGAAGGTACGGAAAGGCAGGTCATAAAATCTTTAAGATGTAGTCCTGTTTAATGCATACTAGGAAACGAGGAAAGTGTGTAAATAGTTATCGATATTACTTTAAATTATTATATCAGGTTTGTTTGTTTGCCGCTCAACGGTCATTTTTTGCACACAAGCGCTAATTAGACCAGGACCTATGGTTTAAAGTGGATTTCAAACCAGTACAAACATCCATGCCCAAGATGGGATTCGAACCCATGAACTGTTGAATTGAAGACAAGAGTGTTAACCATTCGACTGCCAGCTCGGCTATATCAGGTTTGATTTGGTTGGCTTATTCCACCTAATTGGTTCAGTTGAGCTCTGGGGTAGGTACAGGGAAGCATACTGGTGGAACAAGAATTAGTAAATGAATTAGTAGCATGAATGGCTGTGCTTACAGTTGTTAATTGTACAAGTTTGTTTTTTGGATTTATTTGCATTAGCAAATTTGTTCATCTGTATACCTCATTGCAAATATACATAATGCAAGTTTCAAATGATTTGTTCAATTAATGTCACCAAGGCATATGACAGAAGAAAATGTCAGCTGTTTTGAGTTGATATAATGTTTCATCAATCATATCCACAATGTACCTAGTCTTCATATGTATGTGTGGCAAAATGGTCATTATCACTCTTATTAGTTTATCAACCTAACATTAATTAAAATTCACATATCAACAAAAAATGTGATTCACATTTTTTAAAACTTATATTATTAAAAACATAATTTTTGAATAACATTAAAAAGAATTTAGCATTCACTGGAATGCTCAAAATTATTTCTTTGCAATTAATTAACGTTTTATATTTATTTGGATAGATCAAACATGTGAAAATAAAATATTCAGTTACATGCAGCAAAAAGTAATTGCAATTTTGCATTAAACACATACCAAATAAGCTTTTTATGATTAAAAGAAACTAAATCTCAAAATTAAGAGTTTATTGTTAAACTTTTTAACAATATCAGAAACATTTAAATTATTTAATTATAAAAATATTTATTTCACACAAAGTTTATTTTATACAAATATTTTTAAGATAAATAAAGAAAATAGTCAATAATTTAAAATAAGTTCCTAAACTTAAACTTGCTAATAATTTAATTTGATGCATATATATTTCTTAAATTGAAACTTTGGTTTAATTTTATTTTCTATCAAAAGTCAAATTTATTAATTTTATTCTTAATATTCCAGTTTAAATTTTGCTCTCATTGCATTTTAGTTTTCTAATATTAGGGAGACTGGAAAGTAATTTTACATTCTTGCATTAAATTCAAACAAATTTTAAATAAGTTCTCTTATTTTTAATCACTAATATAATCACCCTTGTTATCAACAATTTTCTGTCATCTAGTGTACAAATGTTTAATCTTGAACTAAAAAAAATCAATTGGTTTTTGAGTAAAATATCTCGAGATGGCATTTTGGACATCCTTCAAATTTTTGCCACTAAGGAAAGATTGTAGAGATCAGAATAAATGCACTTCTAAGCGTGTGATATGGGAAAAGTATGGAGGGTGTGGCAGAACCTTCCCCAACTCAATTCATTAATTTTTTCCAGTGTTCCCTTCAAGAGTGCAGTCTTACATTGTTGTTAGAGAATAATGCTCTTTTTGTTGACAATCTCTGGATGCTTTTTGATTAAAAATTAGTTCACTTGATCCAATTGTTAGCAATAAAAGTCTGCATTGACAGTTTAATTGGGTTTTAGCACTTCAAAATAAACAGTTCCTTGACTACTCCACCAAACAAACAGAAGTGCCATTTTGGATTTAAAACCTGCTTCAGACATTCATTTGGTTGTAGTCACAGCCTTTTGTATTTTCGATTATCATATAAAATTCGTTGTTAGTCTCCAGTAATAAAACGATAAAAAAATTAAAAAAACGTTTCTATATGGTGGCATTGAATCAATAAGTTTAATGCAATGGATTGGTTGGTTTTGTTCTATTTGAATAGATTATAAGGCACACAACACTTGTTCTGAGTATTTTTTCAATCTGTTGTGAATGTTCCTGTCAAGGTTGGTGAAGGGTGTTTAACGATTCTTTGACCGTTTGATATAGATTTGATTCCACTTCTGCTCTGTTGTCTAATGGTCATCCTGATAAATAAGAGTTAGAGATTAAAATTACCCTATCAGAACTTGAAAAACCATCTTTAGCATTTATGAACATTTAATGCACTTGGATAAACATCACAAATGTTTTTGATTACAATTGTTGAGTTAAAACCCTTGTGAAACTCAAACATACAATGCTAAATATGTGTTGGTATTTAGCTGGTCATTTCACCCAAATTGTAAAAAAAAAGTTTAACATAGAATTATTTAGAAGAGAAGCAGCAGAAAATACCATAAACTAAAAAGGTCAGTTACACTTACACAAAAATGAAAGCAGAAAATATCATAAACTGACAAATGACAATCAAATATTGACATACACAGAAACATTACTTTCTGTTCCCCCTAATATATAACAAAAATTAAAGTAAACATTGTGCTTTAAATTGTAATGAAAATAAAATATAAAAAAAAGAATATAAAGCATACTCTTCAATTTAATTATACTGTTTAAAGTATACATGAAAATAATTAATAAAAATTTTTTAATAAAATCTTTCTTCTAGCATTAGTGGAAGTAAAACTTAAGTACGAAACCTACCATGGATAGACATTTAATTCCTTACTTTAATAAAAATAATTTAATTTAATATAAAATTTAATATTGAATATATCCTTTATTCAACAAAATTTTAACATGAATAAAATGTTTACTTAAAATGTAAAATATTCTAGTTACTAGAAAATACTTTCAATAATAATGCTAATGTCAGATTTTTTTTCAGCTCGACAATATTAGATAATATATAATTATCCAGTAAATAAATGCTTGGAGTGTTATAACAAATTAAGGGAGTTAAAATTTTTAAAGTCCACTTTTAAAAATAAAACTAAGGGATTCATTGATTTCTAATTTAGAAATAATAATCACAATAGTACTAACAATTAGTTAATAGATAGTAAAGTGTAACAGTAAATATAATATGTTTGAATAATTAAACTAAAACAAACTTTCAATGCATTTTCTTAATATTTTTCTACAAAGTAATTGAAAGTGGTAAGTTAAATTAGTAAAATATTTGGGAAGAGATTGGTTATCATGAGAAAATGAAAAAAGCATATTCACTTAGATTGTTTCATTGAAAACATAACTTACCAATACCAATGACATTTCAAACTTTTTTTATGTTTAATAATTAAAAGGAAAATATTATAGCCATTTACATTTCTATATTATGACTACCTGTTAAATAAGGCAAGAATAGTAAAATGAGTGAACATCTAATATATTTTATAAGGTATTTAAACATATGGAAAAATACAAAAACATTTAAGCACTGGAAATTGATACAAGTAAGCTGAATAATTTAAACATGTTTATAAATAAAAGTATCAGCAATCAAATTAATAAGGTTGTGCTGCCTCTCCAATATGCATATTTGAAATACTAAACCTGGCTGAACTTTAATATGAAAATAAAATCAAAATTTGAAGACATTGTCTAAGATATGCATGCAATAAGAGCATTTTTATCTTAAAAAAAAGCAATTCAGACTAAGTTTCAGAGTAAAATAATATGCTTGAAAACATTAATAATAAGATTATAAATGTCACTTTAAACTAACTAAATCTGTTAAATATTTTTTTTTATCTTAGAAGCTAGGAAATTTTTTAAATGTGTGTGTGGAAAACTTTTATCAACATTAATTAATGAACAAAAATCAACTTGAAATATTTTCTATATTTTGAAAGAGTGTTTATTAGGAATTAAGTTTTATTTCAGTAAACTTTTCATTCATAATTTAGAATTATGAATGAATAGTTAAGATAAATATTTCAATAGAAAAAAAAGTAAGCAATTTAAATTATGACTAAATTAAATTAAAAAAAAATTAAGGACTTAAGGTGACATTGCTTATTTAAATTAACTTTGGTTATGAAAGGAAAAAAAAATTTTGATAGAGCAAAAGTGGCAACACCTATGTCTATTAACATCAATACATACATGAGACCAAGCATTATTTTAAAGTATCCTTGTCTACATAACACTTTCCAATAGAAAATTCGTTTTTTCTTTTCATGCAATTTAATTTTACCAATATGTAGATACATAGATATAAATTTTCAGAATATAACATATTTACAATAAAAAATTTTCTTGAACTATTTGAGGGTGAAAAATGAAATGCACTCCAAGATGTAAAACAAAATATTATTAGATTAATTTAAAATCTTCATTATTTATATGCCAATTTTGAAAATATAGGCAAGAGTTTTTATACAATAATTTCTAATAAACTTTTGAAACTATGAACAGTTAGATTTATATTGCTTAACTGATTTATCATACAAATTCCATAAAAACCGCACGATTGCTTTCGATCATGTGTCTTGAGGAACATTTAAAACCATTTTTCAAACCCTTCAGCTAGGCAAAATAATCAACTTCAGTTTTTGTTAGTAAACATTATCTACAATGAACAAAAATATTTCTTTCTTTCTATTTTTTCTTTTATAATGTTAAGAATGTTTATATACCTATAAACATGCCAAAATTTAAGAATATTCTTTCAACCAGTATTCATAAAAAATAACATTAACACATAAATAAACTGCTTATTTAAATAACAAATCCAAATGGATATATAGTTTCTTTTTTAATAGAATTCTATATCTAATAAAGAAAATTAAATAACACAACTAATGTAACTAACTTATAATATATTTATACATCAACTGACCAAAAAAATATTAATAGAGGCATAAAACAAATGGTATGAATTTATTAGATAAAATTTACTTAATATTCTTCAAAACACACTCTCTTTTCACATAAACCTTCTTCAATGATTTCTCCTTTGGCATTTTTTCCAGTCATCAAAACATACTTTAAAATCGCTTTGGGGAATGTTGTAAAAAGTTCATCATGAATTTTCTCCCATGAGCTCAAAATAAAGACCAGAGAGATAACTTCAACCAAATGTGTAAGAAAAACTCACGCAGTACCACAGCAGAAGAAAACTGTGCTCATGGTGCCTTATTTGTTAAATATTTTGTTAAAAATTAAATGTAGTATGAAAAATTGCATTATCATTGTGTAAAATCTCATTTTAAATAATTTTTGATGTATTGGATCATGCAAATGAAGTAAAATGCTTTCTAAATATTTATTGATTCCCTGGTTGGTTAGTAGGAATTCATACTGAACAACACTGAGATAATTAAAGAAAACCCAGGGTTCGTACAGATTTCCAATAATCAAATTTCAGGAGTTTTCCAGGAGTCAATAAAAAACTTCCAGGAGGTATCGACATTCACGTTAAATAATTTTTTATTTCATTTTAAAAATTGTTATTACCCAAATATGCATATAATTATGTACATGCAATCTTTTGCATTTATTTCAGTAAGTAATAAAAATAAATAATTGGAAACATTAATGAGATTATTTTTTTATTTAAGTTAAAATTATCAATGATTATTTCAAAAGCTTTCAATGAAGTTACAGCTATAACAGCAAATTTTTAATTTAAGTAATTCACATTCTATATAATACTGGATTATACATTGTATAAAATAATGAGTTATTTTTTAGACATTTCCAATACATTCCTGTCGATTGATTTATTGAGTATTTTAAGATGTGTAAGACAATCTCTTTTCAAATGTATATGCACTTACTCAAAACAAATACAACTATAAGATATAGTTTCAAGAGTCCATTGGTCATTGAAAAGACACTTTCCACCAGGCATATTAAATAATTTTTATTTCAGTCTTTATTTCATTAATAAACAAATTTATTCCGATTCAATTGAATTATACGTTATTTTCATCAATGGAAACATGGTTTAACTCAAAAATTTTATATTAATATTCAAAGAATTTTATACAATACAAGGAAAACTGCAGCAAATAGAAAAAGAATGAATAAAAATTGCTGGTCTTGCACAATAAATTTTTTTCGTTAAGTAATCACTTCAATTTACATAAATCTAAATACTACTAAACCGAGTTATCATGAAATTATTGTAGCTGAACTAGATCCTGAAAATGTTTATACAAGTCAACAGTTAAGAGTACAAAAAATTTAATATCGATCATGCCGTGATCTAGTGGCAATATTAAAAACAATTACTGAATTAAGTTTTCAAACAATTTTATTAAAATTTTTTAAATATTAAAACAAAAAAATTATAATATTTTGTACAAAAAAATAAATGCATCAAGGTAAGAAATAATTCCAAGAGTAATTCACACGATTTTCAAGGAGTCAAGTCAAAATTCCAGGAGTTGTGCGAATCCTGAAAACCATTGATTTTTGAGAGAGCATTTCTTGAACCACTTAAACACACCATAATTTTTTGGAAAATTTAAAGTTCTTCAACAGCTCAAAATATAAACATGTTGAAATCTTTTATGTTTTTAAAGCTGCTTAACAAGAATTACATGATACTGTGGCTTGATCAATAATATCTCTTACTGAGAAATGATGATTACCGAGTCTCCATTCTGATGCAGTTGACGACTGATGGATGAATTCTTAATGGTAGTAGATCAAATAATTATCTTTGATAGATTCACTACCATATTTAAACTTTATAAACTAAGATGCTTATGCTATTGATTTTATTTAAAAAAAAATTATTGAAACTTTGAAAAAATTTTATCACGCGAGCACAATTTAACGCATGTTCTTTGTTCTACATTTACCACCTACAACCACAGCAAATGATTGGAATAAATATTAAAATCTAATCTATTTTAAAATGACAAAATTAAATACTTCCCTGACTATTTCCAAATGTTTATAGAAATAATAACAATGTGTTTGCAGTTATTACTTACATTGGCCTCCAAAAGTTAAGAAACAGCAGTTTTTAGCACCTCATTTGCGAATGAATTAATGTAGAAACACCAAATTTGGATGACATGTGTATAAAACAAGTATGTATTGATTCCAATATAAAAGTTTACATAAGAATGGCGCATAAATGATTAACAACTATAAATAGAATGCCATTTTGTTGGATAGGTTCATGCTTAGAAAAAATAATCACATTTTATAAAGTAAAACATCACAGAAATATAACAAAAGGGACAGAAATATAATAAATCACAGAAATATAATAAATATAATATCACAGAAATATAATAAAGGATATACCCAACCTAACTTGAATGCCTTGGTAGCATCAATTTTCCAGGCTGTCAATTAAGTTGTCATTTACCGAAATGAAAAACAAAAACCAGACAGAATAAGCTATTTTCTAGTTCCACAACAGACCTACAATAGTAACCTGCAATTGAAGGTCTGTTGTGGAACTAATTGTGGATGCTTGAATCCCATAGAGCATCTGTAGGACTATCAAGATAGTCCTACAGATGCTTTATGGGATTCAAGCCTCGAAATCTAGTTGATCATTCTGTTCGTTCCAATACAAAAGTCTCAATATATTCTTCAATTACAGCTCACAGAGATTGCGCATTATCATCTGTCAGAATGAAATCATTGCTAATTACATTGGTATAAGGATCAAGAATTTCATTCCAGTATCTCACACTAGCCACAGTTCCTCCCTGGAACATTTGCAGGTCAGTGTGATCATTGAGTGAGATTTCTGCCTAAACTATTATTACCAGCACAGTAAATGTGCCTTTCCATGTTATTGGAATGATGGTAACTGGTGTTTTGTTCCCTCTAGATCAGTACATGACCTGAATTGCTTTCCTGGTTCTGGACTCACCTGTAAAAAGTACAGATCATTGCTGTCTGGTCCAGGAAACGTTTTCTTGCCTAAGACAAGCAGGCTATTCTCTGTCTCCGGGGAATTTGTTTGTTTAGTTTGTCTGTCGCTCAACGGTCATTTTTTGCACATGAGGGCTAATTAGACAGGGCTGTCTCCGGGGAAAGGGGCACACACAAATGGTCACTTTGCATAGAGACCTGCATGATGAAGATGCCTTCACACCCTACTAGAGAATATTTTTCTCGCTGATGCTACAGAGTGGTTTGCAACAAGTTCTGACACAAAAATGTTCTTCTTTATGCCGAAAGAGCTATAAAATGGTCTTTTATAAGTGTTGTAGCTTGTGGTTGGCCTGGAGCATATCTTCTGGACATAGAAGTTTCAGATTTATATTGATTCCAGAGATGGTGGACCATACTGCAAGACATATTAAGGATCCTCGAAGCATCAGTCTGTGACATCCCCATTTCCATCCATCAGACCGCCTGCCACCTTAACAAATTATGCAAATGGCTTGTCTCTGGCATTGCGGAACCCCAATGACTATTGTCAATGAATCTGCTAACAAAAGTTGAAAATCAACAAAAGTTACAAACATGATTATGAGAACCTGATGTTTGCATATTTTTCTCACACACTTATGTATCTATTATTTTCTATTAAAAAGAGTGGTAACTACCATTTTTGCATAAATTGATAGAAGCCCGTTTTCATCATTTATATATATGCTTTATAGTTAGTGTCAATTTTTATGATGAGCTTTGAATAGCATGTTGTTCCTTAACTTTTGAAGACCAATGTATCCTGGATGAACTTAAGTGAAGCATTCATAATAATTTTTAATCACAGTATAACATCATACATAATTTAAATTTATAATAAAACTATTCAAATCATTTTTAATATTAAAAAATGTCTGTATTTTTTATTGAAAAAACTAGTTAAAATAATACTGATGGTTTGAAAATATTCTTCTTACATTTTACATAATCCATCTGCATGGTAATAGCATAACTTATTTTTTCTCTCCATTCTTGTGCTATTTCTATGCTATGACCTTGCACAATAAATGCTTCATCTTTGGGAGAATCTTTTAATTTTAACATAAATTTATTGGAATCTTTACAATCATCTAACAATATTTTATCCATCTAAAAGGAATGAAAGAAAATTAATAATAATTACTGTAATTGAATAAAATTTAAATAAAAATGAATTAATAATTTTAATTGAGACAAAAAGAGAGCAAAAAGAATTGTAGCAATACTTACACGTAAAGAATTTTTATATACATAAACAGGACTAGAATGTTGACTTTTTGGTGGTATAATCTCACTAAAAATGATAGCTTGTTCAAATAGAAAAACTTGACGATCTTTAAGTTTGCTTGCATGTTCTCCTATTTTCAACTGACCTTGAAACAAAAGCTGTCCTTGGTCAGCAAAATTAATCTGAAACAAGAAATACAAAATTGAAATTATAAACGTAAAACATCGAAGAATAATACAAATTTTAATCTTGTATTTTTACTTTAATAAAATGTAAAAAGCTAATTCCAAAAAATTTGATTTTTGAAAAAAATATATACATAAATATAGTTAGTACTAAAAGTACAATCTATCAACACTTTTGCATTCTATTATTTTACTCAAGAGAATTTTTTAAATAATCATCTCATCACAAATTTTCTTAAAACCCTTTTTAAAACATTCTACACTTTGAATTTTTGCTTCACTTTTGATGGAAAATCTAATGAAAACAATTATACTTATTTGTTGAATATGATATAAATAAATGTTTTCATTTCATTGAAAAGTAAGTTTTGTGTTAAAAATTGGCTATGGAATTTTTCAAAGCTAAAAAATAAAATTAATCGAAAAGCTTTTGATTTATCTTAATGATTATATATACTATTTTTAATAAAATTTATAATAAGTTAATCTTTGATTACAAAGAAAATACAATAACTTGCTTTTCATTAGTTTATGGAATAAAAGGAAAATGAGCTATAAAAAATTTATTTTCGTAGTAGGTAAACTGTGATAATAGGAAAAAATAGTAAACTCAGTTTGATGATAATGAAAATATTATAGTTCATAGAATAGAAGGAAAATAATTTAACTTAAAAATATAATTTAGTCTGCTACAGTTATATAATATTTAATCAGAAAATGTAAGAATGATCTTCGGCTTTTTTTCAAAATCTTATATTTATATCAAATAACTGTAAAATAATTGTAACATACATTATTTTAATCTCTGCCGAAGAAACATTAATACATTAAGGTTGCTTTAGATATCACTGTTATTAAATCCATTAATTTTATGTAAATTTCAAAATATTAACATTTGTCAAATCTTTAGAGGAATTTCCTATGAACAATATATAAGTCTAAAAAACACAATGAAAATGATAACACAATTTCCAAATTGATTGAATTTACAATTATTGAATTATAAGTTATATGAAAGTCAGTATTTTAAAAATGAATCATATGTAGACATAAAATTCTTAAACATTTTACATTTTTGAAGTTTCTTAATATTTCTGCTAATATGATTTTGACAAATATTTTGAATAGTTTTTTAATTTTATAAACAGAAGGTTTAAGAAAAACAAAGCTTAAAAATTATGATCTTATAAAACTGAACAAACTAAAATCTTAATTATTTTAGGCCTACAATAAATTCTGATAATTTTGCTTAAACTTATTCTATGAACATAAGAAAGAAAGTAATTACAGAATCCACCAACGATCTTATAAAAAAAATATTTCTCTAATGTAAAATATTACATAATATGTAACATTTGAAAAAATATTCTATATTGATACAAAGGACCTCTAAGTCAGCAAGCAATTTAGATTCTCTACAAATTCTTTTAATCAGTATGAAAACTTTACAGCAGAAATATCATATGGATTTAAAATATTGTACATAAAATCTGGTAAAGATAAGTATTTTAAATATATATAAGATTAATATTAGATAATATTGTTTTATTATTAGATGTATCAGTTCAATCTAATCTTTTGTTGTATTAGATAATATTAATCATAAATGAGCTAAAATGATTTGAAAATAACTAGACAAATAAATGCATGGAAATATTTCTAAACATTTAAAATTGATTATGTATAATTCAAACACAGAACAATAAAAACAATATTTCTGACTGAAAGATTTAATTAACAAATATATACTTTTTAGAGACAATTAATAGTACAATTTAGTAAAATAAAAGGTATAAATATCAAAATATACTGAAAAAGTAATAAGGAAAAACAACATTATTTTAGAAATTTAGTATTAAATGATTGATGAGTGCAATCAATATTTAAATGAATCATGTGATTTTTATTTGCAAACTTTGACCCACAGTGTATATAAATTATAATACAACAAGAAGGTACAGTGAAAAGTTTTAACTATTTAATAAACTCTAAAAACATATCATTACAGAAATAAAATTATCATGAATTTTAAAAAAATATAAGGAAAAGTTTCTAAATGGTTTGTGACAAGTGAAATTCATTTTTACCCGAAAACCTTGCAATCTATTGAGGTTTAAAGTATCATTTGAAGATTTACAAATAAGATGCATTATATGGACGGCTTTCTCAAGTTGCTGTACTTCTTCTTCAATATCTGCCATCTGTGTATATTTTAAGATATCCTATAAAGAAAAAATAATGATTTTAGTAAAAAGCTTTTTTCAATCATCCATAGATTTGATTCTTATGCAAGTAGTTTAAAATACCTTTAAAAGGAGCTTATATTCCAAAATCCTTTGAATTGGTCGAGTTAATAAGTCATGAAGTTGATGTTCAATATTGCACTTTCTTTTAATTTCCTAGAAAATACTTTGATTAGAGTATACATGTATAACTATATCAGATCATCAAAAGTACTTAATTACTGAGAAACTTAGATATGATTAATTAACACTTAAAACAATGGGAAAGAATTGTTTAATTTTTAATCTATAATATCTTGATAATTTTTTAAATTACAAAACAGAAATGTTTTCCAAATTATTTTTCTTGTCATAAAAATTTCATCATTAATTATATATTCTAGTAGTTGACAAACTATGGCTCACGATTCACTCTATGATTGTGGATTTTACACAAAATATTGGATTGTTTGCAAAGTAATTTGGTTTTTATAAATGTGATGTTCTTGAAAAACATATAGTGAAATATTTTACTGAATTATATATTTTCAATTCCAGTCTAGTACCTTTTGCCATCCTTCTGGTAGGGGCATGATTCTACACTCTTAAAATGGTTGGTTTTTATTAGCAAAAAATAGATTTAGATGGGAAAAACAAAATTACTTTATATTCAACCCAATACCACATGAGGGCAGGCACACACAATGAACTTAAACACCAATCTTGAAAGAACAATGTAAAAGCCTTCAAATTTTATACAACTGAAAATATCTACTGGTGGTATTCCTAGGAAATGTCTTTTTGTACAATTTTAGAGTTATGACAGTACTCATTATAAATCAAATTATGCTGCCATAGTAATTGTTATATGCCAAATTTTTAACTAATAAAGTGCTTTGAATTAATATACACATGAAATTTAGTTTAAAAATATAAGTACTTTTAGCTTTCAGACTTTAGACTTGAAGCTTTCTCCAGTATCAGAAACAAAAATTTCCTAGCAGTTGAATTTAGGCTACACAAAATACACAGAAGATGTTTAAACTGCATAATATAAAAAATCTTTTAATTGAAAATTTCAAAAAAATAAAAATCCAGATATTTTGTTATAAAATTTCATTTTCAATTTACTTTATGCCTCAATATAAAATTGTCATTTTATAGATTTTTTTATTAATGTGTTGATAAATGGGATATTAAATTATTTTCAATACAATTATACATTTACCCTTCTTATAAGAACATAAGTGCCTAGAAAAAAAGAAAAACAAGAGCAAATACATGTGAAATGGACTAAGACTTTCGTTTATCATCTGGAAAAGATTTTCTAACATGACTTATTTGTAAGAGAAATCTGGCTAGTAACAAGAAATCAAATATAAAGACCCTAAACATCTAAACATGTGTCATTTAGTGATTAAGAATAAAAAAATTCAAGAAAGTAAAGGAAAATCAAAATATGCATTTAATTACTGGATGAAATCTTCCAATAAAAGAAGTTTGTGATTAGTTAATAGATTGTTAAGAGGGAAACGATATACAGAGGACAAACACCTAAAAGTTCTTGCATAAATACACCCGAAAAACTATTTTGAGAGTTTTTTGAAGCATAGCAAATATTCTTAACAAAAAAAAAAAGGATTACCATTGTTTTCAATAACAGTGACAGAGTTTAACTCCCTATACAAGTGGTCTACTATGAAATTCGGAGAAGGAAAATATGCTGATTTTCAACACATGGAATATTGTAGACTCATAATAATTAGGTGAAAAAACAAGCATTTGCTATCTTTTCCTTTTTCGGGTTTACATATCCATGCAAACACAATCAATTTCAAAAAAAAACTTTATCAAGAGTATATTAAAAAAATAATTTTATTAATGAGAACTTGGAATCACGCCTAAATTAAAAACAACAATATACAAACCTTAACCACAAATTTTCCAAGGTAATAAATGAGCAAAATATTTAACCTCAATGTATTGAAACCAACATCACAGAAAATCATGCCTCGAAAATAACTTTATATTTTAACACAGTAACTCTAAAACATCAAGCGACTACTAAATTTGAAAAATTTCCCAACCATAATATTACTTTCAACAAAGTCTAATTATATATATAAAATAATCGAAAGAATAAAAACTTTGAAATAAAATATAATTAAGAAATGCAATAGTGAAATAAAAAATCTTTCTTTAAAAGAATCAACAAATAAATTCTAAAAAACTACAGGCAATACAAAGAAATCAGCAAAATACATAATAAAGAATGTAAATTCTATATCTATAACAAAGGTTTATGTATTAAGTAAAAATTACTAAGAGACAAAAAAAAATGTAAGTATTACATGACTTCCCATTCTTTCTTTACAAAAACTTTTCTGATTTTTTCCACAAACAAGCAAACATGTATGTAGATATATTTAGAACTCTCTTTATGACTAAGTCTCACTTTATAGTTTAGAAGTTAATATTTTTAAATATAGAATTATAATTAGTTAACTATATAATAACAAAATTAAAGATATTGATTAATGCACAATCTAAATACATGAATGTAATGAAATTGTTTCCAAAAACATGTACTCAATATATTACTCACTACACAAAACACAATCATTGAGATAATCAAGACATCTTCATATTTTGTAACAATATATTTATACAAAAATAATCACATATATATTCCTTAAATAAAATATGAATACAATATAAGATAATGTAAAACCAATTATTAGCCAATCATATTTTTGTATAAATATTAAAATAATTTCAGGAATAAATAATCTAAAAAAAGAACTTTCAGAAATTCTGCAGAATACAAATTGAGAATCAGGGTATTATTACACGAACAACATAAATGATAAAAATTAGTACATCCAGTTTTGAAAATCACTGTAAATTACACAATTAAAAAGTAAAATGAATAACTAAAAATAAGTGTGGAATTCAACAATATTTAGATAAAAATTGAAAAAAAATTAAAATAAAAAGTCTAATATCAGTAATAAATTTATAAAAATGAAAATAGCTTTCTAACTTACTTCAAAATAGGAATTTAAAAACTGAGAAACAATTTCTTCAGATCTCGGTTTATTTTGGCAGTATGTTATATACATATGTAATTTTCTTTCAGATCTCTTGAAAAGCGGTCCAATACTACGAGGATTTTCTAAAGTGGTTTGAAGTTCTGGTAAAAAGTTACTGAAAATAATGCATTATACAATTAGAAAAAAGCAATAATAATTAACAAAAATACTGTTTTTACATCAATAAGTAAAATCAATTATTAATATAGATTTCAATCAACACAAAAACTGTCATAGATAGTAAAATAAGAATAAATGACAAATTGAAGAATAACTGACAGAGTAAATTAAAGAATAAATAGCTTATGCTTGTGACTACCATTTAATTCTTTTATAGCATAAAATTCATCAACTGAAGTATAATAAATCTGAATACGTTAATACTTTCTCACATCCAATAAACACATGAGCATTTTTTATTTTCTTTCTAAACATTTGCAACTTTGCAATTTAATAAAATTAAACTTCAGATAGCTTTATAATTACTACACATTTAATAGTTATTAAAATCAAATCAACATAGATTAAAGAAGCTTATCTTGAAAGCAATAAAAATAATTTTTATTAAATTATGTTTGGAATTTCAAATTATTCAAAATAAAATATTCAAAAATAAAAAGAAAATTATTTTATCGATTAAATACTTTAAATAAATTTTATCAATATACAATTTGATATAGAACAAGTAATAATATTTGAAACACTGTTTTTATGAGAAGAAACTGTTTCATTGAATGGAAAAACAATAGCATATAAATATATGTATATCAATACACATACACATGCAAAAACACAAGGTTACTCAGAAATAATTTTAAAGACAAATATCTTAACCTAAATTCGAAGTTTTAAAATTATTTATATGCATAAAAAATCAATTGAATATAGCATTATATTAAGAAATAGTTTACCATATTGGAATTATATTTGCAATAAAGAGATAATATAATATTGTTTATCAGCTAAAAGTGCTTAAACAAACTGTTTTTTAAAAAAATAACGATTCAAAGACTGCTGCTATCATGGTGATAGATCAAAAAAGGAAGAAAACGAGCAAGATGTTGGAAAGTTTTACATTACTTATGAACAAAATTGTAGGATTTCATTTAAAAAGAGAATTAAATGATATGTGATTTTACTAAAAAAGAATTTAAGATAGATAAGGATCAATTCAGAATGCTTTTTCAACTGACAGAAATATGCTTGAACTTAGTTCTTTTACAACGAAAATTGCTTGACAGCTAATAGCCAAGAACAATAATTAATCAAAATTGCTAATCAACTGCAGAAAATTGTCTTCATAAGTGAAAAACTGTTTACAATAGTCAAAACAGAGATATGTCAGCAGAAATTCCTGGTCCTTCTCCTATTGCTATATATATTGTGAATGACTGCAATCAAATATGACATTCCAATTCTCAATGGTTCATAATGGGACATGTGACAGTAGGAAAATGTATCATGATTTTTTGATTAAAGAGTAAAGGTTAATTAACAAACATATAACAAACTTAATTTGGAAGACGTTTCCTTGTTTGCAAAAGCTTTTTGGAAACCAAAACTGGACTTTCCAAGATGTATGACAGCACAGTGCAGTTTCCAAGATTGATAAAAGGCACTTTTTCCCAATTTCGTTATATTTTGATATATATTTAACTATGTTATAAAGTAATGATGAAAGTTGAACTTTACTCAGTCTAGTTTCGTGTTTTTATGAACACTCACGATTTTACAAACTATTTATTGACTGGTATTTATCAAAGTCATATAAACACAATATTCTCATTTACAAACTTAATTTTTAAAAATCTTTTAGAAACTTTTTTGCTTGCATGCATCTTTCATTTATGTTAGTTTTTATCACCCAACGTTTATTTTTTTTTTAATTTTCTTTTATGGTTGAGATGTTGACATTATTATAGGAGAATCTTTGAATTGTGGATAACTAACTGTAAAATTAAGAATTAATTAATCAATGATTAAATAGTAGTTTCAATTCTAAAATTGAAATCGTTTAAATCGAAATGAAAGGAAAATATTTTTTTACAAGTTGCAGTGTAATTAATATGAGCAGACTAAGCTATTAATTGGTGCCAACCTCAAGAGGCATTCCCCTAAGTAGAAATTTTTTAAGCAATCCCTATGGAATTTCTCCCACCAAATCTAACTTCCAGCTTTGAAAGCACTTGAATGCAATAAATAGCTTCAAATAAAAATTTCACAGGATACCTTTGGAAGAAGTGATAATGCTTTGGAATCGCCAAATAAAATTGACATTTCAAGGACAATGCTCAAATGCAACAGAAGAAAGACAAAAATTTTCTGACGACACAAGTAAAGGTATTCATCCATGAGTGTTCACAAAGAAATGTACTACTCCTCAAAATTTCACTTTAGAACTTTTTGAATCTGAATTCAGGTGTAATTTGTTTGTAAGAATTGCTAGATGATTAAATGATTGAGAACATAATTAGAAAATGAAAAGGAAATTTCAGATATTGAACTTGAAGAAAATGCCTTTGACAAAAATGTAGTTTTGAAATAAAAAATTTAAGTAATTACTTTTAACTGATTTTTTCTCCATAAAATGAAGTAAGAATTTTTAACTATGAAATTTATTTTGCATATATTTTCTATGGAATGCATATTAAATAGTTTCTTCTAACACTTTACTTCTACTTCCAATATTTCATTTATAAAGAGAGAGAGCAGGGTGCTAAAAAATTGTTCTCTGATTTAACAATTATTTTTTTATTTTATGAACTTTCGATTTTAATAATTATTTTACTGGAGTCTAAAAATGAATTACCATTAAAATGAGTATCTATTGTAAAAAAATTAAATTTCAAAAAGACTATAAATATTTTTTATTAAGTTTTTAAATTATTAAAATTCTATTCTTACTCTCTATGCCATTCAAATATGGATTCAATATTTCCAAATGCTATTTTTTGTTTATCTTCACTTAGATCTTGAGGTGCAGGGCATTCATTAAGCCTTATAGCTTTCAAGTAGCTCTGAAAATCAAAATATATTTTTCATTGCATATAAAGGAGTCATTTGTGATTTTTAAGAAAACTAATCATAATCAAATGTGACAATAATTGACTAAATCTTATGGAAATTTATTGCTGACTAAAATATATATGACAAAAAGATAATAAATTTATTTTCAAAATGGAATTTAAAAAATCTGATTCATATATGGTATGTTGTATTAAGACAGTACAGCTTAGTAACAAATATATATTAATTAAGCAAAAAATATGTATAAAAAAGTACAATTTAATAGCATATGAATTAAGAGAATAAATGAACAATCAACTTTCTAAATATTTAGTCTAACTGAGACATAATAGCAGATATATTAACATGAAAAATTAGTTTAAAAGTTAAAAGAACATATTTTTCCGATAAATTTACTTTATTAAACTAGTTGGCATTTATTTTATCCTTTTTTTCAAAAACTTTTATAAATAAAAGGAACCATCTAAATATTAAATTAGCTAGTCCTTATCCAAAAAAATTTATTCAACAAACTATAAGACTCATTTTTTTTCATTTAAGGACAAAACTACTTAAAACTTCCAATGTGTATCTCAGAATAACTAAGTGTACAGTATTTTTGATTTGTCCTCAAGGTAGTTAATAATAAACTATAAAGTTTAGAATAACAATAAAATTTGTGGATTCTTTTAAGTAGTAAATTAGATGAATTATCTGAAATATATTAATCATTTATTTATACTACCAAAATAATGTTGAGATTTTTCTAAGTCTCACAATTATTTGCTTGTGATGCTATTTTGTCAAAGCATAATTTACTTCAACAGATAATGACAAGGGCAGTTTTAACAAATTCACATAAATTTTAATTTACCAATTTTTTTTAATTATATACAGAACTTTAAAGACAAATTAATGTAAAACTAACATTTTATAATTGAAAATTAAAGTGTTGTTTTTTTTAATTGCGGTAATTTTTTGCACACAAAGGTAAGCCAATATTATTCTGAGTAAAGTCTGAACAATAAACACTCAAATACAAGATAAAATTCAAATTTAAAAATAATAATTAAACATCTAGATGTTAACTTGGTATAAAATTAATGTGAATACGATGGTGCACATTTAATCTAACATAACATAAAATCTAATATAACATAACCATGATAAATTAATGTAGTTTTGTAAATCGCTGGAGAAAATTACTTTATATTAATCTTTATTCTGTTTAAGAAAACCTAATAATTTTAAATTATATACTACAAATATTTTAGAAAAACTTAGTTTCTTATAGACAGAAAATCAATGTACACTAATTTTACAATGAATTAATAAAATGCTTTAAGCATTTAATTATTTAAAATATTATAGGAATATTTTTTGATGTTATTTTTTTAAAATTAGTCCAGATTTTATTTTTATAAAGAAAAATGATTTGTAATATGATTATATATAGACAAGATATTTTACAATTTATTTTGTATCAATATTGTAAAAAATATATAAATACCTCAACTACAGATTCCAAATCTTTCACATAGCGTTTCTCTGTTTCAATGAATTCTTGGATGACACAACTGCAATTAAGATTTCATTATGAAAAAAAAAATGATAAACAAAATCTTACAAACTTGTTACATTAGCTGTTCTTTGAGAAAATTCTCTAAGCAAGTAAGAAAAAAACATATTAATGGATGATTATAAAAGCTTATGCTCAATTTCATTAAACTGTTAATGATTAGCAAAGAGGTTTGTTTATTTTTATAATCTAATATTATACAAAATACATATAGAAAAATATTCAGTAAAAATATGTACATTAATAAAAAAAATATTCACAGTAAAAATTTAGCACTGATTTTTTTACATGAATATATAAAAGTAATATTTATATAATAAACTATAGTTAAAATAAGTATTTATATAATTTTCTTGTATCATGACATTTTACATTATCGAAGCTAAAACAATGTGTAATAATAAATGTGAACAAACACACAAGAAAGATTCATTTTCACAGTACAAATTTTTTTTTAAATTTAGTAACTTTCAAATGAAATTAATAAATTCAATTATTAATTTCATTTATTCTCCTATTAATTTCATTCATTCTTGTAGTTAACTTTATCATGTAACATAATCAGAAAGAACATATCTATTTTTATTCATTGAAAATTTTCATCTTTTAAAATTAAAGATGAAATACATAGCTGAAATAATATTTTAATTTAATCATAGATTTGTATAAATTAAAATTTATGAGATTTTTCAGATATATACTTTATAGAAAAGTAATTATAGAAATAACAGATGCATAAAATGATTTCATGGTAATTTGGATTTAATAGTAAAGAATGCTTTTATTATGTTTTTTTTAATTTACAAGAAACATGCATTTTTTCATTGAAAATTACTATAAATTAACTTAAAATATATCATATAAAAACTAAAAATTATAACTTACTTTCGATTTTGAAGTATTTTTTCTTTTTCTTTGGTACTCATAGAATGTTTTTTGTTTTGTTCATCCTATATAAATAGGCATAAAAACATAAGCTATGAAATGAATTTAATATATATCCCATGAAGATGTTTAATTGCAGAAGTTTATACAAGAAATTAAAATACCACTGTTTAGAAACAAACAAAATGCATGCTAAAATCATTTATTGTGAAATTAATTTTTTCTATAGGAAGTGGGTGTTGCACATATGCATTAATATTTTATGAAACTAATTGGCATATTTTCCAACATGCATCATGCAAACAAATTTTAGTGGTAACAATCGCACACACCATACGTTCCTTTACTATTTGTTCTATTTCAGAAGCCAGATCTGTAGAGCTACTGCCATCAGCTGAAGGTAATGTTATTGGCTAAACAAAAATGTTAAATACAGTTACAAATACATTTACTAGCATTAACTTTTTGATATTAGTGTGTTAATGAGGACATTTGAAATTTACAAATTAAATCAAACAGCATTAAAAAATATTTAAAACTATTTAATTATACAATTTTACAGAACTGATCAGAAATATTTGAGATAAAATGAAAACATTTCAATTATTTTATTAAAATTAAAGTATAGTTAAATATAAAAGCTTAACAAATATATATATCTAACCTAAAAACACTTAAAAATTAGAAAAATTATATATGATTGAAATAAATAGTGTGATATATATCTACGAATAAAAAATAATGCAAATATTTAAAGCACAAAAGTGAAATAATAAAATTATCATTAATTATTAATGTCATAAATTGTGTACGATAATTAATTCTTTCTAACTTTTGTTATTAGTTAAAAATACAAATAATTTAATCCAATTAAATAAATACAGTTTCAAATGAAAGCATACCTTTTCATTTTTACTACCAGGGAGGGCTTGATGTACTGGTGTAAAACTGTGTTCTTGAATTTTCATAGGAGGAGGCAATTCAACATCTAATACTTCATCATCATCAGTTGACATTCCCTTTTTGATTAAGTCATTCTATAATAAATTGTTTTAATTAAACTATGAATGGAGAAATATTCAAAATAAAATTATTCAGACTAGGTAATTTAATTTTGTAGAGAATAAAAATAAAATGAAAACTGTAAATTAACATTTTAAAACTCGTATACCTTCAATATTCCATTTCGTGCAGAAGGTAAGGATTTTTCAGTTATTTCTGTCTTTATATTGATCTAAAAAGAGCAATGTAGCATTAATGTTAACGTTTCTTTTAAATTTATGCATAAAAGTTTAAAAAAAATATTTAGTTACTTTTGATTGTTGTGATGACTTTTTATTAGAAGTTGATTTAGATGTTTCACTTCCCGTTCTTTCAACACGACTGTGACTTAATTTACGTACAGGATTTGTTAACCATTTCCTAATAAAATGAACAAAGTTTGGAAATATTATATTTAAAAAAGTTAAATACATTTAATAGAAAATAATTCTGAAATAGTACTGGAGAAAATACAAAGTACTAATTACAAAAAGAATAGTCAACAAATAAATGAAGTATAAAAATGTTTCACATAAAGACACCGCAAGACAAAATTAAAAAATTCAAAGAAAGAATTTCCAATTTTTTTGAAAAAGATATCATAGGGCTTATAAAATAAAACATTCCTTAACATATTTGTCTTATTTTACACTTCAATAAAAGTCGATTCCCTTATTCAATTGAATCAAATTTTATTGCAACATTAAAAATTGACAGTTTATTATATCTTAAGAAGTATACTCAAAATAAAAATCAAACATTCTATAAACATTTTAAAAAGAGATTCTAAAAAGTTATCTTCATTTTTCCATTTCAATATTACTTACTTTCAACATAATAATAGCTTACACAAATAATTCTACCTATTATCAATTAAAAAATACTTGCTGATCAAATTGTTTTCTGCACATTTTTATCAAATTTTTTTCATAATCACACATTTATAGGAACAAATGACAATATTTTGTAAAAAAAACTTTCTAACTATTCTGAAAATAAATTGTCTAAAATTTCTTTGTAAAATAATGCAAAACATTTCTTCACTAACTTCGCCATAGCTATTCTGGTTTATGAAAAAAGTTGTTCTTTACAACAAAAATTGCACTTTACATCTATTATTGACAGTGAAGTTTTTTCTAAAAGATGCTCTATTTTCTGTAACATTTAGCCTGTCTTAAAATACTTATGTACTTACAAACATTTAAACCATGCATTAATCACGTACAAATTTTCAAATGCAATTCATTTAATTAATAAAGTCAAATTTCTTCTGCAAATATTCTTTAAATTTTATTTTTATTTAACAGATGATATTTTCTTCAATAGAAATGTATTTTTTAACCAAAAATTTAATTGTGCCTTTTTAAGCTTCATATATATTTGTTGTTCACTGCAATAATTTTCACAGAAAAACAAAAGAATTTTTTTCAGCAAAAAGTAGAAAAAATCTGTCAGTATAATCAAATATTAACAAAAAATTCACTAACTGAGGTTAATGATCAAATGATAAATGAATAAATATTAATATAATTTATATGGCAGCATAAAAAATTCAGTATTTATTGAATTCAACTTATTTTCTAACTTATCTTTTTTTTATCTATTATTAATTAGTTTGGCATTTTTAAATGAAAGTATAGTTCTACATTGCTATACTTTAATATTTAGAAATATTAATATATGCATAAAATGTATATTAATAACATATAAAATGAATATCTCAAAACGGTTGTTTCCACAATACATTGCAAAAGACAGTGTAAAATTTCAGATGTAATATAGAACATAAATATTGTTTGTTCATGTTCTGCTATAAAGAAAACCGTCTAATAACTATGACAGTTATTGAAAGAATTAACATTTTACATTGTCCTTTTGCAAAAAATAGGAAAGAAAAAAATGCCATTATTTTTCTTCTTTCCATCTAAAAAGTGTGTTAATTAAAAGCCACACTCACAGCTACTTACTTATTTATTGCATATAACATGATTTTTCATGAAGACTTTATTTTCAATTAACATTTTATCATTAAATTTGTAAAAACTTTTTGACATTGAGAAAAAGGCATATAAACAAAATAATTTCATTAAAATTTAAAAATTATTTTTAAATATGGAAATCTTGATGAAATATTCTTTATCTTATATTTTTATAAAAACTTTTTTTTAAATCTATTTTTTTTAAGTTAGTGGAATCTAAAAGTTAATATTCAAAACTCAAGTGTTCTAATTACACCAAAAATGTTTTGCATAAAACTTACTGTGCACACATTAAACTAATTACATAAAAGCATTATACTATCTATAAAAATTAGAGAAAAATTATCTCACACAAACTTTTATAGATTTTTATTTTTACAAATAAAAGTTGAAAACAATATTCATAATGAAAGAAACATAATTATTACTTACCTAAAAGCTCCTCGACGTTTTGTTGCAGGCAATGCAGACATATTTGTTAAAGGATATGCACTGCTTGGGCTCAAGTCAGATGTATTTACATAAGTTTCTGATAAAAATAAAATAAGTAAATTTAATTAAATTTAAATTAAGAAACAATGTAAAACTAGGTAAAAGAATATAATGCATTCATAATTGCTTTTAATTATTTTCTTTGTATCAAAAAATAAATAAATATTAAAGTCTTAAAAGTTTTGTAGAAAAAAAATCATAATAAAATATTAAAAAAATTATATCTTAACAGATATTGTTCATAATCTTATAAACAAAAAATAGTAGCCACCAGTATCATTTAAAAAAAAAATTATTTTTATTATACAGAACTAAAATTAATTTTCTAATTTAATTCTCGAGCAATCACTTTTTTTGCACAGTCATGGCATAAATAAGTGTTTTCATTTAGAAAAACGTTCTTAAACACCAGGTGGAATTTAATGAACTAATATGGCACAATTTTTTTTATTTAAAAGATGAAATATAAAAGAGTAAGCACATATACATGTATAACTACATTATCTTTTCTGAAGAATGAGTTATTTGAAAATACTCTAGAAGAGAAAATTTGAATTTTGAGAAAATTTATCCCTTGTAAGCTATCATAAACAGATACAAGAAAAATTCTTTTCGATTTATCTATCTGTTTAATCATTATATAAAGTTAAAGTTATAAGTTTAATTTAAAGTCTAAATCTTAGGTTTCCATAAAAAAACATTCAAAACACCTTTACTTTAGAATTTGTAAAACGCAAACAGTTCTACACATGTTAATTCATTCAGCTAGAGAATTTAATCATGATAAAAAGTGTTAAGTTTTTTTTTTCCAATTTTAAAATACCTAATTGTAATATTTGTAATAATAAAAAACATTACTATTTTTTTACAACAGATTTTCATTTTAAAAGAGGAATTCAATTAATAATTATATTGATAACAATGATATTGTTTAAGATAAAATGAGTGGAGATACAATGATCATATATATTTAGAGGGGAAAAAAAAAAAAAAAAAAACCCACACCTTTCATTTTCCCAGTAAAATTAATTGCATTTTCTGAATTTTAATAAATTTTGAGAATAAAAGATTTATATAATATATTTTAGGTATTCAAACAAAATTTTCTTAAAATAAGAATTTACACCACAAAAACCATTTCTAAATAAGATGAATAAAGCTAGTTTTAGTAAGCATTATACACTATTTTATCATTTTCCTAAATTTCTTGTTTTATGGAATTAATCGATTTGTCAAATGAAGTATATATGTATGGAAAAAGAAAACCCTACGAAATATATTAAGGAATTAAAATGTAATATACCTCAACTAATATTCTTGTCAGTATTAAGTATAAAAGATGCCATCTACATGTTATTAACTTTTATCAATATATTTTAATTCCTTAATTAAAAAAATCAAGATATAATGCAAGAATTTAAAGAAATTATAAAAACTTTTGGAAAAACTTTCATATTTACATGTAAATGCTTGAATGCAAATATACGCAAAACTAGTTGTGTTTAAGAATCTTGGGAAACAATAATAACTCTTTTTAGGAACAATTCAAAAATATACTTGAAAGACCATTACCATTCCTGTTACATGAGGCAAACTGAAACTGCATGCATAAAAATATTTGCAAAAAGCTGATCAAATACTTCTAAAACAGGAATCTTTAATTGCATTACATACAATTTATATGGAATGTTGCACTCACAATATATAATTCAATATAAATTGCAACCATTTGCATAAGCAACTGTAGAATCAAAATGGTCTAGGGCTAAAATTGAGTCACAATTAAAAATTTTGGTTTGATCCCTATTTTAAAAATGGAAAGGACTGGTTTCATCTCTGCACAAGTACGAGGTAATTACCAAAAAGTTCTTAATATTTCCTGATAAGCAATATATAAATCATAGTACAGCTTTACTGTATATATATTAAACAAGATTTTCTAATAACTAGAAATTTAGCAAAATATACATAAACATAAAAACACACACACATGTTGGGATAACTGATAAAAAAACATGAGATTTTTTAAAGCTTTATAGAATTTTAAAAACATTATAATATTTGACATTTAAAATTCAAATTAATATTAAGGAAATTTACCTTCATTTTCATTATTGGACTTTGATAAAGTGGGTTTCAAAGGTGGTTTGATGCATGATGGAGGAATTAAACCTTCTTGACTTGAATTAGAATCATCTTTTGGTACATGGCGGACTAGATACCAATCATTACATGATTCTAATACTTCTACCTGCTGACCAGCATGAACAGTTAATTCAAGTGAGCCAGGTATTGCCTTGTGATCTTCAATTATATTCACGACTTCACCTCCCTAAAAAGAATTATGTAAACATCTGATTGTATAAAAATTAATCAGCAAAAACTTTACAAATCTATCTGAATGAAATTAAAACTAAAAATACTAACAATGTATTCATTATCAAAAACAAGTTTCTGAGAGCACCATTCAAATTTATAGTAATTTATTTTTCCTTATTTCAACAGAAAACAATAATTTATTACTTTTCATTTTCAAATTCTATTTATCATCTCCCTCAGTAATTAGAGTTAATTGAATAAATTGTACAAGATATATAAAAAAATTACATTTTTATTTTACTATTATTTTTTTTATAAAAGAATGAAAAGAAAAGACTTTAAATGAGTTAATTAGTAAAAAATATCATCAGTAAATATAACAAAATCATTGAAGCAAATATTTTGTTTAGTAAATCTAGTAATAAATTTTAATCTGATTTACAAAAACAAAACATATGACTTTCAAATCAGCTTAGTTACAAATTAGTAAAGTTTTTTGATTAGAAATAAAATGTTGACAAAATTTATTGTAGTTATTTATTTATTTGTTTTTAGTATTGCCAAAATATGAAAAGAAAATCAGATACTATTACTCATAAATATAACGAAGTTCTACAGATTAAAAATAATGTATAAATAATAATTTAAGGTGTTCAATACTTTGGGTGGTGAACAAATGCAACATTTGCAATATATCAAATTAAATTAGCAGAATACATAATAAAATATATTAATTTTGTAAGTGAAAAGTTATTGTTTCTCAAAATTAATATATCAAATGAATTATTGATAGTAAAAGAAATTAAGAATTCCATAAGTAATATTATGCTGAATACAAACAAACTCTTAACAAAAATGAAATTAAAATCACTATATAATAAAACATATTTTGAGCATCGTATTATAGTTAACTAAATAAAAATAATGTTTCCAGAAAAAAATTAATATAGTATTTCCAAATTTTTAAGTGACTTTTTTTAATAGACATAATCATGTATTTGGTCAAATTTTTAAATTTATTTACCTTTTCACTATCTGTAGTATTTCCAGATCCAAAAGATGCTAATGAGCCTCTTTCCTGATTTTCAATACTTCCTTCATCCATAGAAGAGTCTTCTAAATCCCTATGTAAATATTAAATATTGTACAGTAAGCAAAGTATTTTAAATATAATGGAATATAAATTAGAGATTAATTATTTTTGAGTTGAGTTATCCATTATTTGTATTGACATAAATGCAAAATAATTAAAAATAATTACATATTTGATAATTAAGAAAACCTTTTTGGATAATTTAACTATAGAAATACTTCATTTTAATGCATATTATATATTATGTACATGACCCACAAGATTACACAGATTTAGTTTAAAATCAATTTAATGTTTCACATATTATGATGAATCCTACATAAAAATGTAAGTTTTATAAAATACTGCAACCTGCTTACCTGCTAGATCTATTACTAAGTGATTTTGATACTTTTGTATGACATTTAGATAAGTTAAGAGTGGAAAGTGCACTGCTAAAATAAGTTTCCTGAATTACTTCTCTCAGCTTCTTAACCCAGGATTGCTTTGTTTCTAAGGAGGTAGCCTATAATAAGGAATTAATTATATGGAATTCAGAATGGGAACCAAAATATCCTAATCGTTAATATAAATAGAATTTAATTTAAATTTAATATTTAGAATTCATTTTAAAAATTACATTGCTAAAACATTTACTATTTAAGTTTTAATTACATATAATTTTGAAATAATGTTGAAAAAAATTCAATACATACCTTCAACACAATTTTATTCTCAGCAAGGGGAGCTCTACCTGTCCAGACAGCAAATTTACATTCATCTCCTTCTACATGCTCAGTGATACCGACTTCTGAAGTCTGAAAATATTCAAAATGTGACATATTAAAAAGGTACATTAAAAAATGCGCAATATATTTAATATTTTAACACACTTAAGGCAAATTTATTTCATTTTTATTTAAGACATAATTTCCATTAATATTTTTATTTTTTAATTTTTTTGAACATTTATCATTTTTTCTTAAGACAAAAAAGAGTGAGTATTAAAATATCGAAAACAATTTTTAACTTTATTTCATTCAACTGCTTAAATTGATGCCATGGAATATAAACATTTTCAAATTCTAATAAAATAAGAAATTTCAGCTATTTGTATAAATAAAAAAGAAATATTTGCCTGCAAAAAGCTGACTTCAAATAAGAGTTTTGAGAAAATTTCAATAATTTGAGTTTAATAAAAAATTCCTGTTTAAAATATTCCTAATTTGCTGATATATTTGCAAATAAATTACAATTAAAATTTTTGAATCATACTGAATGTTTCTGGTTTTAAAACCAGCAACATAAGAGTCTTGTAAAATTTCATTAAATGAAAAAGGTGAACAAAATCCATACAAAAGAGGACAAGAGAACATTAAGCATAAGAAAACAGATATATAAATAAAGTAATATATTTCTACATGCTTTACTTCATAATCAATATACTTGATGTTTTTATTGATTAAGCTATTCTAATATTCACCAATATGCAAAGATCAAGGACAAAACAGAGAAAGTAAACTAAAAAAAAGTAAGGTATTAGAAATTTAATAACAAATCACAACTTGTGATAGGCATATGTACATAACACAACATAAAAAGCAATGTTATGAATAGAAAAATAGTCTTTTGTTATGTGATATTGTTAAGAAAAATTATCTATAATTAAGTAAAATTACATAACAAATAGCTAATTTTTTTCAATATAAAATACCATCAAATAAATAAATGCAGCATTATTTTCAATTAAAAAAATATTTCTATAAAGAATTTTAATTAGAATATTTTTTTAATATTAATAAAATTATTATAAAAACAAATTCATGATCATAAATCAATTATGCTTATTTTTATAGCATCTTTGAAGTTTTCGTTTTTGTAAGTTTAGAATAAAGGTTTGGTTTATTTGTCACCCAGTGGTCATTTTTTACACATGAGGGTTAATTAGACCTGGACCTACGGTTTGAAGTGGATTCCGAACCACTACAAACATCCATGCCCAAGGTAGGATTCAAACCCACGAACTGTTAAACCGAAGGCAAGAGCGCTAACCATTCAGCTGCCAACTCGCCAAGTTTTGAATAAAATATTGTTCTGGAACTTCAGAGTTGATAAAAGTAAGTACTAAGCATATTGGGGAACTAAATTACAAGGACTATGTAAGGTCATTTCTGAGGTCTATTGAGCCAGAAATTTAAATAAATAAAAACAGGAAAAATTACTAAATTTGTACTACCACACACACACAGAAGTATTATTATTTATTATATATCATTGTAAGGTAGTTCTTAGGTAATGTAACAAATTTAAATGATGAATATAGAAGTCGTTAAATAAGTTTGATGAGCTAAATTTATTGGTGCTTTGATATACTTATTTAAGATTTTTATAGCTAAAATATCTTAACATCAATTTCATACTATTTCTCACATATTTAAGTTTATGTAGAAACAATTGATACATAATTAACATTAATTTCATTATTAAATGTCTATTTAGGTAAATGTAGAAGAATTAAAACATGTGAATATTTTGTATAACATGTAAAATATCATGAATGATGGATATAATAAATAATTCATTTTATTGACTGTTTGCAATTTTCTTGTAATCGTTTGATATTTAGTTTTATTACAAAACACAAAAATAAAACAAATTACAGAGATTTTCAAATAAAAAGTTTTTAAAATAGCAAACACTAGTACACATATCTAAGACAAATTTTACAAATATTAAAACATTTTTTAATAATTAATATATATCACAAATGGAATACTCATAGATATAATTCTTGAAGTAAAATATTATAAAAAAATAAATAGTTCCTTACCAATAGTTTATTTTTATAAATATATTTTGCTTTTCCATTTGAATCTTTAACCTCTTTACTAAAGAGTAAATATAATTCGAACAGGAAAATATGCCTTTCCCTTCCTTTCCTAATTAGAGATTTTGGTTCAAATACTTGAAAAGAATCTTGGAGAATCACTTCTCCTAACTGATCAAGTGAGACCTAAGGAATAATAAATATAGTAAATAACAATAATAAAGATAGAAAATTAAAATAATCCTGAAAAAATTATATGTAGATTAAAATAGTTTGATTTGTCAGCACCCAATTGTCAATTTTTGCACCTGAAGTCTATTTTGATCAGGACATGCAGTTATATGCAAATTCTGAAAAACTACAAGTATCCACATAGGTAGGAATTATCACTCAAGCTGCTGAACTGAAGAAAAAGTGCAAATCATTCAGCCACAACTCAGTGTTAGTAATGAAATAAATTAAAATACTTAAATTACACTATTTACAATAATTTAAAAATCAGATTCATGACTAGAAAAGAAAAGAGACATCTTTAAAAACTCAAGAGAATTTTTCAAAAATAAATGTATGAAACTCATAGGCAAAACAAAACAAATTTCTCTTTTTTCAAATATTTAAAAAAATCACAATTTTAAAATTGAAGTATTAAATTTTTTTTAAAAATTAAAATACATGCAGGCAGTTGTGGAAAAAAATTAAACAGAAAAAAATACATATAAATAACATCTAAAATTAAACTTATAATCTTCCTTTTTTTAGTTAAAAAAATCTTCTGTTTCTTATTACACGCATGCAAAAATTAATAAAAATCATCTAAATACATAATTTTCTCTATATAATAGAATAGTAACTATTAAATAAGTAATGTAATATTATAATCAGATAGTAAATCATGGAGCACAATATTACATAACTGAAAATAATTTTTTAATAACTTACATCACAACTCTCGAGCATACTAAGATGCATGGCATCATTTGCTTTTTTGGGAACATTAAGCATGACATCCAAGCCATCCTATAAAAAATATTTAAAATTGTTTATTTCAATTAAAAATTGATATAGAATAAAATTTTATGATAATTTTACACTGCTATCATATAAAATAAGAAACAATAGTATAATTACCAGTTAATAAAGATTTTCACCACTATATATATATTAGTGATGTAATGGAAATATCTTCAAAGCTACTTAAGATAGAATTCATTAATGATTAATTTATTTAATGACTCTAAAATATTTTCAACAAACTAAACACTGGAATAGAATTGCAATTGTTTTATTTAGTTATATTTTTATTTAAGTCCATTGTTTTGTTTACTCTATTGCATGTAGAGAGATTCAACAAAATGTTTTTTCAGATAAGACTGATAATTGTCATCTGATAAGTATTTTCAATTAAAAATTCTCTATTATGGAGCAAGATGTAAATAATACTTTTTATATTGTTGATATTCCTTTTTAAATATTTATAGACTCCATTTTTCTGCAAAGCTATGGAAGTGAAATAGGGCAAACATTAATTTTCTAACCAAATCATGAGATTTTATAATCATTGACAACACTGTAGTGTTATATACATTATTTGGATTAAAATAAACATTTAGCTGTGAAGGAGAAAGAATTTTTATTCTTCAAGTGACAAATTTAATAAATATATATATTGAAATTATATATAATAAAATTATGCTGATCAGTACAAATATATTAGAAAGATGACACTAGCATTTTGAATATTTTAGATTATTATTTTACATATGGGTATATGAAGAGAACATTCAATTATGTAATAAAATAATAACAAAAAGCACAGGTACGGAAAAAAAAATTTAATATAAACCAAAAATTTAATAAACTTTTTTGAAACTGTTCTTAAAAAATTAATACTGAGCTTCAAGTAAAATTTCGTCGGCAAAAAGTATAATTTTTTTTTAAATTTTGAAATCAAATTGTTTTATATTTACAGAAATTCCAATCTCTGAGCATCCCAATCAGTACTAATCGGACATATTTTCAGCACTTTCAGTAACCTTTTAAAAGTTTCAGTAACATGTGGTTTACATTAAGAATACACTTATGTGCATAAAATTAATACTTTTAAGGTAACCTATGTTAAAAAATAAAAGTAAAATGATCATCTAATCATAATATATATAAAAAGAAATAATAATTAAGAAAGTAAACCATTCTTTTAAATTGAAATGCCTTACCTCAGAGATCCTTACAGCACAGATTTTTATATAATTACAGGAAAAAGAAAACACTGATATTGAAAAGAAAAATTCTTTTTATTTAAAACTAACATAGTATACTGATCTGTTAACTGAGAATAAATAAATAAATGACATGATAAATAGAAATAAATAACAATCAATCACAAATTTTGTGTTATAGCTTTCTTAGCCATACTGATTTCTGTTTGAAAAAATTCTCTCTGGTAACACAATTTTGAGTCTGAAATATTTTTTATTTTCTCAATTAAGAGCGAATTTAAACACACTGCACTGAGATTTGGACTAAATTTAATCATATTTTTTTTATTACACTGAAGATTCTTTCAGTTCCAGCATTGCTATGAGGAACAGTTAAAATGCTACACATCAGTTTGCTTAAAATTTCATACTTCTGCTTTCCATTATCTGTTATTATTCAAGAAATTCTGTGCCAAACTTCATCCATTCTTCCACCATTTCTAATTGTAAAAGCTTCATTTTGATAAAGGAAAAATTCAGCTTTTAATTTGCCCAGCTCTTCCACACTAAATTTCAGCAAAGATGATAAATATTGAATAGATTGAAATCTAACACCTTTTCGTAATTTAACATCAATCAGCTGCCTGAACGCGTTCTAAAAATTCATCACTCAGAGGAAATTTTTTAATGATATATGAATATGCAGTGGAATAAAAGTGCCTCACTGATTCATAAAAAGAAGAAGTCTCAGTTTTACTTAAATTTAATGATTCCAAAAATACTCTGGTTTTACCACCAATCGCTAAATCACTATCCTCCTTTTGATTTTTCTTTTTTTCCCACTTCAAATCCATTAAATTACTTGTATCACTAATAGGGGATGGTTTTATAAATCTAGAAACAATAGCTAATAACAGACTTAAATTTTTAATATGTAATCACAATTGGATATAATTTTTTAATTGTTAAAATTGTTGCTTCCGTCGGTTGCTAATGAAAAATACTTTTCTCGAATAGCTGTCAATATTTCTCTGCTAGTATTCTGTGCTAGAGTGTGTATCAGGGCTGTTGCTTTTGTTCTAGCACAAGAAAAATGTTTTGCAATTTTAGAATCAGTAAACATCATTTGGAATAATAGTTTTGTATGATCTGCTGTCGATATAGGTAAATTATGTTCGATAAGAAACGATACGAAGAGAAGTGAAGCATTCGTTGGATCATGTGATGCATTACTTGTAGAGAGAATTTATCTAAATTCGAACACATGATTTTTTTTATCTATATGTTTCTTAGAAATGCAATGGCGACGGCAATCATCTCGTCCACCATACGAAATCATAATATCTGACGAACAAATATTGCAGAATGCTGAGTATTCTGAAACATTAGAACGAGTCAGACATGGCCATTCTATGGCGCATAATGACTAAAAGACTTATGCAAAGGAAACTATGAGATGTTTAAGTGCACTTTTAGTCGGTGATCACCTGTACGCGCGCTCTTAGCAGTTCTACTTTTTAATATACCAGGCATATTTTTCTTAATCCAATTTCAACACTAAATTAGTAATTTATTTGTAACCTTCACAAATTTTAATCGCTATAATACTATAATTACATAATCGTATATGACAAAAAAGGATTATTATTAGAGATCGAGAGAGAAATCTATTTTCCGTAATTTCATTAAGATCATCGTAACTCCGTAACGAAGAGTAGAAACTGTACTAAATACCAAAAAATATTAACAAACGGCATCTCTGTATTTACAATTTAAATTAATAATAATTATTCTAAATAATACTTAAAATTTAAATAAATTAATAAGCATTAAAATGTTTTAAAAAACAGAAAATTTTCATAGCTTGTTTTGAAATAATTTGACTAAACTATTAAAACTATTTAATAAACATTTAAAAAATTTTTAAGATTATGCAGATTTCTTACTTTAATCTCTCCTTGATCTTCTTCACAGCAAGATAAGAGATCTTTCAGCAATAGTTGATACTTAGTTATTCGTTGCACAGGTTTAATAAGATAAGCAGCAATAGGATGAGGAATATTATGTTTTCGTTGAACATCCTTATTAAAGAAATATTAACATGATAAAAATTATGTCTAAATACAGTTAAATATTGAATTAAAATAAAAACAAAACATTTTTAACAATAAATTTAGTCAATTGCTAAAAACCAGTTTTATTATGCTTTGACAGAATCAAAAAAAGAATAAAAATATGGGAAATAAAATTTGTTACAGTAAATAATTAAATTATCATTATGAACTAAATTTATAAAAATACATAGTTCTACCACAAAATTATCATAAAATACCTCAAAGTAGCTCCCAGCATGATGAACTAATAAGGAATTTGATTCTGGTTTATTTTTACAATATTTAACATAGATTTCAAATTTTTGTGCCTGTAAATGATGAAATTACATAATCAAAATTAGGGTTTTTGTATTTCATAATGAATATTTTTCATGTAAAAATAATGATATGCTTACCCATGTAACAAAGCAATGGCCAACATCTTCAGGCATTGTTTCATACTTTTCAAGTTCTTTCAAAAATATTCTGCAAAATATAATTTATAAGTTTTATGCAGAAAAATAAAATAAATAAATAAATAAATTTAATGAAAAAAAAAAAACTTACTGATCATGAAACTGAAATATGTCAATCATATTTCCAAACAAAGTTGAACTTTTTTTCTGCAATCCAGGTGGAATGTTATCATCAGGTTTCTCCATTTCAGCCATGTAAGTTTTTATACATGTCTGCAAATCTTTTACATAAGTTCTTTCAGTTTGTAGTAATTCAGCCATAATAAACCTAACAAAAATGTATCATATTGTAATATAACATGAAAAATACAAATAATCATCCAAAACATTTTAATGAACTTTATTTGCATTACCTGCATATATAAATGAATATTACTTACTCTTTTCGACGAGCAGATTTGCGTTTTTCTTCATTTAGTTCTTTAGCTGCAGCTTCCTTTACCTTATCCTCTAATGTAGGATCACTATGTCTATCTAAAGACAAGTCTTTAATATCTCGCTACAAAAATAGTACCATGTTGTTATTGAATAATATCACAGCAAAACACAATATCTGATTTATTATTCAATTAGTAAAACAACTTTCAAGAAATTATAAGTATAATGAAAATTCTGCCATTTAACCATATGATAGATATTTAGAAGTTAATCATTTAACTAATATAAAACTACATTTTATTCTTTATAAAACTATATTGATAAAGATAAAATAAATCTTTAACACAATAAACTTAAGTAAATCATCTTAAAAATACCCAAGACATAAATATTTCAGTTAAAATATAATAATAAAATTAAAAAACAATAAAAATATACCAATATTTCATAAAAAAAAACGAACAAGTCTTGTCTATTATGACCAATAAAGTATATTAGAATATAATAAATATCCTTATAATTTATACGATTACAGCTAAATCTAAATAAGCCTGTAACATTACAAATGATAATAATTTTTTATTAATGAAATTAATGAGAGATTTAATTACATCAGATTGCAGTCCCAGTTTTTCTTCTAATCTCTGGCGATATTGGTCCATGCGTTCACTGAAGTCTTTATAACTTTGATCAACAGATGCAACCCACTGTTTAATTGCAGAGGCATGTGCATGCCCCCTTTCTACTAAACTGTCAGCAAGTTGAAGGAGTAATCTTACTTTTTCCCTTGTTTCCTATTAATAATATGAAATTTATATTGAGAAAACTCATAACAGTTTCAAAATAAATTTCAAACAATTTATTTAATTTTAAATATTTTCACAGAAACCTTACTCAATTTTTACATAATTTCAAATTTCTTTTATTAAATAAAATGAAAAGTAAATAAAAAAATATTTAAATGCATCTTGTTTAGTTAGAACAAGTTTAAGAAAAAAGAAAATTTTAACTTGTCTTTATTTTAAAACATTAATATTTTGTACAAAATTAATAACTGTTTTATGTACAATAATATCAAAAATGTAATGAAAATAATACTGAAAATCATTAATTCTCTAGTTTATCAATGCTAAAATTGTTTCTAAAGATGCCTTTTTTTTGTTTATAAAATATTTACTTAGGAATATTTTCTTCCATTAAAAGAAGATTAAAAGGAATTACAAATGTTTGTCTATTGAATATTGTAAACAATATAAGATTTTTAATGTATGTAAAACATTGCTTTTACAATTCACAAGTATAAAAATGATTTACAATATTTTGTCTTCTTTAAAAATCAATAATTAAAGGAAGTCAATTTTGATGCAATTAATAGTTGCACAGATACATGGAATTGCAATTAGAAAACAAAAAAATGTTAAAACTAAAAAGCAATCAGAATTAATAAAGAAAAATGTTGTGTACAGAGTTAAATAAAAAGAAAATGAATGACTATTATTAATATTTTTGTCATAGGAAAAACATATCTATAGTTAATAGGTTCATGAATTGTCAATGAATACAGGAAAACCTGTACATACTTTTTAAATCTTATACTAAAATACTAAGAATAACAATGGGCATATTCAATCGATTCTAATTCTTTTTAAAAATGATTTATTGAAAAATAAAATTCAATTTTTATTTATTATTTTAACAAATTGAAATATGAATTTGAAATCAGATATTAGCAAATTGATTGCTTTTCCAACTGTCATGGGCATAAGCACATATTCAAAATGATGGCTGGATTAACAATAATCTTTTCATCTTCATTATAACCAATCTGTTGCTCAGTAATCATCATAGACAAAATTTAATTAAATTAGAAATGGATGGAAAGTTTTTTTATATCAAAGATAATGGCTTTATTTAGGTTAAAATCATGGTTTTTTTTAATAAGTGATTTTTCAAGAAATATAAATTATTTTCTTCATTATTATAAAAACGAGTTGACTTTTATATTTTAGGATCAGTAAAAAATCATGTTTAAGTAACTGCAGAGGAAATTTTAGCATTCTCATCTCAAAATATTTTAATGACACCATCCAGTTGCAAGATTTTACAGCTAGGACCAATAAAACTTGTTAACAACCACACATTTTGTAAAGTAGTAAAGATTTACATATATCCATTAGTAAATATTTACATATATCCAGTGGGAATAACAAAAACTAATACTTTTATTTTTTACTTTTTGGTTCATTTTGTCAAAAATTTCAAAATTTAAATAAAATTTAAAATTCACAAAAATTGGTAATATCTTTTAAACAAAGTACATCTAAGAAAAAATTTACAGAAGTTAAATACTATTTTCTAAGAATCAACTGAAAACTCTAGGAATTTTCAGGAGATTGGAAACAATCTGTTTACAGAAGTTTCATGTAAATTTAAAAATGAAAATTGACATAATTTTTGGAAAAATGAACAATTATTGTTTGTTGTTGTCTTGTGCCAGCTAAGCTAGCGATATGAAAAACTAACAATTGTTTACAATAAAATAATAAAAGCAAACAATATAAGTTCAGATACTTTTTAATTATTTAATAACTGTAATTAAGTTTATGTGAAAATTATAAAAAGACTAATAATAATGAATAATTTAATATAATTACTTCTGTCACTAATTATGGTTTATGCATAATTTATTAATATATTAAGTGATGAACATATGTAACTGATATAACAGTTCACACACATCAAATGTGAAATTTATAAAGTTTATATTTACTTTTGCATTTCCTTTGAATTCATTATATTCTTTTAACAACAATTTTGTCTCTTCAACATTTTCACCTAATGTACTACGATTATCTAGATAGTCTTCTCCAGTTTCACGAATCCATTCCAAAGCCTAAATAAGAGAAGTAGTGATTTATAAAGATATATATTTGTAAATAAATAGGTAATTCATGTGTTAATGCAAATTATTTATGAAATATTTCAAACAGATGTATGAAGTAATGGCTATTTATATGAAAAAATTAACTATATTATTAAAATATAACTGAACCATTAAAAATTTAAAAATTCAAGGCAATAAATAAAAAATTTAATCATCAAATTTTTTACATATATATTGGCAATAAAGTAAATAATATTTTCTTTTTACATTAAGCAACATTTCACCAAAAAGATGTAATTATTTTAAGAATTTTTGAGATAAAAATTTAGTAAAGAATATTCGTATTACTATTTGTTAAAGAAAGAATTACAGTACTGTTGTTTCATTAACAAATCTGATGTATAAAATAAAACTGATATATAAGAGTTATTTTTAATTTTATCACTTAAAATCTGAAATTTAAATTAAAGAAATAGTAAGATACAAAATTAGGATAAATAAGAAAACTATGCAAGAAAAATTGACAGATAAGAAATAAATTAACTATGATACTTAAAAACAATATAACTTAAAACTAGGATTAATAAGAAAGCTATTCTGAGAAAACTGATATATGAACTAAGTAAATTAATGATGATACTTAGTACAATTTAAAATAAGGATAAATGATAAAGCTATGCAGAGTAAACCAATATATATGCAGGGATTAAATGAACTTACTTGCTTTGCACTGTTCTCAAAAAGAACAAATTGTTGACATTGATCTAATCTTTTTTTACGTGCAGTCCAATGTTCTAAAACTTTATTTTCCTGGCTTAATAAATGATCCAATGTTGCTAGAAAAGGGAAGAAAACACGAATAAAAAAGATTTAGACATAATGCACTTTTGTTATCAAATATGTCAAATACATAATGCTTATAAAATATGATTTAGAGGTCTTAAATTACTTTTAACTTTATTTTCTGGAACTTTATGATTAACTTCTCTTTGAGAACTGTAATATTGTACACAGCGAGAACTGTACTTAAGGAAAGTTTCAGCAGTGCGACGAGCGAGTGTGCAGGCTTTTAGAAAAGCTTCTTTTTGTTCCTGGTGTTTAGTAAGAAGTTGTGAAACAAGAGATATTTTCTCTTGATTTTCTTTCTTTTCATTAGATTCATTACTACTACCACACCAATCTTCATCTCTTCTGTATTCTCTTTCAAGACTGTCTAAAACAGAACAAACCTAAAAAATAAAAATTGAAAAATTCTTTTAAGTTAAAATTAAGTATTTCTTAAAATAAGTAGTTCTTAGACAAATAAGAAAATATTAGAAATTGTCAAAAACTAACTAACACACAGAAAAATATCTTTAATCACTCAATGTTTCAAAAATTAAATCGTAGAATTTATTTGTGAATGTCAAGTCTCTCAACTTTAGACTGAAAAATAGCAGGTAACATTAAATAATAAAAAAGCAATAAACTTTATGCAATATAAGGGAAATTTTACAAAATTGAGATAAGTTCAAATTCAAAATTTTCTTGTGGTAAACTGATGCAAAATCGCTTTTATAATTTAAAGATAAGATAAACTACCAAATAATGTATTTTTTAATTAATTTTATTCAATAAAGTAATAAATGATTTTTTGTCACAAATATACAGACATTTTTTCTGTCACTTCCCTATATGAATCTAATACAATTTTCTTCTTTATACAGAAATCTCACACTAATATTAAACATTCAAATATATAATTTTTAAGTAAAATAATCTATAAATTAATTATCTGCAATATAAGTAAAGAAATCAAAGCATGTAAAAAATATAAATAATATGAATTAATGAATGAAATTTTTAAAAACAAGATATCTTAATTTTTAGAAGGGAATGTTCCTAGTTACTTAATATACATTTCATTCTTGATGAGATTTAGCAAGTACAATGAAATAAACTTAGGTGTTTGATTTTATATTTTCTCATTAGAAAAAAGGATAAACAATAAAAATCATAATCTAATAAAATAGCGAAGAACTCTGCATTAGCATTAATTATATTTAAATAATATAATATATTGATAATTACCTGTTCTGCTGTTTTATAAAAATTTAAAGATGCAGTAGTAAGCTTATGTCTGTCTTCAGCATGTGTCATGAGTTGATGCCAGCTTGAATTCACATCATCACATATAGCACGAACACTTGATGGATCATAGTGATTAGCTTGAATTAAAGATTCTGCTCTTTGCTGAACCATAACTGCACTTGAATGAGTTTTCTACAATAACATGAAATCTTAAGTGAATAATTTAAATAGTTTGTTTATTCCTGATATGTACAACAGATAAAAGCAATATTTTAAAAGAACTGAAGTACAAAAAATAATTTAAATACTGTAAGGAAAATTTAGAGATTAAGTTACTCTTATACAGTTATAAGAGAAAACTAAAATCTTACTATATATCCTAAATTTATGCAGCAATTTTAAAAATGAACTTAATAATCAATAGTAATTATTTTAATTTTTGGACATATAAGTTTCATGCATATTATTTCATTGGTAGTATGATGTTTTTAAATTCATTAATATCTTGAGGACATATAAGTAGTAATTAAAACAATAATGATGGCACATAATGATTTTTTGTCATAATTATCAATTGATATATTAATTTTTTTTCATGAAAAATAAAGGCAATTTATCATATTGTAAATTTTTATATAATTTTTAATCACCTTTAAATAAAACTTATTGCACAGATTTCTAATAAGTATAGACACACTGTACAACTATACAAGCATCATAATGAGTTCTCATTTTGTAACTGAAGCTATTAATCAATAAATGCTGCAGTAATATTCCTTTTCTCCCACAGCGACAATTTTGTTTTTATGTTTGAAATTTTGAAACTAGGTTGCTGACATGCAACAGTTTATAGAAAAATACTCTAGAAAATGAGGTCTAGTGATCTCACAAGCCAAACAATATGGTAAATACTTACTTCTACAGATAATCGTGGATCTGTGTCTTATCATCTAAAAACAAACGGGTTAACCACAATTTTAAGAAAAATTTGTACAGAGGAATTAAGAAATCTTTTCTCTGCAGTATTCCATCATCACTGTATGAAAGGTGAAAATATTGAATGTGTATGCCCATCCAATGATGATCATCCACTGATGTTTGCAGGATGATAATATATTCCAATTTCTTCTATATTAAAATTCACTAGGAATCATTTTATGTGCTGAATCTCAACTTGGCACTGATGAAAACATGGCATCAAGATAATTCTCCTGTGAAATTTTATGAGGGGAACACATGCACTGATTTCTGGGCATAAAACCTGTTCTTACTTTACCACAAAATAAGCAGCAGTTATCTTTATAATATAGTGCAATCAAAATTTAATATCAATCGTTTGAAAATGCATAAACTTTTCAGTGATTTTACTCCTGTCAGCCAAAAAAAAAAAATTTCAGAGACTGATATTTTAATTTGAGGACTACTACACAAGATAGATGAAGCTAATGAGGAACTTCTACTTGTGACTGTTCAGTTTCAAACTATCAACAGAAATCCATCATTTAAATGAGTTTATGCAATTATTTCAACTGCAATCTACACATCTGAAGTTAATTTATAAAAATAACTTCAGAAGGTTAAAAATTTTCAAACTCAAATTCCATGTTTTTATTTTGTTTTTAAATTACACTCTTCACAGTTAAAATAACATTAGATACATAAATTGAAAACATGAAGCACCACTCTTAAATGACATTATATAACACAATTGATTAAAATATAGCAATGATTGATACTTCTCATTACTGAAGAAATATGTTTAATTTCAAATAATAGTGTAATTCTGAATAAAATTGTATATTTAAATTTGCTACTTAGTATATAATTTGTAAATTTATATAATTAGAGATTTTTAGATAGCTTTAATTATGAAAATATATACTTATAAATTCAAAATAGTCATATCACAACAAATAACTAACCTCAATAGCTAACTGAAACTGCTGGTGTTCAGTTCTAAGTTGTTCAGCTTCTTGAAGAGTTGAAGGAATTATAAAAGAAGCAACAAGCATTGCTTCACCATTTCCAATCCAACTTAAAACCTATACATAGATTATAATTTCTTGTCAATATTATTAAAATGATAAAAAAGCGCATGCAAAAATTATTAAAAAAGAATAAATTTTTTAAAACATTATTGCATGATACCTGACTAGCATCATTTTCTAGTTGGCACAGTTGAATACTTTGTTCTAATTTAACACGCTTAACTTCAGCAACATCTTCCAAATCCAAATGACGTTCCTGAAGAAAATCTAACAAAACTTGTACCCTTGCTTGTCCATCATATTGATGATCAGCCATTAGTTGTACACCAGACGATTCAAACAACTATAAAATCAAATTAGTTTACAAGTTATAATTTTATAAACGCAGCAATATAGTGATAATATACTTCACTGAATTATAAATATAGAGGGTAAACACATTTTTTGAACGATTTCAGGGCCGTTTAATTTATGTTTAAGATGTAAAGATTATTTTTCTAAATGTTCGATCTGATAGCCTTTTTTCTGGACTATAAATTTCCATTGTGATTTCTATGATAAAAGAGCTTTTCATAAAATTTCCAGGGGTATTGCTTTCCATTACTTTTCCACTTCTTTCCAGAGTCCATCTATCATGGTGGGTTTGCGTTTAGAAAGAGCTCTTTTTAACAGACCAAAGGCACAATAGTCCATAGGTGAAACATCAAGGGGCTTTGCAGAAATATGTTGAAAAGGTATATATGCAATACCTGCATTAGTCTTCATTTTTTCAAGGAATACAGTGGTAGGTTTCGAAGTATGATTTGTAGCTTTGTTGCGATGAAGTTTCACTCTTTGAAAATCATTGGGATAAAGTGGAATTTCTTCAGTAAATATTAGACGTAAAACCTTCTCCTGATAGCATGATGAGTTGATTTTAGCATTTTTTCCACTCTTCTTATTTTTAATTTTCCATTGGAGAAACCTGAGACATTCATACTCCTTACTAAAACTTTCTTTACTTTGACAGAATCAAATTTATACATTTTTTCTCCTCATTTTCCATAGTAAATAGATCATTTTTTGACACAGACTTTAGGTAAACCCATGCTTTATAAAGGGTTACAATGTATTTCCCTTTATTTCCTGCTAAATGATTTTCATACAGGATTCTACAAAATGTTTTGTGTTGAGTCATATATCTCGGCAAAAGCTGGTGAACATTGTTATTTAACTTTTTTAAGTTGTAAATCTTGGTTTATTTTTTATTTATTATTGCTACAGATGTATCTAAAGACTTTGCAATTAATTTCTGTGTTGGTGAATTTTCTCTCGTTAACAGCAACTTCACTTTAGAAACATTTGAAACAGTACATACTTTTTCGGATATTCATTTGCAGTCTTCTATGTATGTAGAAATAATAATTTACGATTTTTATCTGTACAAATAATAATGCTGCTTATTTTACACTTAGAAATTTTAATACCATGCATTTCACGTTTTTGAATCCTGGAATTAGAGTATTTCTCTTCAGAAAGCGCAAAAACATATCCTTCAATCCACAGCTTGTTGCGACATTTTGAAAGAAGAATAAATTTAAAAATAGCAGGTGATATTTCTCATTTCAAATAATTAGCTGTTGACAAAAATTTTTATTCTAAAACATTTACTTTTTTTAAAATTCTTAATCGAAATCATTCTAAAAATGTGTTAATACCCTTTGTATAATTACTGCAACAAAAGAGAAAAAAATTTTAAATTTCAGATATGACACATCACTTAACCTACAGAGGAAAAAACAAGAACAATTTAATATAATAATATTTTTCAGTGCATTGTACAAATAGTAATATTGTATCGCAGCAATTAGCAATTTAGTGATAGAGTGATGTAATAAAAATGACTGGCTAGTATCAATGATGTCAAAATTTTATTTCCAGCAACATGACTTCTATAAAGTGTAAAAAACACTTATATTTAAAATTCACCCAATAAAGCACCTGAAAAAGTATCTAAAAAACAGACATTAGCAGAATTAGTATGTTTAATCATCATGAACTTCAGACACATAGTAGGTAGCTTCAGGGCCTAAAATTGTTATAAAGCATTTTAATATCCCCCACATAAACTTAACTGCCTTTCAATAACCTTTCATGGATAGTGAGCCGTATTCACATGTTACAAGAGAGAAAATATCGAAAATTCATAAGGGCCCTAACCGACAAATATGAAACACCTATTTTCCATTGCTCAACAGTGGCTGAGATCAAACCAACAGTATTTTCACTCTGAAGAGCACTGCCTTACTCTAAAGCCACTGTGTTTCTGGTTATCATAAAGTTTATAAAGATTTCATTAATGAAACAGAATAGTAAATAAAATCAACCAACAAAAACACATAAATGTTAAACATAAATCCCCAAAAAAAGCTAAACTATATAATGCAACAAAGTAAAACAGTTTTCTGAATCCAATATCAATCAGATCTATTCAAAGGATTTATTTTATCACTGTTTTATTTTCCCAAAATTTTCTTATTTTGTCTGAATGTTTTAAATTAATAGTTAATACGACAAAAAATTAAACTTCCGAACAAAAACAATTTAACTAACCTGATATAATTCTTGCCCTCTCTGGATAACATCTAATGCAGTTTGTTGCATATTGCTTACACTTTCATTATGTATGTGAAGAGTATGTTCAGCTTCACTCATGTCTCGAGCAATGTCTGCGTTTTGCAATTCTTCAGACCACAATTCCAGTTGAGAAGAAATCTGAATAAAACATGATTGAAGATATATTATATCAGATACCATCAGAAACTATTACTGATTTTATTATATTATACATGAAAATATTATTTAAGTAAATTTTAATATATAACAGTTCTAGCAGCTTTGTAGAGGATAAATTGTAGATCAAAAATTTTGAAAAATGATCATTTTTCATTTTTAGTATAAATTTTGAAATAAAATAGAAGCAGTTTAAATGATTTTATTTAATATTTTCAAAAGAATGTTACACAGTTTACAAATGTATATTATAATACATATAAATAGAAAATGATAAATTATTTTAAAGTAAAAGTTGAACCCCCCTAAGTTAAGAGTCAATTGTCTCAAAATCATTCAGAAAACTACTATGAAAATATTATGCATGATAATATAAAAAGTATTCAAACATACTACTAATTCATTAAAAATATTTGACAATATATAAATGAAAGTTCAATAATATATGAATAAATTTCAGAAAAACATGTAGAAACCTAACCATAAATTTCAATTAAGTCACACAAAACATCAAATACATTTACTTTAAAAAAAATTTCTTGCAACAAAAAAATTTATTTTTCTATAGATTGAATAAAGATAACATTAAACTATCATTTGCTTCTTTATACTGCAATATTTAACAGCAATTTTGTTTTATTATTGTAAATTCTTTTTCATGTATTTTTTCTATCACAATGTAAATCAGTTACTACCAACATAATATTAACTTATAATGTTATTAAATTTTCATGCATTTTTTTTAATTCATAGAGGTAGTATATATGTATGCAGCAAATATACTGATATTTTTTTATGAAGCGTATAAACTCTAAACCATGTAGATATTAACTTCGATCACAAAAACATACAATTGGTATATATGAGCATATTTATTTAGTATGCATTCTTTAACAAGCAAAATTCCTTTCTCAACTTAAAGAATATTTACCTTAAAAATTTAACACATAACAGAGATGTTTCTTAAATATTTTCATTTAATGGAAAATTTCTTATATTTTTTTCCACAAATTAAATCCTAAATAGTATACCTTCAAATTAATAAAATTTAATATTATTGAATATATTAAGAGCATTTATCACTCTTTGGGATAATGGAAAAAGAATTTCAATTTATTTGTTTTGCATGGTTAGAACCTATGTATGAATTGTTTCCTTTCTTTAACCTTTTCTCTATTTGTTATTGAACCCTGCAAATAGGTATTAAAAAAGAACTCCAAAAAATGAAGAAGAAATTGAAAATGATCAGAATTAATTCATATTCATTAACACATAGATTCATAGTATCAAGGAATTAATTATGAAATATGTAAACAAATTTTACTGATACAAACATTTTTGTCAAACAGTGACAAAATGCAATATTTTAAAAATATTAAAAAACAAATGCAAATTTTGAGACAGAATTATTTTTTGAAATGGGGAAAAAAACAGTATGTAATCCATAATATTTAAATGTTTGGGAATTAAAATATTGTAGGAATTAATGATTTTAAAAATGAGAAGCAATTTATTGAATTTAAAGAAAATTAGACCATGCCAGTAAAAATTTGTGCATAATCCTGATTTTAGTATTAAAAAATTACAAGAAAAATTACCAGATGATTATATTGGTTAAAAGCCCTATTTCATGATAAATAGAATACAAAGTATTTTACCAAAATAACTTCTTACACTACTATTTTAAAATAAGTTTAAAAGCATAATAGGTTATAAATGTCATTCAATGCTTATAAATAAACCTTAATGTTAAGACCTTGTATGTATTTTCACAACAAAGTGAAAATTCAGATATAGTTAATTTTAATCATCTAGGAAGAATTTATATTTTCTGATAATCTAAAAATACTAATAAAAAATTGAAATGAAAATAATTATGATAACATATTTAAGAAAAAAAATTCGAAAAGAAATATTAAATCCAAACAATTTTTGAAGACATATTAAGATACCTGACTCTGGAATCTTCATTGAAGTACTTTATATAATTCTTAATTTAAAAAGTTTAAAAATTACACTTAAAAGATCAGTGTTTTTTTTATTAAAATACTACACACGTGAATTTAAAAAATGAAAATATTTATAACTGTAAGCACTAAAAAAATAATCAATTCATATTTAATACAATGATGTTACTTGAAGTATGTCAAATTTTAAATGCAAATATCCAGATAAAACTGAAGGTAAAATTAGTTCTTATTTTACTGGATTTCAAATTACTACCTCTAAGGCATCTCTTTCAAAGAGTCTCAGTTGAAGACAAAGATCAAGCTTCAATTTTCTATTACCCCATAATTCTTCCAACTCTTCTCTACTTCTACTAAGAGATTCTAGAAGTCCTTCTATAGCTGCATAAGATGTACTAGAATCGCTATCAGGTTCCAATCCAGAATTTCTGCAAATATTAGTTAAATTTCTCTTAAAATAAAATTGTGAAAAAGGCTTTCAGTATAAAAACATATATGAAATAAATACATTAACTTTTACAAAAATTCGGATTCCAAACATTCAATTATGACTAGTTACTTAACAATATTTTTTCTCACAAAGGTTATTCAATTGGGACTCAAAATTTACATGGTTTAGAGTTAATGAACTATTGAAATGAAGGTCACTGATTATTCATAAATCACTTTGGTTTGTTGTTGTGAACAAAAATTATTTAATTTTATTAATACAGTGAAACTTAATAAAATACTTTTTAGTAAAATACAAATAAACAAAAACACATGTAATTATAACATTAATATATATTTAAAATAATTTGTACAATATTTTACCTTAAATAAATGAAAATTTTTTCCATAATTTCGATAATATAAATATCCCCAAAATTAAAATTTCCCTTGTATGAAAAAATATATATGAAGTTGAAAGCAATTTTTTTTAAATTGTAAATTATTCTTTTTTTCAAAATCACAATATTTTAAAAAAACAACAGTTTTGACAAAAATTCTGATAAAGTTAACATAAAGAACTAAAGCACACTAAAATTGTGTATGAGAAGTAAAACCATTAAATAATTAGTAATATAATTACATTAAAAAACATTTTGAATACATATGCTATTCAATTATCTTATAAATTAATAAAAACTTTTCATGAAATTTTGTTAGTAAAGAAGAAAAAATTAATAGATTTTCTTACTAAAATTTGCTTTTTGCTTACACTGATAAAAAAAAAAGTAATTACTCTTAATACTTAAAAACTACCATAAAATTTATTATACATGCATACACAAAGCACTTATTTGCAGATTCATTTCAAATAGCATTAAAAAATATTCATTTGATATTTTGACTATAGTATACAATCATTAAAATATAAGATTCAAATTTCATGTTTTCATTGAGCATGATTCATATTTCTGCATTCTTATAATTTTTCATAGAATACTTCAATGTTTTGTGTTAAATAAAATCAATAATTAATTTTAAAAAAATTTTTTGTAATCTTTTAATCACACAGAAAAATTTCAAAATTTTTTAAAAATTTATTTAAAATAAAAAAACATTTCAAATTATAAGTTAAAAAATATGATTTATTGTAGTTTTATTTTATTTAAATATAAGTATATATCTTAACAAATTCATTAAATGAATAAACAATCTTGCTTTTCCCATCAAATTTTTATTCCATATAAAATGAGTTAAAAAATTTTATATGAAATGAATGACAACAAAATGTAATCAATTTTGATATTTTAATCTGGTATTCCAGACAGTAGACATATATGTATTTTTAAAATATGTGTTTCCATGTAAATTGAGTATAATAATAAAAATTTATGGAAATTCCTATATTATGATATTTTATTCATTGAACATTTAAATTAGTTAGTTATAAAATATTAATTTTAAAATAAATGTAATTTCCTCTTTGAACTTAAATTTTCAACAATATGTTTTAATAGTATTTGAGTGTGATAGTAATTGAGTAGATTAAAAATATCCTTTGAAAAAAAATTGACACTATTCATCTCTTTAGATTATAAATTAATTGAGACATAAATTTTGTCAAAAAAATTATTTTCAAATTTATAAAAATTAGAAATTAAAGTCTAAATACTTTAATAAAATAAACTATTGATATTTGAAATAAGAATTCTTTTATATAATAAACTTTAAAAATTATCTTCCAGAGATATATATATATATTGTAGTACTTTACTAATAGCATTTCATAAGTATTCAAAATAAAAATACTTATGATTTTTAATTTTTTACTAAAATTATAAATAAAGATCTTAACATAACAAGAAAGTTTTATTCCTATAAATATTTAGAATATAAACTTCAATGATGAATAGAAACTACATCGCATATAAGATTTTGTATTTGCCAAGACTGAAAATTATTACAATAAAAGATACATTTTAAAAAATTATTTAACAAAAAGAATTTATTTATTTATTTTTTTTACATTTAAAATCAAGATTTCAAAGATATTTATTAATTGTTATATTTCACTATAATTTTACTGTTATGAGAACTACTGTTATTTAATTTACTGTTATGAGAACCTTTAAAAAATATAATTGTTTTAAAGTCTCATCATTAATCAACCTAGTATATTATTATTATATTAAAAAATTATATTATATTATATTAAAAAATGTAAATCATTTGTATTGCATTTTAGAAATGTATGAAGTTGAGTAGGAGTACCCATGTATTAAGTGTATGAGTAACCAAAGGTATTATACTGTTGATAAGTGATTAAGAATTATAATAGATAATTTCTTTCCAAATTAAAATTTTGGAAATAAAATTTAATTAGATAGTGAACTTAAAGTATTTAGTCATTAGGGCAATACAATTAAGACCACTATTAACTCATTAGCAAATTGCAGACTATGCTGTCTTAAAATGCATTGTTGGCATTCTACTCGAAGTTGTTTTCGATTACTAATGACATAAGTAAAACACTATGCTCTGATACTATAGATATTTCAAAGAAAATTTTAAAAAATTTATTTATAGAAAATTTGATTAAACTTTGTGTTTCATTTCTTATTTTAACATCAATTTTTTCATTCAATATCTAATATTAGTTAAAGTATTCCTGTATATCATTATTAATAAAACTTTGAATTTTTCAATATATTTAATAATTGACACCAAGAATTAAACTCTATATTTCATGCATTAAATATATTATGATAAGATACACAATAAAATAAAATGTACACCATAATGATAAATTTTGAGTCTAAGATAAATAACACATTGAATATTTTTGCTCTATTATTCAAGAATAATTGTTTCCTTAAAAATAGTTTGTACTGTATATACATATATATGTTTACTTTAATTGGCAATAACAAAATCTGAGTTATTCATTGCTATTATTCTGTATATTGTTAATATTAAAAATATCTTATTCTTATAAACATATTTTAAGATAAGCAACTGCTTACCTTAAAATATACAATTTATATTATTTAAAAATAATTTTATTTAATCAATTATATCAGCATAAAAACTTTTAAAATATTTTTTATTCACATCACATGAACAAAAAATTTTTTTGTCAATTATATGTAATTTCCTAAATAATTTAAATAAATATAAGTAACTTTTTTCGAAAATAAAGGAATTTTACAATTCTATCAAGATAATCATTTTTTGAAATGAAAAGCAGAGCTAACAAGAGAATGTTTACTCGCAAGCTTTTGGTTCAACAATTCATGTGTTTGATTTTTCCTTGAATTTAAATATTTGTAGTCATTTGGTATTCACTTCAAATTGTAAGATCTCATAATCAAAAATTTATCACTGAACAACAAACCAAAATGAAAAATAAAAAGTGATAATATAAAGTTATTTGTAATTTCAATGCCTATATTTAAATATATATTACAGTTACTTGTATAATTTCAGCACAGCAATATGTATTTACTGTCAAGCTTTGGAATGAATGGAATATTTAAATTGCATATTTAAATAACTGAAGGCTACAATTTCTTTTGCTTTATTTAGCAATAATTATATTATTTGTAATAGATTTTTTAAAAAAATGTGCATAATGCATATATAATTTCTTTAATTATAAGACTTCTTATTTCTAAACATAATAAAACAGTCTTTTGATTCCAAAAGATATCAAAAAACGTTAAATTAAGTTTATCTCACAAGAAAAGGAAAATCAAATCTACACCGTTTATTTTACAAATATAAAATTTTTATTAATAGAAATAAATTGCACATCATTTAAAAAATTCTCGTTAAAAATTAATTAGATTAGTTTATTATTAAAATAAGTATTTTATTTAATTGAATTTTTACAAAATTATATGAACCTTTTAAGGTTTGTATAATCCGGTTTTTAAACAAAAAATACCATTACACACTTTCTAATTTCAACAGCAAATAATTTATTTTAGCAAATTTTAAGATTTAAATATTATATATATTTTCCAATATAACTCCTTTTGTAAATTTAACTCAAGGGGAAAATTTATTTTTAATTCATTATTTGTTACTGTAAAACATTAACAAGTTATACTGAATAATTAAATAAAGTATCATTCATTGCATATGACTGCAGTAAGCATAGACTTACATGTAATAACTGATCATTTGAAAAATAATTTCATTCTTTTAGTTTTTCATTTTTTATTTAAATGTTTTCAGTTGATTATTCCCCCCCCCTCAAACAGTTATTTTATGAGATAAGTTTCTTTTAAAATGGCCCAAATTATAACTAACTAATAAGCATTAAATATATTTTTCTTATGAATACCTAATTTATAATGAATACAAAATAACATACTATTTTGAAAGATAGATTGGAAAGAAAAAGCAAAATTTTGTACTTTAACAATACCTCAAACAATATAAAATATATTTAGAAAAATTTTAATGAAAAATAACTTACTGTAATTCTTCTAAAAGAGCTTCTCCTTCAGATACTGTATTCATGGCAGCATCAATTGTTGAATCTCTTTGTTGGTTAAACTGTTCCAATAATTGCTCAGCACCATCTACATTTTCTGCAACTTCATCACTTTGTAATTCTTGACGCAATTCATCAAACCAATTAGTTAGCTACAAATAAATGAAATTATTGTATTAAGTCACAGAAATATATATGTAAGCACTATTTGGAAAGCATCATCAATAATTATATTAAAAGTAAAAAAAAAAAAAAAAAATAATAATTAATATAAAAGAATATAACAATTATATAAAATCAGAATAAAGCACCATAATTTAAACTTTGATTTATTTAATACACACTTTTAAAAATAAAATTAAGAAAATTAATCATTATAAAAAAATTTATTATAATTGTACATATAAATCGATAAAAAAAGATGATTAAAGATTGATGGCTATATTAATGATCAAAAGCACTTGATATAAGAATTAACTGTTTTAATGATTAATATAATGAGTCATCTTTTATAGTTAGAGATTATAATGCAGATTAGCTTTTTTATTCTTATAATTAGATATTTTTTTAATTATCCAAAAAGATTTTTAAGTTAATTATATATTTTATTTTTTTTAAACTGAAAAGTTTTCAAATAAAATTTAATTTTGTATTATATCATTTCATACGATATCAATTTAAATTAGAAATACTTCATTTTCATGGGTAAAGAACATGACGGCAAGATCCAACAGATTTCTTCTTTGATCAACTCTAGCAGCAAAACTTGTTATATGACCTTCCAATTCTTGTGCAACACTGTATATTTCTTCAGCATTACATTCTCCAGTTTGAGCAAGTTCTTCAGCAGCAGCTAATAACTTTTCAGCATTTGTGTAAGTATTCTAAGATCAACAATTAATCAAATATAAGAATCAAAAATATTCTTCATAATATGTGTATGAACACATATACAGAACTTAAATAGTAATAATTCAAATAAATTTTTAATTTATACACATTTTAATTATTAATTTATTTTTCTATTTTAAACTTAAATAAAATATAATCAATCTTTAATTATTTTTAATTATTTGAAAAAATATTTTTAATTTATTTTTATTATATTTTATTAAGATTTAAAACTACAAAGATAATATAATTATTAAAATGTGAAAACAATTAATTACCAAGCAATAAATAATAAATTTTCAATGAGCATTTATTACACTATAATGAATTAAAGACAAGAATTATATAAATAAATAATTATAAAACAAAGCAATTCATTAAAATAAATATTACTTGAGCAACTGTTTCAAAATGTTCATGACTTTTTTGCAGAACTTTAGCTCGTTGCAAATTTCTTCCAACACCTGTATTTTTTCTTAAAAATACTTCTCCATGATTTTCTAACCAATCAAGGACCTAATAAAACAATTAGTTTTTATGAAAACTAAGCTATAAAAATGACTAATGAAAATTGAATTATAAATAAGCATCAGTCAATAACAGAATTCCATTAAAAATATTAAAACTAAGATATTGGTATCTTAACCAATATCTATTTATTAATGAATATTTTTAGTTTTTATATCTTTCTGAATATTTCTTTTTATATTGGTATATATTTTTGAGTTTGCTAATGTTAGAACAGAACAAAAATGTATATTATACCTGCCGAACATCTTCTTGGAAAAGTCCAAGTGCTAAACGTTGATGCAGTTTAACTTTTTTTGTATGCCACTGTGTCTCTAATGCTCGATGATGATTTAAAATATCATGTATTACAGATAATACATGTTTGGCACCTTCTGAATAATCAGCAGCAGGATTACAAAGATGATTATTTCCATTATGGTTAATCATTTCTAAGCTCTTTCCATCACTATGTGACTAAATGTTAAAATATATATTAATTATATACATACATATAATAAAAGAAATATTATAAAAGGTACCTAAATTTAAGCATAGCATAATTTCTTGCACAAAGAAATTTATAAAAATACATAAAAAAATACTTTGGTTTAAGTGGTTTGTGCTTTAATTGCTTAATTTTTATTTAATTAAGCTTAATACACTTAACATCAATAAAATTAAAAATTATCTTCAGATTATATTTATTTTACAAATTTTTAAATGCAAAGGCAATAAAACTATCTTAAAAAACTTACTAGCACAATTAATTTGAATATAACTTTTTTCAAAACAAAAACTTGATTCATTTCTCCATTACATTAATTGATATATTTAAAGAACAAAATGTAAACACTTTTTTTCTAGTGATCAAATTTTAATCTTTAATAAAGAAATGTAAGACATCCTTAAATTCTATAATCTTGTATAATACTAGAGAATTGTAAAAAACATTTTTTATTTTTTCAAAACTTATATATTTTTTAATTTTTGCATATTGATTATTATTAAAGATTAGAAAACAAGCAACTTACTATCATAACATAATAATTTGATGATTTCTTGTTTAGATAAAGCATAAAAAAATTTCCTTTCAGTACATATATGCAAACACATAATATATATTTACAGATTATATAAGTCAAATTTCAATAAAATAAACTTATTTTTATATTAAATTAATTATTTATTTTTTAAAAAAATACTGGTATGAAATAAGTAAGAACACATTTTTTCTGTTAAAACTAAAAGCTAATTATTTCAAAAACTCTCAACATTTTAAGTTAAAATAGAAATGTTGATAAAATAATTTTCTCTAATTTTTGTATTTAATATACATTGTGTGTGTGTGGCAAATGTTTTACTTAAATTACTTTAAAATGAGTTCCTGAAGTTATATTGAAAAAATTAATTTAGTTTCAAAACATAATTTATTGAGTTAATGAAGAAGAGAAATAATCTTTTTTTTTTCTTTTAATAATAGTAAGAAAACCTTAAAAATATTTGAAACAACAAATTTTGCTAAAATAAAGAAAATATAAAACTCAAAATAATCTTACATGTTTTCGTGAGGATATATCAGCTCTTGGTTGATGACATACTTGGACAAGGTGGTCCAGCTGATACAGAAGTTTTTTACTAGTACTATGTACCTGTAAAGTATTTTAATTGCACAAATATATTAGTTTAGTAAGAAATCAAATAAATTGAAATAGATAAATTACCTTAATTTAAAAAAAACACACACACACACACATTCTGTGAAAATCAAAACCCCAGAAGCAATCTTGCTTACTTTAATACAAAAATAGGTATTATTTCAGAGCTAAGCACTTCAATATTTTGGATGATAAAAATATTCCAAAAATAAATTAGAAAAATTCCAATTGCACATAATTTTTAACTTGCTTGTATTTATTATATTAATGAAGTAACTTTGCAATTAACTTTACAGAATCTTAAAAGATTAGTGTGAAATTGTTAAATTTAAAATAAACAGTAGATGAAACTCATTCTGAATCTTTAAAATCTGAAGAAAATGTAAATTAAATGAACATATAATATACTTTACAGTACAATGAAATTAAATATCTCATCTCATCCATCATCATCATTCATAGCGTAGCAACCTCAGATAGGCCAAGGTCTTCTGAATCAGATGCTTCCAACCATCTCTACTAATAGCTTAACTCTTCCAATTCTTTGTTCTGAGGATTAAATATCTTCTAATACATCTAGCTGTCAAAGTTTAGGTCTTCTTCTAACTCTGTATGTGCATGTTATATGGTTTAGATGAAAATATTTCCTTTGGTGTGTTGTTGCTCAAGCATACAACATGTCTAACTCATTTGAGTTTGCTTATTTTAGTATATAGTATAGTGAACAACATCTGACTTTTTGAACATAAGACATAGTTTGATAACATAATAGTATTTTAAGCTAGATACCATTTTCTTCAATTTTACCAAAAATACTCCTCAAAACCTTTCATTCAAAGGTGCCTAGCAGCCTTTCCTCTCTCATAGTCCTGATCTGTGTTTCTGATGCATAAGTCAGCAAATGAGGATCTCATAGAGTGATTGCTTTGTTCTAATAGATAAAAACCTAGATCAAATGCTTTAATACATAAAAAGCTTTATTTACTACAATTAAACGTCTTTTAATCTCTGGAATGATCTCAATATTTATTAAACAAAGATCCTATTTCCTATTTAAAGATCCTATTTTCCTATTTAAAGATCCTAAGTTACAATTGAAAGGTGAGTAGTGGTAAAAGTATTTTTTGTAACATGCATATATTTAATTTTATCCAGAATAATAACAAATTCCACAGTTTTTGCCTCCTTTTCAATGGCTTAAATATCTTTTTTATCTAGTCACCAGTACTATGTCACATACAAATGCTGGCACTTGCAGTTTTTCTAAATTGCTTCCTCTGGTGTTTACTCCAGATTTCTGGACGACCCTTTCTAATGGAATTTTAAATAAAATACATGAAATGACATTTACTTGTCTTACTCCTTTTCCTACAAGAAAACTGCTAGAGAAAATGTTTTTGAATTAAAACTTAGCAATATTGAGTGTCACTTTGATCAATTTTGCTAATTCTACATGAATATCAGAATTGTACATAGCTCTAAATAATTTATTGCAGTTGAAGTAATCATATGCCCCCTTTGTAATTAATAAATAAGATACATAAATTGATAAATTCATGAGATTTTTACATGATATGTCTGAGATCAAAATTGTCAACAGTAAATTTGCCTCTGCAAATCCATACTGAGAGTGAACAACATGAATTTCTTAATAATTAGTCTTAGTAGCTTAGAGAAAACTTGTACAAAATAGAAGGCAAAATTATCCCTATATAGTTTCCACAGTACAATACATCACCTTATTTGTGAATTGGACATAAAATGCTTACGAACAACCCTCCAGTACTCTTTCGGCAGACCAAACAGTCTGATTAATTTTATGGAAAAATTACATTGTTTTCTGTCCTCTACTTTTTATGAGTTCTACTTAAATGAGATCAATTCCAGGCGCTTTGCAATTATTAAGCTTTTAGAAAACACAAATTAATCCATGAGAATACCTTTTTGCATAAATCATAAGAATTATCTTTAGTTTTTAATAAGTCTTCAAAGTGTTATGCACATCTTTCTAAAATTTGAAAGCTTTCACTGAGGATGTCAAATGTTTTATTTTTGTAAAAATTGATTTTGAGTTTAAAGTTTCTTTGATAATAGCTGACTATTTGATAAAATACTACTCATTGGTCTTCTTCAGGTGAACAACCTTTTTAAATCTATCATCCTCAAAAGCGTTTTTTCCAGACTTAAGAATTTCTTTTTTTCAAGTTATATTTTTAGTGCAGTATTGAAGAGTTCTTTTATGTGGCCCAAGCTTTTGCTCATTTGCTACCTTACACTCTTTCTGTAGTCTTATGGCACATTTCTGTCATTTCATTTCTTTACCAATTTCTGTAGCCCTATGGCCAAGAACTTACAATATTAGAGATTAAAGCCTTATAATATTAGAGATTGTGGTTTTAAACGATTGAAGTCTTTAATTCCGTGATATCCATTTCATCTTTTGGTGTACTACTTTAGAGTATTTCACAATAGTTCATAGACACTTTGTGTACTTCATTTACCACAATCAAATTTTTTATATATTTAAATAAAGAAAATTTTTTACATTATCTAAATAAAATAAAAGTTTCAGTTGGAAATATAATACCATTATTGAGGGTTTTGAAGGTTTTAATAAAGATTTGATATGAAGTAAATTTTTCATTTCAACTGTTTTTAAAATCATTATAGAATGCCATTTTCTTACAAATGGCTGAATATTTTAAGGATAAGTTTAATAAAGTTTTTCAGTTTTATTTGTCAATTCAAACCAGTATTTTAAACTATTTCTTTGTTCAGAAAATGCTTCACAGAAACATGAAAAAACTTAAATTAAATATTAAAGAAAAATCCTTAGGTTAAAAATTTATTAGATTGAAATAAAAATTCTCAGAATTGAAAATTCTCACTCAAAATGTTATTAAAAAAAAGAAGTTGTAGCAGACAACCATTTTTCCATGGCCTGTTATAATTATGTCCAAAATGGAGTTTAATTTCATAAGTTATAAGATTTATAGTTATTAACCAATAAACTTTATTTCATCTGCTGAGATTACTTAAAACTTGTTGACATTGTATAACCCCTTCAGAGTTAATAAATAGTTGATTGGGATATACTAAACTTTCTTGGCATATCTCTTATTGATTGACACGAATTTTGTTTCAATTCTGCCACTAAGTTTGTTACATCATCCTCAAAACCAGGAGAACATACTATTTTCATGTCATTTTTTAACATCAAACCTTTAGAAAAGAGCTTGGTAAATTAATTCCTTGTTAGACATTCAGAGTTATCAACTGCTTATTAAATCTTCATCAAATACATTGAATATTTTCCCTCTTTGTTTTAACACTATTAAATTTCAAAAGCATAGACAATAAATATGCATTTTTTTCTTTCCATTTCAGTGGTTGTGAAGATCATGAAACATTTACAAGCAAAACAGCTGTGAGAAAATTTTGACTATATCTTTTATCAATTTAATGACAGCAAAAACTTGTTTGGTGGCTAACACTGAGTAAATGCAAATAAATTCAACCAAGCTACATCAGAATTCATTTATGATTTTATTTAAAATATACTCAAGATTATATGTGCATAATAAAAAAAATTGTAGTTTTTCTATATAAATGTACATAAATTACTTACTTCTGTGTATGCTTGGCACATATTTTCATATAGAGTTTGATGTTGGTGAATCACCTCTTCTAAATGAACAACTTCTCTTGGAACTATTGTTTGCTCACATGCTTTACTCCAAGGAGAAACATTATTCATATACTAAAAAAAATTTTTTACATGTAATTTTTTACATAATGCACAACTATTTCATTAATAAAAAAATAAGCTTGAGTTTCAAGAAATATTTGAAAATTTTATCAAAATTTTAAGCAATTTTTCCTTTTTAAACTATAAGGTTATCACTTTTAAATAAATAATCAACAAAAATCATATTAAAACATTTGGTTATATTATTTTACAATGGAATAAAAATTGAATAAACAATGCTTAAAATTTAAAAAAACATATAAACATAGATTGAATTTAAAAGTAAAATACTAGTGTGCTCACTTGCATTAAATTTCCTTAAGTTCTGAGGATCATACATCCTTATGTATTATATTATATAATATGAGTAAAGTGAAATTTTCTTAGTGGTTCCAATTAAAATACATATAAAAAATATTAAGCATTATAATAAAATGCAATGCAATACTTGTTCAGCTTTTTGATGAAAGATAACAGACAAAGCAAGCACTGTAGTTCTTTCATCAAGACCAGCAGCGAATTCTTTCCAAGCTCGGTCAAGCCTAGCTGCTATTTGCTGAATGGTGGCAGCTGAATAATGTCCTCCTTCAATTAATCGAGAAGCCACAGATAAAATGCGATTTATATTTACATACACATTCTACAAAAGAAAACATAAGTTAAATATGGAAATAAAAATTAAGACAGTTATTTGTGGAATTTTGCAAAATAATAGTTACCAAACATTAATGAATATCACCATTTTTGAAAACATTGAAATACTTACAAAATATACAGCATATCTGGAAACGTTTAAAATTTTAAAATCATGCAATTATTTCAATCTTTATACACAAGAAATCAATTTACAGTAAAAATTTTGATTAAGAATGAAACAATTTAGCTACATTTTGACATTAATAAACATATATAATACAAAACTTTTTTTTAAATTAATGTATATTAATAAAAATTAATGTAATTACTACTTAATAATTTATATCAAAATATTCTTTCAACAAAATGAAACTTCAAGGACTTAAATGTCATGAATGTTGATTGATTGCATTTCCAATACTTAAAAACATTTGCATATTTAAAAAAGACGCATCATGTATTAATTTGATTATATGTGAGCCTTTAACACATATCATATCATAAAAGAAAAAAATCAAATTAAATCAAAAGTAAATGAAAATAGATTTTAAGATTAAATAAACCAACAGCATAAAATATCTCTTTTTTAAAAAAAATATAAATCTAAAATATAAATCACTTTTGTTGCTACTTAAATACTTTTTATATGTAAGCGATATTAATCTTGTGATTGATTAACAATCACAAAATTTAATTAAAATATTGAAGAGGAAGCTTTGTTAAATTTAGACTAACTTGACATTCCAAACAATTTTATTGCTCGGCCATAAGACCTAATCCATCCAAAATCTGAATATTATAAAGCCAAATCATACAAGTTGGCAACTATACGATTAATTTAAATAATATTTGATTACTACTTTATGTTAATATTAAAATTACTAACACAAATTATATAGAATTTTTTATAAAACATTTTATAGATATCAAAAAATATTCTTTTATATTCACATCATTTAATAATTCAGCATTTGATTGCAAATGAACCATTAAATAATATATCAAATTATAAAATTTTTATAAGGCAAAGCAATTAAAAAATTCAATTTCATACTTGACAGTTTAAAAAAATTATATGCCATATTTTCCTTAATATAATTTGTGGACTATGTGTTAAAAAAGTTTCAAATTTCATTGTGTGTATTATATGCTGCCACAGATAATCTGATAAAAAGCATTCTCCCTTAAAAAAGTTACAATAACAAATTTTTTAAAAAATGCCATTTATGTTTCATAAAATAAATAACATATGGTGCCAAGACTCAACTAACTTTCTTCATCAATAATCAACTTTATCCAATTGCATTCAAGAACAAATTTAGTTCACTGTAAAAGATAAGATAGCTGCAAAACAACTGCTATCATCATTCTGAATTTTGTCTTGACCCGAGTTACTTCATTTTGAAAATATTCAAATTTATACACCATCATGAAAAGGGAAAAACTTTTAATGCGAGGTACAGAAGAAAAACCGTATCAAAACCGTAGAAAAATCTAATTAAAGTCACTAAATTTTATTTATATGGTTTCTAAATTTCCATCTATTTCCTACTTGTTGGGATAAAAGGAAAATGTGTGTAACATAATGGCTTTTAGATTATATGTTTATTTGTCAGGCTTTTTTTAGTTTGTTATAATTTTTTGCACAAAAAAGTTTCAGATTTTAATCGATTAGAATTTGATTTAATAAACAAAATTTAAAATTGATCCAAACCATTTTACAATAGAATACTCTGTGAAAACATACTTTAAAAATTTCTTAATATTTATAGTTAAATTTTTTAAAAACTATGTTCTATTAGATATTAAAAATAGTTATTAGTTAAAAATGTTCAAAATTTTAAATAAAATCAGGTTATTTATTTTCTTTTAATGTTGCTTTCTTATCCATGTTACAATTATTTTTTTATATTTAAATGTTTCATAAATTCAAGATATTTTTAGTATGTTGCCAATGAATCAATACACGTAGATTTAACAATTTGCAGAAAGAAAATTTTCACTATTATCATATGAAAGTCAAGCATTCTCTATTAACAAAAATCCTATAACCAATCTTTAAAACCCTATTACAAGAACAGAAAACTTTTGTGAATAAACTTAATTTACAAAAGTTAAGTTTTCTTTTCTTGTAATAGGGTTTTAAAGATTAGTTATAGGATTTTTGTTAATATATTGTAAATATACATTTTTTGCTCTACATGAAAATAATCATAGCTCAAATCAGTTTTTACATTTATTTATGGAGCACCAATACTGGAGGAAATACAATGTGATACATATAAAAAACATTTGTGGAATAGTTTCAACAAATTTACAGTGAAAATTATACACCACAAATTCTGTTGGAAGCAACATTTTTTTACACAACTTTTTAACAAATTGTTCGTGTCATCTTTTAGCAGAAAGATATTTCTTATTTCAAAATAGATATGTCATTTTTCCAATCTTAACAAAAGGACAACAGAAAAACTAATAAAAGTAATACCCTTTCAAAAATAAATTAAATAAATGGTTAACAATCCTCAAGAAAAATCAGACAATCATGTAACTCAGAAAGTAAGAACATTCTTTTAGTAGGAAGTTTTAGAAATACATACAATATTCCACCATTTAACAAGCAAATTAACATAGTTATTTGAGATTTTTTATAAATTTTTTATAAATATGTAATTATTTTTTATAAAATAAATAAATTGCAGGTATACAAAAAGTTTAAATTGATTAACTATATTATTTTTTAATTAAAATTTTATTAAATTCTTAAATATATTTATAATTTGATTAAGCTTAATAATTTAATTATTTAAACTAACATTTTAATAAGTCTTTTAAAATTAAAATGAGCAACCTTCATAGACTTATAATGCTAAAAAAAGATATGGATTTAAAAGTATACCATTGAAGACATAGTGAAATGGTTGTGCTCTTCTTGTAGGTCTTTTGCTTCCTGATATGTTTGGCCTATATCAACATAGCTTACAAGAAATAAGTCTCTATTATGATAAATCCAGTCAAACATCTATTGAAATAGAAATTAAATACAGTAAATTAATAATTACAACAAATTTTTATTTATATATAAATGAAGTATAATATTTTGATTTAACATAAAACTAAAAATTTAATATCTAGTTATGTTTGAAGAGATATATAGCAATATCCTAATTCCATTGAAATAAAATACTCTATAAAATATTTTATTATCTTAGCATAATTTTAAGCATTTTCCTTCTGGTTGACACTCATAAGTGGAATTGTCTTATCAGTTTTAACATATATAACAAGAAAACATAATCAACACACACATAAAATTGCTCAAATTTGAATATTAGTTTTTTTTTTTAATGTTTTCATCGATAGTGATTATGTAATTTCTATTGACATATACCAAATAAATTTTTTCTTATTATATATATTAGAAATCCTTTATGAAAGTCATCAAAGTACTTATTATGTGTATTTTTGTATATAGGGTGTGGTCTTTTATTTAATCAAATTATCATATTTTACTGACTAAACTTATCATTATGATAGTTTCTCATAAAACTACTTAATCCAAAATTACATTGCATGAATAATTAGACAAATTAATATTATTTAAATTAGAAAACTATAATATTTCCTAAGCAAAATTAAATTCTAACTTTCAATTTCATAAGTTATTCCATAAGATTAATAATGGTTTCTTTCTATAGATCATAAAATTTGAGCCTATAGCACTATTTCAATAAAATTAAATAAATTTCATTGGCAGAATACATTTTTAAAATTATATATTTATTTTTAAGCTACCATTTCAAAATAAAAAGAACTTATTTCTGGTTTTAAAATATCATATACAACAAATGATTATTTCAACTTGCATGAAAATTTAGCAATACATTTATTGCATTGATGTTAAATACATAAATGTAAAAATTTAAAATACATATTCTACTTTCCGTGTACATAAAATCAACTATTAATAAATATTTGTTTCTTATAAAAGAAATTTATACCAAAATCAGAAATAAATTAAAACAGAATGATTAATTTTGTTTTTATACAGAAATATAAATAAAATGAACAAAAATAATAAAACATAAATGAACAAATAGTAAACTTTTTCTAATGATAAAGATTTAATAATTTACCTTCTGTGCATCTTGCTCATATAAACGAAGTTGTAAACATTGATCTAGTTTGACTTTTCGTATATGCCACAATTGTAACAAATGTTGTCGTGTAACATGAATATTCTCGAGAAGTTGGACTACTTGAGGAACAGCATTTTGAAAATCTACATTACCAGCCATTCCAGCAGGACCACTATCCCTACTAGAATACCCTGAATCGCAGGATCCTCCACTACTACCTCCACTAGCGAAACTCAATCTATATAAATATCCAAAAATTAAGTAAAATGTAATATTTTTCTAAGTTAAAACAAACATTATTAAACAAATATAATATGTAGTAAAGATAATATAAAAAACATGTATGTAGATACATTTAAAAACATGATACTCCTGTAATTATTTATAGTACACTGATAATGTTCTTTGCAAAAAATTATGGTTGACTATTTTGATACATTTAATAAAATAATCAACCATGATTCAGATTCTTTCAAAAATTTAAAAAATTAGATTTTAATAGTTAATTTCAGAAAATTATATAAATTTATATTTTTAAAAGGATTGAAATACAAAAAATACCCTTTAAATAAAGTATTTAAGGATTTCAAATATAGAGGATAAATAATATAAACCATTAAAATTATAAATTATTTTGTAATTCTCAAAATTTTACGAAAATCTTATGAAAGTAGAAATAATTTATACTGCTAGAAAAATATTTCAATCAAATAATTTAATGTAAAAAAATACGGAAATTTAATTATTTGGGAAAATAACATATAGATGCATACATATATAATTAAAAACACTCAATTTAATATAGTAAATTGCATTTTGAGATACATACTTATGAAGAACCTGTTGCCCTTCCAAATCTATATCTTCAATTGGAACCTGTAGTATTTTCTTTTTTAGTGAGGAATGACTGTCTATCATAGATTTTGAAGATGATACATCATCAGCAAAATCATTCCTAGTCAATTCTTCTTTCACTGCTTCCATTCTCCCCAATAAATCACTTGCTTTCCAAGTAAAATTTTCAACAGACTTAAAAAGAAAATTGTTATAAGCTCATTAGTAAATATCTTTTTGAAATTAATTATCAATCTAAACAATTACTTAAATAGAAATAAATTTTGTTAAAGAAAAAACTAAATGTTTAAGCAAAAGTTTATTTAAAAAAAAAATCCAGAAAAAATTAAATAAAGATTAAACAGTTATAAAATGAAAATAAACTCCCTTACCAGCCTGATTTCAATCCACAAATTATGATCATATGGTAAACTTCCATCTAAATCACTAGTTAACTGAGATGGATCAATGTACTTTGATAATGTTTCAACAGATATCATGCTTGTCTAAAATACAAATAAATTAGAATACTGAATTAAATTTATTTAAAAAAAGAATTGTGAAAAAAATTTTTTTTTGATTTTTCCAATAAATGAGTTATTTTATCTCAAATTTACTAGTCATTTAATCTTTTTTTAATTTCACAAAAATTTTAGAGTATCCTTCTAAGTGATAGTAAATGTTTAAAAAAATTCCTAATATAGGACTTTAGTGTCATAAAATTCAAGCATAAAACAGCTTTTTGTGATTTTTGAAAATTATCAAAAGCTAGTTTATATTTGTATTCTAAAAATTTAAAACATTACTTAAATTTTTTATAAATTTATATTTGTTGGGTATTACATTTTTAAAAAGAATTTTATTTTATAAAACTTTAACTGCAATTTTATATATTTTTTGCAATGAACTTCAAAAAAATTAAACTTTTTTGTAAGATTCATATTTTTATAATGTTAAGAGTTTTCTATTCTGCAATCAAAACAAGTCAATGAGATCAACGTTTATGATATTAATGATGCCAGTTTTTAATATCAGTCAAAGCTGCATCTGATGTCATACTGATGAAATCATTAAATTAAAAAATGAAAACATATCCAATCTTAAAATTCAAAATCTTTCTTAAACTACAAAGAAATTTCTTTTTATTTTAAGAAATTTTTAATATTTGACAGTTTTAAGAATTTTAAGCAGTGTGAATGTACTTTTACATCACTACACAGGTACTTGTGAAGATACTTTTACATTAATAAACAATATTATTTATTAGGACATAGAATATTTAGAAACACTTCATAAGTTAAGAAGGGGGAAAAAACTATTTGAAAGTTAATACATGGAAAAAAATTATTGTTATGGAATAAGTATATTTAATACTAAGACAATATTAGTATACAGAAATTCTAATTTTTAGCTAAAAAAAATTATGAAGCATAGCCAAGCTGTACATGTCAAAATAAAACATTCCACAATAATCTTTCTTGCACATATTAGTCTTAATATGTAAAATAAATATTTTTGATTTGTACAATTAATATATTTTTGATATATATATATATATATATATATATATATATATATATATATATATTGATAAATTTTAAATATTTTCTATACTTTTCTAGAATTCTTGATTATAAAAATTTTAAATTAAGAAATTACTTGGAAAAAAAAGATTTAATGCTTTTCAATAAATATGTTGCCAAGTTATTACACTTCTAATTTGTAAGTGATTAATGTTTCAAATTACTAATGTATCAATGATTCATAAGTGATTTGAAATTAGTTAATTTCAATGCTATTCAATCCAATAAAATATTTACTACAAATTTATATAATTTCTGAAGAAAAGAAATGATATTTGTTATATATTTGTGAAAGCATATAGCCATTACCAAATTTTTCTTTATTATTTTGCTAATTAATTTGTTATTTACTATGGTATATATTTCCAAATTCATAGTTAAATTTTTACACCAAATGCACAACAAAGTTTATTTTCAATGCTAATTATAATAATAAATGGAAAATTTTTTTAAAATATTTATGATATGAATTAAATACTAATCTTGCATAACGTAATATTTAATCACTTTTAGTATATTAATGCAAAATAATATAAAACTATATGGAAGATTAAATAGTTTTCAATTTTTTAAAGTTCAATTTATCAATATTTATGTAGATTATATAAAAAAGAATGAAACTTAATGTTTGAAATTAAATTTAAAATGCATGATAAATAGAAAATACTTATAAAAAGTTTACAAAAACACTTTAAGAAGAAATAATTGATAACTTCCTTTTTTATGCATTTACTTTTGCATAATTTAAAAAACTTATTATATTATTTTTGTGTAATAGTAAATTTTTTATTATAATGGAAAACACTTTCATAAATTGTTTTTAAAAAGTAACTAAAAAAGATAGCCAAGTAATATGGAAAATTAAAAATTTCAGAAGCTTCTAAGAAAATCATAAATATTGACAAGCATGCATTTATTATATGCGATAAAAATTATCTTTGAAGGTTATTATTGAAATGAGAGATGGACAAATTTAATATTAAAAAATATAATCAAGTATTTTTTAATCACTCTATAACAAATTTAAATACACACAAAGCTTATTAACAAAATCATTTTTCAAACAAAAATCTTGTTACTCAGTAAAAAAAAAAAGAGTTTGCGATTTAATTATTACAAATATTTATTTAAAAGGAATACTTACTTCAAATTTATATTTTGCACTTCCCAGACTTGTGCGTTGCTTTTGCCAAAAATTTTCTGGTTTTATAATATATGCAGTATGAATTTTTACAGGGAATGTTTCCTAAATTAAAAAGTAACAATGCTATATACTCCAAAAATATTTCTAAAAAAAAAGAATAAAGTCATATATTAAGGCTTACTTGTAAAACTTTTAAGATAGGTTTTACTGTATTCCATGTTGTACCTCTCATATCAATGACAACAGAAAATCCTAAATCAGCAGCTTCTTCACTATAAACAAATATTGAATATTTTACTGCATAAAAATTAAAAAATACCAAAAAATTTACAGAAAGTTTAGAAATCTGGAAATTTTTCATATTAATTTAGAATTAATATATACACATATAACATACATATATAAAGCATATTTAAACACTATTACAGCAGAATTAAATGCATAGTGTATGAACTTGTAATATTAGAATTGAAAAAAGTGTAAGCATTAAAGTCAGGAGTAAAATTCTGCTTGTTAACCTAATCAATAAAGGTTTTAATCACTCAACAAACATATTATTGATTAATAATAACATTTCCTAACTGCACTGGGAACAGAAAAACATCACAGCATGTTGTAATATTTTAAAAATCTACAGCTATTTTATTAATCTTTCTAGATGTTTTTAGGTTTAGGTAAGGATAGACAAATTTTTATTGGCAGTATTGCATTGCTTTAGTTCTATTGGCAGTATGTTATAAGCAGGGAACCAAAAAAATTCAGAAGTGTTCATGCCAAGAGAAAGTGCAGAAATCAAAAATGCAACTCTCTCTTATTGTTGAAAATAATTAAGATCAAACCAAAGATTCCACTCAGAAAATCATAATATCATTGCTAGAGCATTGTTGATTCTGCCATTCATTTCTCAAAAATCTTACAAATTTTTCTAAGTATAGAGATGAAGATACATAGATTTATCACACATTTTCTTCTAAATAGAATACTGATGAAACAAACTAATGATTAGAATAATTTTATGTTTATTTCAAATGAAAACATTTCATAATATCAAATTATTTTCATATAAATGTTTGAAACATGAATATGAGAATGAAATTTTAATTTCTGATCTTAATTTTTTGAACTGGGGATTGATTTTATTGTTTCTTACACTAAACAAAATTGTATTCACCATAAACAATGATTCTTAAATCTTTTATATATATTTTCATCTTAATTCATTTATAAAAGTTAGAAACATAAAGGAATTTTTATTTTTTTAAGCCCAATGGCTGAGTGGTTAGCGTTCCTGACTCTTGAGCTGTGGGTCCCGAGTTCGAATCCTGGTTCGGGCATGGATGTTACTATCTCTCTGTGTTTCTTTGTCCTTTCTTGTGTGTTGATGTATGAATGTGGCCGGCCCTATAAACGGATTTGTGGTAGTATGAGGCGGGTAATGCTACTCGCCTTCGTGACTTGGTTCACAGGTGCCCGCTGGGTCACGTTAAATGAGTAGCAGTTTCCGGCCTTGTTGTGGCGAAGGGTTAGTCACCCAAATGACCGCCGTTATTAAAAAAAAAATTTTTTTTAAGCCATAAAAAATCTAGATATATTTTGCTTAACTTAGAACATAGTTTTTCTGTTTTAAATATGGCAAATATTATTCTAAAAATAATTTTCTTATTCAATTAAATAAAAAAAATTTCTAAGATACACAGATTCCCATCATTTAATGAGCATTTTTGTTTAATGTAAAAAAATATAGAATCAATTATCAATATTAAAATGTTTAACAAATAACAAATATATAATCTTTGAGCTATAAATTCAGCATCACTTCATAATCCATTATATACTTTCTATTTTCCATTTTCATTAATTTAACTTAATTATGTAATGCTCAACTTTAAGAGAAAGAAATGGCAATTGTTATTCAAAGATTTAATGGTATTTACCATGGTGTTGTTGACAGATACAGTAAAAGTTTCCTTAAGTCTTCCGATTTCAGCCGTTCTGGCCTTGTACGAGCAGGAAATGAAAGAATAGGACATCCTCTGCGATCCCTTCCACCTGAAGAAAAATAAATTAACAATTACATAAAATCTTTTTTTTTTATGATTTGAACAGTTTATAACATATGAAATAAATAGTATTATTATTTTTTATTGCTTTAAGTGTTAAATTGAAATAAATACAGACTTCAGAGATTTTGCTATGAAGAAACCATAAAAATTAAACTAAAAAAAATTTAAAAAGTAAATTTAAGTTAATAGCCAAGAAATGTAATACTTACAATATAAAAAAGTACATCACAGAAAGAAAAAAGTATTTTTATGTATAAATAAAAAATTAATTTGTAATTGTTTTTAACAGTAAATACTGACCAGAAACAATAGCAATTTTTTCTTGTAACAAAGGAAGAATGTCTACTGCTCTGATATCTTGAGGTTGATGGATTCCTTGAAAAAGAGTTTTAAAAATTTAAATACAAGTTTGTTTTATATTCTTATGAACTATTTTAATTTTTCAAAATGCATAAATATAATAAAAACTATGCAATGACTCAGAAAACAGTATAAAAATCAATTAGAAGAAATATGAAAAGAATACAAGATGCACTATAATTAAATATATTATGGAAAACAGTGATTATCTTAAGGATTTAATACAATTAATGCTGAATTCATTAAATATTTCCTTATTTCTAATAAAGCCTATTTTATAAATCATAGAATGAAAATATTTATCAAAACTTTATAAAAATTATTATATAACATTATCAATGAATGTCAAATGCTTGGCATTTTGACACTTTTGAAATGTGATAAATTCACAATATATATTAATACTTATATAATTCTTCAATGATAGCATAAAACCTTTATTAGACAAAATGAATATTCTCAATTTAAAATATTATCTCAAAAAAAAAAAAACATATTAAACTACATAGTTTTCTTTTCAATAAGTCAAGATATAATTATTTTTTCTATCATATACAATACCTAAATCACTGTTCACTTAGATGTGGTATATGAAGGTGAAAAGAGGGTGATTTTAATGATCAATTATATTTGATATGAAAAAAAGTTTTATGGCTTATTCTTCTAGGGACCTGTGTGGGGGATAAAATGCACCAAACTGGCTTACAGCGTCAGAATGTTTTCCGGTGTTTTATGATGTAATGTGATTGTGTACATGTACGAAATTGTTTGTGCACTATTTATGAATTGTTCGTGTACGAAATTGTTTGAAACTAGTTTGTGCACACCTTTGAAGCAATTGATTAGTAATTGGTGATTTAGTATTTATATCTTGAAGTTTTTTATTAAAGTTAAATTTTTGAATATTAATTTGCAGTAAAAATTTTTTACTTTAAGTTTTTTCAGTAAAATTTATTTTGAAAGTTTATAAAATAAATTTATTTTCAAATAGTTTTCATTATTTTGAATTTTATTTTCCTTGGGGAATAAACATGGCCATGATATTATTTTAAGGCCATTTAACCTACATGGTGGTTATAACCCTTGGTTCTCACCAACTAAGCTTTGGTTCAAATCCAAAATAAAACACGGATGTAAAACTGGGAGAAAAGTCAGACTTTCTTCCTCTAATGGATTGTCATTTAAAAATAGCAGTTCACCCTCCTGTTCCTGTTTAGAGTATTCGTCCTCATCAGTTCTTCGCCTAAGAGTAGAGAACTGTACAGAGGATAAAATGCGCCAAACCGGCTTAACGATTCAGAATGCGCTTGCACAACGCAATTTTTGTTTTATGACAAAAAGTGATCATATGACCTGCGCAAAATTTGTTTTATGTGCAACCCTTGAAGCATTTAATGAGTAATTTTATTTGTTTACAATTTAAGAATTTGTTATGTTAATGCTCCAATTATTCAACTTCAAATTTTTTTAAAGTTATATTATTTCAAATTTTTGGAAGATAAATTGTTTATAATTTCTAAAATAAACTTTTCAAAGGTATATTGTTTAAAATCTTTTTAAAGTTATATTATTTTAAATTTTTGTTTGGTTGGCCAATAAAAGATCTGTACGGGGTACTAATCATGTACCTGGTCAGTTTGATTCATACATCGCAGAGTATGTATGGTGGAGAAACCATAAAGAAAATACAATAGAATATTTCTTCAAAGCCCCTAAAAAACCATTCATTCTCGGCTAGGTGGGATCATTGCGATAGCAGTGAAGATTAAGCAAGTTATTTTATTTTGCATTAAAATTTCCTTCAGAGGAATAGTTAGAAACTGTAGTTTTTATAAAAATGTATGTTTACATAAGTAAATACATTTTTAAGTAAGCTTTATTGCGTGTTTCATGTTAATGTTATTTTGTGACATACTGAAATTTTTTAAAGATAGGAGCTACTGCCTGTTATATTAAAATTTGAATTTTAATAAAAAATGCAAGTTGTTAATGTTAGAGATTTAGCTTTATTGCCCAGTTGTCTCTGCAGTAGGCTTCAGTTACATGCTGCAGTAGGTAACTGAAGTTTCTTTTAAGGTGGATGCAACTGCCTGGTATATTAAAATTTGAGTTTTAATAAAAAATGTAAGATGCTAACATTACAAATTTAGCATTATTGCATAATTGTCTCCGTAGTAGGTAGTGCTACACTGAAGTTTTTTAATGTAGGCACTAGTGCCCAGTGCATTAAAATTCAAATAAAAAATTTATTTCTAGTTATTAGAATTATATATATATATATATATATATATATATATATATATATATATATATATATATATATATATATATATATATATATATATATCACATAATTATAATGAAATATATAAAATTTTGATATTTGGAATTCGAAGCAGCACACGATTTCAAAGTTGAAGTTCTAACGAAATCAGTATTTAGTAAGACGAATATTGAGCGTAATGACATAACTTAGGTTGGCGAAATAGCTGTGCAGCGATTGGCATGAAAATTAGAAATGGCACCAAACCTTTACAGTTCTGTCGTCTTTTACCATGTTCTTTGCACTCCTTGCTTTTTGTTTCTCATGCATACCAGATGGGAATGTACAAGAAAAAAAATTCCTATGAGAACATCGTAAATATTTTTGAAAGTCATATAACCTATTTATTGTCCAAACAGTAACAATTATTCGGTAAGCAATGATTAGGTGTGTTATTTTATATATAAATATATATCTATATATATATAAATATATATATATAAATGTATATATATATATATATATATATATATATATATATATATATATATATATATATACATACATACAGTGGCACAAACAATTGAGGATACACCTTACTTTTACTTGATAAATACATCTTTCAATCAAAATAACACATTAAATAGAAGTGCAAACGTAATTTTATTCTTAGATATAACAAAAAGTTTAATTAACAGTAAAAATAAAGAAAAATCAATGACAAAATTCTCATAGAAAAATTTTCAGAGGCATTTCAAATAAACATAAGCAGATTTCTACCACAAAAAATAGAGGATACACCAATGAAATTTTTGTGATATATCACATACAAAAACAGTGTCAACATTTGGTTGCATGTCCTTTGGCTTTTAAAATGTTGTCCAAAACGTCTAGGTACCCATTCGACCAATTTTTTTATGGTATCTGAACATATTTTACTCCATTCTTCTAGCAACACCTGCTTTAAATGGGCTTTGCTCCTAATTTGGTGTTTTTGGACGGCTGTTTCAAGTGTGGTCCATAAATTTTCTATTACATTGATGTCAGGAGATTGTGGTGGTGTGTACAATTGCTGTTTACAATGAAAAAGACACCACATTTTAACATTTACATGGCATATGTTTGGGGTTGTTTTCGCGCTGGAATATAAAATTTCCATCTAAACCCAATTATTTTGCACATTTTTTAAGATTGTTGCGGAGTATATCAATATAAAGCTTATAATCTATTATACCATCTATAAAAACTAAATTTCCTACCCCATTGGAAGCCATACAGCCCCAAACCATGGAGCCACCACCATGTTTAACTGTAGAAAGTAAATTTTTTTGGATCCAAAGTGATATTTTTTCAAACGCTCAAATGACCATTGCTTCCAAAAATGTTGAATTTACTTTCATCAATAAATATAACTTTCTTCTAAAAGTTATCTGTCTTCAATTGATAAGTTTTTGCAAAATCCAAATGCTTTTTCTGATTTTGTAAGATTATAAATAGTTTCTTTCGAGCTACTTGACTGTTATATCCAGCATATCTAATCACATTTCGCACAGTTTCAGCACCTACACTTCTGCCAATTATTCGAGAAGTTTCTGCAGCTAGTTTGACTGCACTTAGTTTAGGATCAATCTTGATATCTTTCAAAATTTTCCTTTTGGCTACAACACTCAGAATACTTTTCCTTCCACTTTTATTTTCAATTAATCCATTGCTTTCAAACCTTCAAATGATTTTCTGGACACCCGAGTGGCTTCTACCGACAATTTCAGCTATTTCACGATAAGATTTTCTTTCCTTAAATAAACTATATATAAATTTTCTTACATCAATACTGGTCCTTCTACGAGAATTCTTTTTCCATTTATATTTAAGACTTTAAATTCACAGAACCAACTTCAAAAGAAAAAATTAACAGTAAAAAAAGTTTAAGATAGCATTGCCCAAACTTAGATTATTATAGTAGCAAGCAAAATAAAAATTTAGTGGTGTTAAACAAAAACTTCATTGGTGTATCTTCAATTTTTTGAGGTAATAATCTATGCTTATTTGAAATGCCTCTGAAAATTTTTCTTTTAGAATTTTGTCGTTGATTTTTCTTTATTTTTACTGATAATTAAGCCTTTTGTTATGTCTAAAAGTAAAATTACATTTTCACTTCTAGTTAATGGGTTATTTTGAGTGAAAGTTGGATTTATCAAGTAAAAGTAAGGTGTATCCTCAATTGTTTAAGCCACTGTATATATACATATTGTTTACAAATATTTCATATATTTACACTTAGATTTATGTTGTCAGATTTATCTTAAATACGCTTAGTTACATTGATTAATTAGAAACTCTAGTTTTTGAGTAAAGTTCTCTCTAATTTTTTTAATTTACAGATTTAGCTTTATTGCCTGGTTTAAATTGGGGTTAGATTGTACTACACCGAAGCACTTTTTAAGGTGGGCACCACTGCCTAGTTAATTAAATTTTAAGTTTTTATAAAATTGCCTTTTATTTACTTTACTGTTTCAGCTTTATTGACTGGTTTAAATTGTAGGTTGCACTACACTAAAGTTTTTTTAAGGTGAGCATCACAGCTTGTAAAATAAAATTCAAGTTTTCATAAAAATGATTTTTTTTATGAAAATGAATATAGCTTTATTGTCTGATTCAATCAGGAGCTAAATTTTACTGTACTGAAGTTTAAGATAGTTAATTAAAATGCAAATTTTTATAAAAAAATGTTTATTATTCCCATTACTGATTAAGTTTCATTGCCTGGTTTTCGCATATTGTAGACTGTGTGATACTTATTTTATATTTCTTTTTTATTATGTTATCTATGTGAAATTAGTTCCTACTTATTAGCATTTTAATACTTGTGTAGTAAGTGACATAGTAAAATATTCAAAATTTTGATATTTGAAATTTAAAAACGCATGCGATTGCAAAGTTGAAATTTGAGTGCTATCAGTATTTGGCAACCAGATATTGCACAGTGCTTGACGTGAATATTAGAAATTGTGCCAAACAGTCACAGGATAATAGTATATATCCTGTGACTTATTTCTATAACTTAAAACTGTTTTTGCATTATCAAAACATTTATTTTAAAAAAGTACTTAAGTGCATATTTAATTCATCATTTCTTCCCTTGCCTACAAAAGTATTCTTTAGTAGATTAGGTAAAGGTACCTACAAAAAAATCAATGCAAAATGAAAAAAAAAAGAACAATTTTCCAAAACTCCATATAATAGCCTAAATAGCATCTATATTCAATTCTTATGAACATCTCTAACCAATTAATGATTACCCAATTAAACTAATGATTATATCTTATTCAAATTACGTTCATTGTTACATTTTAAAAGGCTAAACAATGAATCATACACATATCTTTCTATTCAGATTATTATAGTGTGATATAACAAATTTTAACAAAAGAAAATCTCAATTAGATTAACTCATATATTGTATAATTAGAAAAAAAACTTTAATCATATCTTTTTTTCAATTTTACTTTAGATAGCAAAATTTCTAATGAAATTTAGTAAACTGGAAATGAAATTGTTTCAATAAAAATGCGTAAATTTTGTAATCAATGTAAATTTAATCAGAACTTAAGAACAGATAACATATTGTAACAGAAGAAAATATCTGCTTTGGGATAATCAAAATCCAAAGTTCAAAAATCATATTTTGATTATTTGGAAAACTAGGAAATCATGCTAAATTTATACTTAAGACTAGGATTTAACCTTGAATAAATATTTAGTGCTATGCTAACAAGGCATTTGGCTGTAAAAAAATTTATGGGACTCCTCGTTTAATTATTGTCTTTAAAATAATTTAATTAATGCAATGATAATCGTAATGATATCATTTTGACAGCGAAGGCCATAAAATTAAGAAGTACAAATAGATATAAAAGAAGTTTTTTTAGGAGAAACCAAAATGCATAGTTAATACAATATTTTAAATTCACATGATAAGGTATATGATAAAATCATCAGGTAAAACAATAATTAATAATAAAGTACTTTGAAATAAGACTTTTTAAATTGATTTGATAACATTTATATACATCAATATCATACACTTTAATAAGTTATAATTATATAATGTAATTATTAAGGTTTTTCCATATTATATGAAATAAGAGAGTTCTTGACAGCACCTAGTTAATATAATTTTTTTTTTCATTTTGAAAACTATTCAATAGTTACTTAAATTTATACATAAACAATAATAAAAATAGCGTACTTGAAAAATTTAAATAATTATAAAGCATATACTAATTAATAATTATTTTAAATGCATGGACAATTGTTTATATTACAATTAGGTCCTGTCTATCTAATACAAGAGGAGGAAGTAATGGCACTTTTTTATAGCTAGACAACCAGTGGACATACCAATGTGACCCTGAAAGTGAGTAATCTTCATAATTTATAAGCAGGAATCAAGCAGAAGACTCTTCAGGGTATCATTTCACATGGAAGATAATGCAATTACAACATTTTATGATCCTCAGCTACTATTAATGAAAATAACAGATCTCCAGTTAAGTTGCGATTTGAATTCATAACCTTTTGATGATGATAATGATGTTCTAAACAACCAGGCCACTGCAACTTCTCATATTGATATCACTGAGCATTCAAGTAAATATTCTATTTACTTTTAACAATGATAAAATCAATGCCAAACGATATTTTTAGATTTATTTATGAAAATTACTAAAAAACAAAAAATAGTTTGTAGAAAATACATCCTTAATCATGCTATGGACGCAGCTAAAATTTCAGACATATAAAAACTTCATATTAAATAGAATTAGTTTTTTTTAATGTTTTGTTTACATCAGTCTAGAGAAATTATATTGATTTGATCTATAATGTCAGCACTATTATAGTATCAAATCAATATAAAATAAATAAAATTTGTTTAAGAAATCATCGTAAATAAATAAATACAGTAAAAAATTTAAAACTACTCATTTAATAGCAACTACATCCTGAATTATGAGAATATACAACATTTTAATTAAAATCAAATAAAATTTGATATTTAATACAGCCAATTTTGTATTTTAAAAAAGTGCAATCCTTTAATTTCACAAAAATCTTTACACAAATGGGATGTCATAAGAGCATATGAATAATTACATACAAATGACATTAAAAATAATTTTCTTCCTTTTAATTATTTTATGAAGTCAAATAATAAAATAATTATCTAATTTTTTATTTTGTTTTACTTAACTCAAGAAGAAAATTAAAATAAAACGTACTCATAGATTACCTAAAAAGTATTCAGGATGATGATATACTGAGAATATTTTAAAGTTATAATGCGAAATATTTACTGAATAACAATAGATTTCTTGTAAATTACGATTAAGCATAAATTTCTCTCTTCTGCTAAATAATATATATATACAATTATTAAATATTAATAATGAAATTTATAACTATAAAACTTTCATCAGTTCAAGTTTCAATGGATATGAAGGTTAAAAAGTTTGTTGATATCAGTGACCTTCGAGATTTCATTCGTTTATATTAAAGATTTTCTTTCCAAGTGTCTTAAAAGGTTATGGAATTAAATAATGTTGTACTTTGTATGAGAATAACTTTAGTGATCCGAATATTGTATTTGTAAGAAACTTTATTATTATCATTCATGTTTCATGTAAAAAGATATCCAAATATTTTTTAAATTATTTAGAACTTACCACTTTTTAAGTATGAGCATTCATTTTCGGAAGACATTGTAGAAATAAAGAAAAAAATCAGATTTCACAGCCAGAAAATCCTCAGTTCCATCTTACCAGTGTTTGATAAAATGTATTGATTACAATTTTTAAGCAAAATATTTTCAAAAATCATTTTCGTTAAACAATTGATTGGGTACGGAAATTTATAAAAGATTGGTAAAAAATGTTTGCGTATAAACTTGTTATTATCAATTTATCACTGTACATAATATTGGTCAAATATGCAAAAACAAACCATTCTGTCCGTCATACAATGCTACACTACTGCCTTTCAACAGAGCAGAATGGATTTAGAAACCAATGAAAACAACCGTCAGTCTCTAAACTGAGAATCAGAGTAACTAGGGACATTGACCTTTATTGAAATTTATATTATTTAGTTCACTCATTAATTAGAGTATTCCAATACAAAAATTACGAAATTTAGTATTTTCTAATATCATAAGGAATATTTTTAATTTATTTTAGGAAAATTTTGTATTTTTACAAGTTTAACAACAATACATATCCCAATATTTACATTATAAAAAGCTTTCTAACTGCAATAATAATTTTTATGTAAAGATATTGAAGTTTATTTACTTCTTTTTAAATAAACGAAAAATTGAAAGAAATGATAAAAGTAATATTTTAATAGATTTTGCAATCACATGATATATAAAATAAGCTGTGAAATCTGACAGATTTAAGTGAATTTATTATCAGAATTCGTTACTTTTAAAACAAAAATTCGAAAAAAAGAAATATGTATTTAGTTTTGTTTTTGGTATTGATTTCAATAATTTTACTTCCATTACATGGAATCATATATTTCAACCAATGAAATCATGATGCGATTTGCTATTACCCGACGATCTAAATGAAATAGTTACAACGCCGCAGTGCGGTTTGTTTACAATTTTATTGATGTATAATGATCAAGAATCTAGAATATGAACATATAACACCTTTAATATTCAATAAATATTTGTGAAAGTTTTCAAAAATAATTCGGCTGGGATTATAATTAAACTCTCATCTTAAAAATCTCCAAAAATGTCTAACCAACCCCTTTTAGTAAGTGTCAGTTATCTTTCGGAAAATAGTACTCACAATACATTTTACTTTATTTTAATCATGTTTGTATAGTCTTTTCCAGTAATATAGAGTTTTTTGGAATAATTCATTAAATTATTTTTAAAAATAAATTTTTTTATTTATTTCAGAAAAAAGAGAAAAATAAAATTTTATAATTTAACACAAAAAAAAAGAATTAAAAACTTAAAAATTTATCTGTTGATATTATTATGAGATTTTGATTAATATGTTTATGTGATTACTTTAGAAAACATTTTCTGTTTTTCTTATATCTTTTTGGTTGAATTATAGTCTCAATTTTCAGATTAAAATTATTAACTCTCAATTGATTGTTGCAATCTTAATAGGAATTATATATTTTCTTAAAATCTATACTTCAATGTTTTTTAATATTATCATGAGATTTTATTTAGCATGTGTTCTTTTGATTACTGTAGAGAATTTGTTTTTTATTTTTATTTTTCACCTCATATATTTATGTTCGAAATATTTTTGCCCATAATTTCCAGATTAAAATTAGTAATACTCATAATTAATTGTTGAAATTTCAGTAATAGGCAGGGATTTTCCTAAATCTATATTAATTTTTTTCAGGTTTTGCGCGTTGCAAAATGCCCTACAGAGGCATTATCATTTACTAACTGTGCAATAGTAAATGAAAAGGATTTTGCATTAGATAAAATAAGGTAACAATTTATTTTTATATATAAAAGTATTTAATAATTATAATTATTATATTCTAAATTATTTTAAATGTTTTTGAAATTTTAAGCAAATTGTAACATTTATAATCGATAGTTTTTAATTTAGAAATTATTTGGTTCTATTTTCTGCTGTTAAATTTGACATTAAATATGCTTTAAACAGCATAATCTATGAATAATAAAATAGTAAAATTAAAATATAAAATTATTTCACAAATAGAATTTCTTTGTACCAGTGGTAAAGAAATGTTCATTATGGTTCTTACTCTGTATTTGCAATTTTATAGACTTATAATTTCTACAAGTTTTTCATATAATTTAATTATGTTTTAAATGTTGTATTTTTTATAGAGACCACTTAAAAAATTGGTTTTAAATATTACTTTTGATTTAAACTTCTCTAAGCAATGAATATAAATTGTAAAATATTTTACTGCAATGATGTTAAATTGGAATATTTGGATGTTATTTCAAAGAAATATATTTTTATTTGTGAATTTGATACTTATATATATAACTTTTAACAAATTTTAGAAGTTTAACTTTAAGCAAGGTCTTTAATGTTTATATATCCAAAAATCAAATTGGAAAAACAGAGTGGAAGGTTTATTTATTATCATGTGTGTCAATTTTATTAAAAATAAATATGTGCTGCACATAAAACTAATATGTGCTGCAAAATTAGATTTCTAATATCGTAGATTAATTTATGTTTTTATTAAGAATTGTAAATGCAGAAGATACAATACAGAAATCTATCGAATGTACAAGGAACTAGACATCACATTAAAGTAAGCCGTCTCAATTGGGTTGGACATGTTATTAGAATGCAGGACAATAAAACTCTAAAGGAATTTTTTTTTTGCAAAACCTATCAGCGTAAGAAGAAGAGGAAGATCAAAGTTGAGATGGGTGGATGCCGTCAAAAAGACTGTTGGGTCCTTGGAACAAAAATTTGAAGGAGTTTGGCTGCCAGAAGAGGTGGCTGGAAGAAACTTGTTCAGAAGTCCTTGGCCCATCCTGGGCTGGCGTACCATGAATGCTGAGGAATTGTAAATTATTATTGTTAAAGCCTATTTTAAGTTTATTAACATAAAACTCTCTTATGTATATATATTATTCGTGTCATTTATTTCTTTTATTGAAATTTGTATTTACTTCTTAAAGAATCCTATTTAAAATATAAATAGAAAAAAGTATGTTTTTAATGTAAAACAGTTGCAAATATACTTATGATTTCTTAAGATAATCCATTTAGAATTAACTACTAATGTGTGTTGTTGTTGCTGATCCCTGTTGTCCAGCAGTGCTAGACCGAGTCTATGACATTGCACACTCTCAGGAAATCAATGACCAATAATGGTCGCTCCAGAAGGTCTTCTTTATCGACTCCCAAGCACTCAAGGATATGATCCAGGAGTGGCTTGGCTTTTGGAACACTTAGCGCGAATTGGAAATTCCTTTCTTGTTGTTAAATGTCAATGATCTTAGGTGGCCACTTAAACGTGTTATTGTAGTTTGTTCCAGTCTGCTGCACCGGAGGGATAGAGATCCGCCGGGACGATTACCCTGGTACCAATGGTGCACAGGGGGAATTGCAAATGCAGACCAAACAAGGCCTTTTATCTAGAGTATAGTTCAGTATAGGTAAGAGACGCCGGAGTAAACAAAGGCTCGTCAGTACCTCTTTTTGCTAGGGCATCAGCCCATTTGTTACCCGCAAGGTCTACGTGGGAAGGGATCCACTGTAAGTGAATTTCACGAGGTGAGGAGAGCCGTCTAAGCTTGTCCAAAATAGCTACTCCTGTATTATCACGGGCTCTGTGCCAGTTAGTAAGATGCTGGATGGCGCTCCGGCTGTCCGACAAAATCCAGATTTCCTCATTCCCAGGGAGAGAAAGAACCATATCAAGACCCACATTAATTGCAATAAACTAATGTGTAAAATAGTTTATTGAAAATTTACTATAAGAAAATTACATTATGTGAATTAAGAAACAAATTACTTATGTACATCAGAATTTAAGCTGTGGCATGCAATTTTTATAAAATGTCCTTAATATCACTTAAATTAAAAACAACAGATAGATCAAAAGTAGAACCACATATCACATTCCATTTAGTATCTGTCTTCTGATGGAGAAAAAAATATGTTTAATATCTTTGTCCTTTAAGTTTTCTAATAAAGGTTACAAAGAAATTACTTAGAAACTGCATTTCACTACAAAATTATAAGAAATTTATCCTGATTAGAGCCCAAGAAATTTTAAATAAAATGAATCATGTCTTAAATGCCATTGTTAAAGCAAAACATCGAAAATTAATATGATAAAATGTGAATGGAATTGCAGGACTATTCTAGCAATGTTGTGATTTTGAAGCATAATAATTTTTCTGAATAGTGTGTAAAAAACTTTAGGGTTGATGATTTTTTATGCGACAATGAGTGTCAGTTAATATATACATTTATGAAAAGTTGCTATATTATTACACAGTCATGGTCAAGTGACAGCTGGAAAAAGATTGAGTGTCAGTAAAATATTAAAAGTTGAGAATATGAAGCTTCTTTCATATGTAGCACAGCAAATTACCATTACATTAATTTAGATAACAATTAATTTAATAACATTCATGAGATATTAATATAAGAAATGTAATAAACATTACGCTTCTGATATGAAAGAAAATATATGATATATTTAGATGATCAGAGAAAAGCAAAAATCTAACTTTGTTTGAAATATGAAAACTGAAATATAAAAAGAAATGTTTCATGAAGTATATCAAAGCTTAAAGTCTGTAGATGAATTTTCAGAAAAATGCCGAGAGAAAAAGGATGAATCGATTATGATAGTCTAATTGTTTAAAGAGATTTGTGTTAAAGTTATGAGAGAAAATTTATTGAAAATTATTAAATCAATACAATATTTAGAAAAAAATTTTTGACTTATAATTTGATTAAATTTTTGAATTTTTAAATGTAATCTTGTTAGTGCAATCATTTTTAGTAAAACTTCAAAATATTTATAAAACAAAAAATTTATCATGTTTTTGTTACAGAATTATTCATTAGTTTTTTTTAAATTTTGTTTGAATTATTTGAGTTTTATTTTATTTTAAACATTGCTATTTTAACATTTCAATGCAGTTAATCGAAAAATAATTTTACAAATATTTTTTCCCTCGAGAACACTATTTATAAAGTAATAATTCATTTTTATAATTCTTACATCAAGAAATCAGACATCATTTTTAAGGATATATATTTAGTATCTTGTGCATTTTACTAAAATTGTATTTCACCAAAAATGGACATTATTAAATGAATGGCTGTTTTTTTTTTTTTTTTTTTTTTTGTTTACTCATTTTTATTATTAATAACTGCTTAAGATAATTTGTTCTCTTTGTGACTTTTTCCTGTTATATAAAACTCAATTTCATATCTAATAGTTCTTTAATATTTATTCTATATTTAATGTTACATTTAAATGGTGAAAAATATTAAATTAATTTTTATTTTATTTTATTTATTTATTTATTATTATTATTATTATTATATATTTTTTTTTTGAGCTGAGATCTTGGCTTATCAGGGGCTGTCATATCAATAGAAGTTTTTGAACTGCATTTGCAAATGAATGTACTATATTACTTGTTTAATGTCATAAACATAAACTGTTGTATTAGGTAGTGATAGGTTAGTCATCTTGTAGTATAACAACTCACAATTGAACAACTGTTGTTTAATTGTAAATAATAGGAATTTGATACTAATGCTGAAATTTCATCTTAATGATAAACTGAGAGCAAATTCCATTTCCTTCAATATTTTATTATTGAAAATAAATATGCAATAAAGATTATTCAATTGACAGTCATGTTTATTCTGTTATGTTTATGAGTTTTACTTTGCAAAAAGTAATTTTCATTAATTTGTCAAAAAGTATTTTCATCAATTTCCATTATTAGTTTAGAAAATTTAATAATGGAAATTTTATCATTTTATCCTATACAAACATTTTATCCTATACTATTTAAGTTAGAATAATCTCTAAAAAAGTTCTAAAAAGCTCAGAAACACAATTTCTTAAACTATCAAACAATAAAATTTTTATGCTAATAAAAAGTATCACTTTTTAATGTACTTTTAATAGGTCTTTGAAAAATCTCATTATATCCTTGATAAATCCATAAATTTCCATTAAAAATACTTGAATTCTACATTTGAACCATGTTTAGTCTTCCTAGTTGTCTTATGTTTGAAAGAAACTAAGAAATATTAATATTTTGGCAGTTATCCTCCACAGTACCCAAGACCTTTTTAAATTTCCTTGTTATAGTGGATTAGGGATGAAAAGTATGGTGATTAAAATGTTTATATCTAATTTATCATTAAAAACTAATGGCTTAAAAAAATATAGGTTTAAAAAACAATAATCATTAAATTACTATTAATCTTCATTGTATACAATTGTTTAAAAAATATTTGAGTACCTATATTCAAATTTAAATAAAAAACAAAATAATTCTCAATTCCGTTGAATTTTCCTGTGTATCATTTGCATTCTTTAATTCATTTTCTTGTTTATTGAATATCAACAGCTTGACATGGATATAAAGTTGTTGAAGCACAAATATAGAAATGATCACTAAAAAGTAACCATTTTAATTTTTCTACTATCTCTATCAGATTGTTTTTTGTTCTTTTTAAGGAAGTCTTGTATATTTTTATTGTGAAATCATATATAGATATGATTATTACTTTTTTAAATGAAAGGCATTCCAAAAATTTAACACTGACTTAAATAATAATTCAATTTTTATAATTGAATCAAGAAACTAAGAATATATTAATTTATTTGATTAAAAAAATTATTAAATGAAAAATATGAGTAAAAATTTCTGTTTCTTCAAATTTTTTTATCCATAATCAGTATTATTTATTCTATAATTATATTGAAAAGTAATAATCATTAAAATAAAATATTTTATAATGTTTAGAAATTTATTTAGCTATTGAATTTTCTTTACTTAGACACGTTGAAGTAACTACTGCAACAAATCGCAAGTATGTATTTACACTGAAGTCTTCTCCGGCCATTGGCTCAGGGCAGCTTGGTTTCAGCTTACCTATGGTAAATTATTAGTAACAAAATTTATTTGTGTATACATTTTATTTAAGTTGTACGAATAAGTTACATATAAATATTAGTGTTATATAATATATATCTAATGAATACTTAATCCTTTAGATAATTAAAATTAACATCTGAATATTTTATACTATCATTTTTTTAGAAACAGTATGTTTTTAAAATATGTAATTTTCACAAGTTTCATCATATCTAATTTAAAACAAATTTATTGAAATTTAACTTTGAAAATAGACTATCTCTTTACAGATTAAGCTATCATTATTTTATTTAAAATTGAGCACGTTAACAAACATAAAATAGCTATAGAATAACTATGAATAGTTATTAATTGTACAGAAAGAAAATTAGTTATAGAAAATTTAAATTTCACCAAACTTTTTGATAAAATAAAGTAAAAAATGTTTAATAATAGCCACACAACTATACGAAGATAAGTGAAACCAAATATTTTACCACATGCAGAAATGTTAACAATCCCATGACTAACAATTTTTTATAAAATTAATAATTTAGAATTTGCTCCAAAATAAATGCCTATCATTATTAAAAAATTATAAAGAAATTTAAATCTTTATTAATTTTCATATATGTTTATATTGTATATTCAAAAATCCTATTTGGCTTTTTATGTAATTTTTAGTGATAAAAAAATTATGTTTACCATTTGGATTTAATTCTATTAATATAATATGTGAAAAAATAACCTATAGAGTAAAGAGAAAAAACATATAAAGTTTTTTTTTATCAATAAAGTCTAATAACATAGGCGAGAGTGTTTTTGCATAGAAAACTCTCCACACAATTTTTATCAAAAATGAAAAATGATGAAACTCAAAAAGTCCTATGAAAAATTTTTATTTTTTATTATATTAGATATAAATACAAATAAAACAACAGTTAGATTTAATCAAATAAAAGCACACAAATATGAATGAAAAAAGCATTGATGAATTGAATGCTTATTATTGCTTCAGAAATTAATCCCAACAGAAATAATGTGGTAAATCTGATGAAAATGATATAATTGAAATAGATTTTCAGGTTGAATCTTTTCTAATTGATATGCAAATTAATAGTGTTGATTTTTTTCCTTTGAATGCTTGTAAAAGAATGTAGATAGATATTTGATTTAAATAAAATTTATGATTTTATAATTATCTAACATGTCAACAAATCACATTTTTAAAATAACCAGGTATAAAAATTTGAAACAACTATAAAACAAATATATATACAGGCTGCGGCAAGCCTACTTCCTTATTTGGAATTGCAATAATACAAAAAGTAGTGAAGATAATAAGGTGCATGTGGTCTCAAGAATGGAAATTGTAAAATTGTGTGACATTGTAGTTCAGTCATCATCATATGTTTGAGTAATGAACACATTGCATTAGGTAGCCTATTTTTTAAACAGTAGTTCTGTTATTTCAACACAGCTCACTTTCCGAAATTACTTAAATATTTCATCTTTTGTACCTGTTCCTGACCCGAAATCTATTTTTTCATGGGTGACAACAATCAAGGGTAACTGGTTATGTGCAGAAAAGAAGAGATGGAAATACACAGATCACCAGAGAACATCAAAGCAATAAGAGTATCATTTTTGTGTTCCCCACAGCATTCAGCATGCAAACATGCATTTATTCTTACAATATCTGATTGTTCCACGAGGCTAAATATCCACGATGAACTCCCTTTTCATCCATACAAGCAGGTCATTATGCAAGAACTTTCCAAGTGTGACTTCAATGCTCGAAGAAATGCATGTGAAGCACTTCTTGATCATGTCTCTCAAGACACGCTTGTCTTTTTCAGTGATGATACTCATTTCCATTTGATTGGATTTGTCAATAAGCTAAATATACACTATTGGACTGTCAACAACCCCCAAGAACTCCATCAAAGTCCTTTGCAATCACCATGGTATGGTGCACAATCTCATCAGATGGAATTGTGGGCTCATGGTTCTTTGTGGAAAATGAGCAAACTGTCACGGTCATTTCAAACTGCTATGTGAACATCCTAGAAGATTTTTTTGTAATGACTTGATGTTTGGGAAAGTAGGGTTTCAGCAGGATTGAGCAACAACCCATACTTCAAGCACATCAATGACTGTGCTGCAAGATCACTTCCCTGGGTGCCTCATTTCAATGAGAACAGATTTACAGTGACCAACACATTCTCCCTATTTGATCCCATGTAATTTCTTTTTGTGGGGGAATTTAAAGTCACATGTCTATACTGACCACCCACAAGCTTTAGAAGATCTGAAAAGAAACATTCTAAGAGAAATGTCCTACATACCAACCAATGTGCTGAATAGAGTGAGAGAAACAGCAGAATTCAGTTCACTCAGTGTATCAACAATGACTGTCGTCACTTTCCCAATCTGATATTTAAAAATTGTAAAGTAAAACTTTACATATTTTAAGTAAAACTTAAAATATGTTACTTTTGAATGAAAAATAAGTATAAAAATATATTTAATATTTTTTGTGTTATTGCACTACGAAAAAAGGAAGTTAGCTTGCCACACACTGTATATATTTTTTTAAATATTACCTCTAATAATTGAAGCATTAAAAATTTGTATTTTCTGATATTCATATAATCATAAATCTAACAGTGCTTGTATTAGTATTGCTTACAATCTTTGTATAAAAAATAAGTAAGCTTAATTGGATTAGAACTATTTAGAAATTATTAGTAACATTTTAAATACATATAATATTCACTTCTAAGTCTTTTGATTTACATAAATATCAAGCATTAATTGATTACAGAAAAGTTAAAAATTATTAATAATTATATAGCTTTCAAAATCATTTTAATTCATTATTTAAAATTTTAAAATTCTATATAATTATGCATATCACATATTTGAAATTAATTAGGCCTTGTGATGTAATTTAACTAGATTATTTAGTTCACAAGAAATGAATTTTGTATTCTTTATTGTTAATTCTTTAACTATACTTATTATTTGTTGCTGAAATAAAGTTCAGAAAGTGTAAAGAACATTTGATTAATGCTTAAATTATGTTATTGATTTGGAAATTGACATTTCTCTTAATGATTAAAAAATTTGAACAAAAATAAATAGATGTGAACTTCAAAAATTAAATGTTTTGAATCATAAATTTAAGAATGAAGCAATTATTTCTACCAAGATATTGTCAACCCAAAAGTGGACAGATCAAAAGAGGTTGATTATAAAAATTTCACAAAACTTTTATAAAAATATATTAAAGGGTGCAGATTGTTTAACAGTCTACAAAAAAAAATAAATAAATAAATAAATAAAATAAAAATAAGTAAATAAAATAAAAAGAAAATTAATCAGAATAAAAATTGCTGTAACTCCTTCAGAATAGATTAAACAAATAGCTCACAGCATTTTTCGATGAATAAAAAGTAAAAGCTGTTTCACTGGTATAGATTTATCATAATTCTCAATTTTCTTGTCAGCCAACAAGCATTATGAATAGGTTTTAAAACTAATATAAAAATGGTACCATTTTCATTAAATCAATGAAATATATTCTAATCTTTTAGTTTAATTGATTAATCATGTAATAATTCTAACTTTTTTAAACTATCAGGCAGACCTCAACAATTTGACAGTAGAGAATTTTATTTAAATATTCAAATAACTTATTTTGTAAAAAATCTATAACAGATAGGAACCTCAATTTTCAAAATTTAACAAATGTATAAATACTTTATATAACATTAAGAAAGAAACATTCTTTCATGTAATGGAAAATATATTCATTTAACTTCATTTTATACTTTCAAAAAATAAATAAAACTTTTGCTTTTAGGCTAAGGAAATTTTAGTTTTTGCTTATTTTGTAATGTTTACATTATTCATCTAATTTTTCATTTAAAAATAGAATTCAAGTTTTAACTGAATTGACTATCTTTATTTTATTAGTAAACTTACATGTCATTGAAAATAAAACTATAGAGATATATATTTTATTGTTCATTAGTTGTACCGTTTTATGTGCTTATAAAATCAATGAAACTTAAAATTTGAAAAAATTTGAAAATTACATGAAGTAATTATAATTTGAGTAGTTATGCATTATTTATTGAAAGCCATTCTATATAATATTAAAACTATTGAAAACTAAAAAATCAATTGATATCTTCTGGTACATTTAAGCTGAACTGATATTCTGTTGTTTTTCTTCTTTTTGGAAACTTTAAAGTTGTGATATTTCCCCCCCCCTTTTTTTTTCTCATGTCCAGATTAGTTCATTGTAATAATGCCACCAATTGCTTCTTGTTCATTAAATCTTATAATTGTATACTGCTTGTAATTTTAATATCATCTTGTAACTTTTATTCTTCTTTTCAGAGAAAGTGGGCTGAACTGTCTCTTAATCAAACCCTAGAAGTCAGGCCTTATACATTTAATCCAAACATTCAGTATATTGCCAAAATCACACTTGAAGTAGATTTCCTAGACAAGAAAACGTATGTATTTAAATAATTTTTTAAATTTATTTAATAATATACTTGCATATTTTGAATATTTGAATTGCAGTGTTATTCTAAAATCATTAAGCATGAAATAATTACTTCCATTGTTCAAAATTTAATTGTAAACTATTTAACTTCTATTTTACTTTTTAAACTGTAGTGTTGTTTGTGATATTTAGTGTGAACTAAGAGCATTAGAATATATTGTTCCACCATACTAATTTGTTAATTAGCGTAAAGCATTTTTAATACCATAGAATTATTTCAACTGTTTTGATACATAAGTTTTTATTTAAAATCTGAATACAAATCAAATTTAATGAGTTTTAATAGGAAATATCAATAAAAATTTACAGATTCTTTATAACCTAAACATAGTTCTCTGTTTTGAAGTTAAATTGTATCTTAAATTATTATGAAAAATCATTTAGTATTATGTGTTAAGCAAATAATTCAAAGCGTGGCTTTTAATAATTCTGTAAGACTGTAAAAAATATATTTCAATGTAATATTATTTAAAATTTAAAGAAAAATATATCTTTCTCCCTTCATGCATTATTAATTATAAAGAAATTTCCTTGAATTGTATTGCAATGAAATATTCTCATCTCAGCATATATTTTATATACTGCAATATTCTTTTATATATATAAATGTGATGTTGCTTAGTATGAACTTTAGTCCTAACATTTTTATCAGCAATATATATATATAGATATAGATATAAATAGATAGATGTTTGTTAATAATTAACATTAATAATTATTTAAACCAATAAGTGTATATTTTACACTAATGTCAGCCAGAATAATATTTACAGTATTAAATTTTAATTTAAAATTTTGCCAGTTTTAATATAATTTATGTATTTATCAGTACTCTTGAACCCTATGATACTGATCTCATGGCTTCTGAATTTGTCAAAAGTTTTTGCAAGCAAGCTTTTACTGTTGGACAAATTGTAAGTTTTCAAAGTTTCAATTTTCTTTCTTTTTTCAAACTATATTAAATCAACTATTTTTACTATTGACCTTTAAATAAAAGGAAAATTATTTAAAAATAATTATGAAATTGGTGAATGAAATAATGTATAATCATCTTAAAGTTTTAAAGTGAGGTCATTGTACAATTTTAATTAAATCAAAATATGTATATTTCTGAAGTCATTTATGTGAAAAGCTGAATGCATAATAAAATAGTTTTGCAAGAAAGGTATGACTTCTTTTATACAGAATTTCCCTAACTTTTCCAGGGTAGAAAATGTTTGTTAATAATATTTAAAAAAGACATTTTATTTAGTTTAAAAGATAGATAATATACAATTAAAAAAAGTGTCAATTCTTTCAATTTGAAGTCATTCATAAAATTAAACATGATTTTTTTTAACAACAACAAGGATTATTTAATCCTTGATTTATAAATTGTAGTATACAAAAACACTGATAATTTGTTTTAATGTATTTTGCTACTTTTCTAATACATTTTTAAAATTTCTTTCATTTCTTGATTTTTGTATTTTGGACTCCAAGTCATTTAATTATTAAATTAGATTTTTATAATTTAGTTTTAATTATGTTTCCTGCTGCATACCCTGTGTAGTGATCAGAGTGCCTGACTGCGGATAGGTAGGTCCTGGGTTCAAATCCCAGTTCGGGCATGCACGTGCTTTCTCTCTCTGTCTATCCTGTCTTTGTCCTTTCATTGTATGAATGGGTTGTGAATGGTTGCCTACCCTATAAATGGGTTCTTATGGCATGTGTGTGCTGAGTAAGTCGGACTCCACACCAAAATATGGTTCAGTTGGAAAAGTGGAGCATTGCACCCCATATTGTCAGCCTGTCTGGCACAAGACAACAACAAAAATTATGCTTCCTTAATTTAAATATATATACCTTATTTAAAAGAAAATTTTAAAATACGTCCTTTTAATCTTTTATAATTTTGTAAAATGCCAATATGTAATTTCTTCCTAAAAGATACATTTTTATTCTCTCTATGAAAACTTCTATATTTTTTTTTAATAAAAAATTTAATGCTACATAGGCAGATATGTAATTTTGATAAACAGAATTTTTTTTATAAAACTTCTATATATTTTTTTGTTATTACTAATATTTAAAATCTCATGGCAAAATTTAAATTATGATTTTTTTAAAAAAATTTTTGTAGTTTTTAAATTTAGAATTATTTTTAAACTTCAAAACATAAGTATACAAAATTTAAATCAGAATTATCAAGATATACTTTGAAACACTGCTTGATATCTATAGATTATGTAGCATAACTTCAATTCTAAATTCTTATTTGAACAAATAGTACTTATAAATTAAAAATCAATTCAACAAAAATGTATCATATGTATTTACATATAAGTTAAATATTGGCCACTTATAAATATAAGTTTTTGTGTTAAGATAATTAAAAATTTATAGCTGAATTTGGGGCTATGAAAATTATTAATAAGTGCTCATATTAAAAGTATTTTGGTATAATAATTATGAAAATAACATTTATAATTTTCATAAGCAATTTAGTGTTAATTTTTGCTTGAAATATAATTTAAACATGCTGTATGTTAATTTTTGAGTGAGAAAAATCTGCAAATATAAAAATTTGTGTTTAAATATTCTTATTTATTACAGCTTGCTTTTAGTTTTAATGAAATGAAACTTCTGAAATTGACTGTCAAAGAAATGGAAGGTAATGAATTTCTTTTCTGCTTATAGATGCAATAAAAAAAACTATGATGTCTTTAGAAATCATTAACCATTAATAATTTTAATAAAATAATTAATGAGATAATATTACTTTAGGTAATTTATCTAATATGTGTTTCAAAATTGAAGATAATCTACATTTTTTATTAAATGAAGGAATTATAATGTATATTTTTTATTAAAAACTGTGATTAAAAAATAAGATAATTGGGAAAGTTTTCATAAATAGTAAAAATCTTAATAATTTATAAAGATTCTACTATTAAGGTACTATTATATTAAATACACATGTAACACATGTATATAATTAGGTGAATGTTAAAAGATGTAGAATAGAAATTTAATGGAAGAAATTTAAGTTTTTTATTTTGAAGTGTGTAGTTTTAAACAAATTCTCATATATATTAGATACCATGCAAATGATATCTAAGTTTTATTTAAAATATGTTATTCAAAATTATGAATTTAGTTAATAAAATAAGCTTAAAGGAAGGCAATCACAAAATTCCATTTGTCACTGATATTAATTTTGCCTCAGCAGAAATTAAAATTAAAATGATTTAACATTTTTTTGGTGTAACTATTTTACTATTTCTGTATTGATTGCTTTCATTATATATATATATATATATATATATATTGTTACAAATTTATAAATAATGATTGTATTTGTCTTAAAGTATCTCAGACAGATTGGAAATTCTCACATTTTGGGCAAAAATTGCGGTATTTAGACGTGTTGTAGTTTAAAAGCGGATTTCCTAATGATTTGGCGACGTAGCGACGGTTGGCGAGATTCTTGGCGACTTGGCGAGAAATCGATATTTCTGGAAACATCCATCACCTAAGCTCTAGGACCAATATTTTTCGAGATAGCCTAGAAGCTTCCAGAACCTTGGCGAAATTGGTAGATTTCTCCGCCAAGTCAGGTATAAATACCGCAGCCCGACATGGAAGAGTAGAGTTTTTGTGAAGACAGTCAGTGAGTGAAGACGATTTGTTGTGACTGCTAGTTGTTCTCTGTCTGAGGTATTTGAGACCTGTGATTGGAAGCTGTTTCTTATTATATCTGACGAATTGTAGCTGTATAATTGTGACTGTTACAGCGGGAATTTCGTTTATTTAGTGAAGTTCTTACGAATAAAAGTCTTGTGTTCATTAAGTGGTTGCTTTATTCAACTCTCAATCAACACGAACCTGTGAAGCTCGGTACAACTGGTGTCAGAATCGGGGTTGAAGAGTTGATGCAGCGTGTCACAAGAAAAATGGATATGGATTTAATGAAAAGTCTTCTCGAAAAATTAGCGGAGCAGATGGCTGAGATGAAAGCTGGACAAGAAGAGATGAAAGCTGGACAAGAAGAGATGAAAGCTAGACAAGAAGAGATGAAAGCTGGACAAGAAGAGATTAAAACCGAGATGATGAAAGAGATAAAATCTGGACAGGAGGAGATGAAAGCTGGACAAGAAGAGATGAAAGCTAGACAAGAAGAGATGAAAGCTGGACAAGAAGAGATTAAAACCGAGGTGATGAAAGAGATAAAATCTGGACAGGAGGAGCTTAAAAAGGAACTTAAGAAGGACATTGTAAGTGTTAAAGAAGAATTCTCCAACATCATTCAGGAGAAGATGAATGCAATGGAAGATAAGGTAACTTCAGTTGAAACTAAAGTTCTGGAGATAGAAGAAAACGTTGAAGAAGCATTAGACAATATGAATAAGAAGATTGAACGCTTGGAGAAGCAAATGTCAAACAAACATGAAGAACCCAACGTGGCATTTGTGCCTTCCTAGCCAATATTAAACTCTCAACATTTGATGGGAAATCATCCTGGCAAGTATACAAGACCCAGTTTATGATGGTAGCGGAAGCTAATGGATGGAATCCCCGAGCCCAAGCTTTTCACCTGGCGGCTTCTTTAAGAGGAGACGCGGCTGACATCCTCGAGACGCTTCCGGAGGAGCAGAGGCACGATTTCCAAGCCCTATCGAGTGCGCTTGAGCTGCGGTTTGGAGATAAGTGCACTAAAGAATATAGCAGACTACAGTTAAAGTCCCGCTATCAAAAAGCGGGTGAAAGTCTGCAAGAATTGGCTGCCGATATTCAGCGACTTTCCCATCTAGCATTTTCGGACTGCCCAGCTGAGACACGTCAAGATCTGGCTCTCCATCACTTCATCGATAGTGTGCGAGATCCGGAGATACAGAAAACACTTAGACTCGCCGATGTCAAAGATATTGGATCTGCCCTAGTATACGCACATAAGATAGAGGCTGCCCAGCAGGCCGCGCGTAAAGACCGGCACTCAATCAGAGCCGTCTCTGCTACTGATACGGACTGTAATCTAAGAAAGCAAATTGAAGATCTGCGGCGAAAAGTCCATAGCTTAGAATTGAGTAAAGGTGGCAGAAACATGAAGATTCAGTGTTGGACTTGCGGTGCAGTCGGACACGTCCATAGAGACTGCCCGAAACGAAAAGATGGTGGAAATGATCTTCCACCACAGCAGGGAAACTAATATGTGGCCATCTCGCGGGGCGGAGATGTCCAGAGAGTCAGAAGCCCCATTTCAAATTGTTTCATATTTCTTCCGTAAGTAGCGGCGACAACGGACTTTTCGTTATGGGACATGTCAACGAAGTTCCCTGCAGAATGATAATCGATACTGGAGCCAACGTAACTATCATTAGGACAGATTTGGCTCGCAAACTTGGTGAGAAACTCATCTGGACGCCGCCCTGCATTACCCTCCAAACTGTGACAGGTGATAAGATTAAAGTGCATGGAAAAGTCAATCTAAACATTGCATTTGGTAATGCCGTGTACCATCATATGGCATATGTCGCTGATATAAATGACGAATTTATTCTCGGATTGGATTTCCTCAAAGAAAACAATTTCAAGTTAGATTTTAAAAATAATGAACTACATTCATGTTCTGAAGACATAGCGATTTTTAAGACGAAATATTCAGATATTAAAACAGTCCATCATATAACTGCAAAGAGTGAAATAACATTACCACCAAGAACTGAGACAATAGTTTCCGGAGCTCTTTCAGAAGATAATAATTTTCATTATGGATTGACTGAATATCCAGATTCCGACAATAGCGTTAAAGGAGTACTAGTGGCTTCTTCCCTCGTCGACCTTTCACGAAATGTAATCCCGGTAAGAGTTGCTAATCTAAGCAATAAGGTAAAACTAATAAAAGAAGGAGAAGTGCTGGCGACTTGCACTCCAGTGACCTGTATTAACCGAAATTGTCAAACCACACTATCTGAGCCTCCTGACACTCTAATTAATGAACTCCTTCAGAATGCAGAGTTAGATGATAAACAAAGGAATGCTGCAAGAAATCTATTATTAGAATTCGGAGATCTCTTTTCCAAGAAATCAGATGATGTTGGGCGAACCAAATTGACGCAGCACCGAATCAATACAGGAAATCATCCACCCATTAAACAACATCCGAGAAGATTGCCATTCGCTAAGCAGGAAGAGGTGGATAATCTTCTGATGGAAATGCAGCAGAATGACATTATTGAGCCATCAGAGAGTCCTTGGGCTTCGCCTATTGTTTTAGTTCGGAAGAAAGATGGTTCTACCCGATTCTGCGTTGACTATCGTCGGTTAAACAACATCACTAAAAAAGATAGTTACCCTCTCCCCAGGATTGACGATACACTTGATGCTTTATCCGGTAAACAATGGTTTTCGACTTTGGATCTCAAGAGTGGTTATTGGCAAGTAGAGATACATCCTGAGGATCGAGAAAAGACTGCATTCACCACAGGACAAGGACTTTGGCAGTTCAAAGTTATGCCATTTGGGCTTTGCAATGCACCTGCAACGTTTGAGCGCCTGATGGAGACAGTATTACGAGGACTTTCCTACGAAGCCTGTTTGGTATATTTGGACGATATCATTATTGTAGGGCGCACATTCGAAGACCATTTAAGAAACATCCGAAAGGTGCTGGAAAAATTAAAAATGGCCAACCTGAAGCTGAATCCTTGCAAATGTAATTTATTCCGACGTGAAGTAAGCTATCTGGGACACATTATCTCTGCTGAAGGTGTAAGAACAGATCCTGAAAAGATCTCCGCAGTTAAGGACTGGAGTCGTCCAAAAGATGTCCACCAATTAAGAAGTTTTCTTGGACTATGCACATATTACAGGAAATTTGTTAAGGGTTTTTCAAGTATTGCCAGACCTCTTCACAAGTTGACAGAAGTTAAACAGAGATTTCTATGGACAGATGAATGTGAGAAAGCTTTTAAACAACTGAAGGAGGCGTTGACATCTTCGCCCGTTCTTGCATATCCCCAGCCCGAAAAATTATTCATTTTAGATACGGATGCCAGCAACGAAAATATCGGAGCTGTTTTGTCGCAAGAAATTGATGATAAAGAATATGTCATTGCTTATTGGAGTAAATGTCTATCGAAACCAGAGCGGAATTACTGTACAACCAGGAAGGAATTGCTGGCAATCGTTAAAGCCATAGAACATTTCCACCATTATCTCTATGGAAGAAAGTTCTTGCTCCGGACAGATCACGCATCCTTAACCTGGCTTTTAAATTTTAAAAATCCGGAAGGACAGGTAGCCAGATGGATTCAACGACTCCAGGAGTTTGACTTTGAAATACGTCATCGCAAAGGAACTCTTCATGGAAATGCTGATGCACTATCAAGGAAACCGTGCAATGAAAGCTGCCGATATTGTTCGAGAGTAGAGAAGAACTATCAGTTAGTAAATCCTTCGGTACGCCAAGTTACTGTTTCACCTCCACCGAAACCAGACCCATGGAGTGATAAAGGACTTAGAGAAGCCCAAAAAGAAGACCCAGATATAAATCCAATTTTAGAATTAAAAGAATCTTCCAGTATGAAACCAAGTTGGCAGGATATCTCCACCTACAGTCCTGCTACTAAGCAATATTGGGCTCTTTGGGACTCACTCCATATAAGAAATGGTGTCTTATACAGGAAATGGGAGTCCGATGATGGACGTAATTTCAAATGGCAGCTTGTTCTTCCAAAATCAAGAATTTCAGATGTTTTGAAAGAATTGCATAGTAGTTCAACTGGAGGCCACTTTGGAGTAATGAAAACTCTACAGAAGGTTCGAGAACGCTTCTATTGGAGCAAAACTAGACAAGATGTAGAGAAATGGTGTCAATCTTGTGATGACTGTGCGGCACGTAAGGGACCAAAGAAACGTAGCCGAGGAAGGTTGCAGCGGTACAACGTAGGAGCACCTTTTGAGCGAATAGCATTAGACATTTTGGGTCCTTTACCACGATCTTCAAATGGCAACAAATACATACTAGTTGTCATGGACTACTTTACTAAGTGGCCTGAAGCGTTTGCAATCCCCGATCAAGAGGCGATTACAGTAGCCGAGGTTCTAGTGCATCAATGGGTTTCCAGATTCGGCACACCCTTACAAATCCATTCTGATCAAGGGACAAATTTCACCTCTGTTGTGTTTAAAGGGATGTGTCAAATTCTCGGAATAGACAAGACGCAGACCACGCCACTACACCCACAATCGGACGGCATGGTAGAGAGATTTAACAGAACCATCTTGAATAATCTCTCACTTATGGTTTCCAGAAATCAGCAAGATTGGGATTTGAAGTTACCGCTGTTTCTGCTTGCATATCGCAGTGCTGTCCATGAGACTACCGGATATACTCCTTCACAGATGCTCTTTGGTCGCGAACTTCGTCTCCCTTGTGATCTTCAGTTTGGTCGTCCTCCGGATACATCTTCATCGCCAGAGGAATACCTTCGAGACCTTCAGGCACGTCTTGAAGATGTCCATAAATTCGCTCGAGACCGAATCAACCTGACGACCGAAAGAATGAAGACAAGGTATGACACAAGAGCGACAGGACATGAATTTCAAGAAGGTGACAAAGTTTGGTTGTGGAACCCGATTCGACGTAAAGGACTTTCTCCAAAGTTGCAAGCCAACTGGGAAGGTCCCTACACAGTCCTAAAAAGACTGAACGACGTCGTGGTTCGTATAAGGAAATCATCTTCTTCAAAACCAAAGGTAGTACATTATGATAGATTAGCTCCTTATCGTAATGTAGAGTAAAAATTAGTAGACCATGGTCTCTTTGTAAATAGTATAGATAATTTTAATCTTTTCTATTTTCTTGTATTTTTAGTTGCTTGTGTATGTAATGTGCTCTGTATCATCTTGAAATGTAAATTCTCTTATATTAAATTTGGCCTCCTATCAGGGGATTGTACTGCCCGGGACGTGCAGTCCTTGAGAGGGGGCAATGTTACAAATTTATAAATAATGATTATATTTGTCTTAAAATATCTCAGACAGATCGGAAATTCTCACATTTTGGGCAAAAATTGCGGTATTTAGACGTGTTGTAGTTTAAAAGCGGATTTCCTAATGATTTGGCATGACAGTTGGCGAGATTCTTGGCGACGGTTGGCGAGATTCTTGGCGACTTGGCGAGAAATCGATTCTTCTGGAAACATCCATCACCTAAGCTCTAGGACCAATATTTTTCGAGATAGCCTAGAAGCTTCCAGAACCTTGGCGAAATTGGTAGATTTCTCCGCCAAGTCAGGTATAAATACCGCAGCCCGACATGGAAAGTAGAGTTTTTGTGAAGACAGTCAGTGAGTGAAGACGATTAGTTGTGACTGCTAGTTGTTCTCTGTCTGAGGTATTTGAGACCTGTGATTGGAAGCTGTTTCTTATTATATCTGACGAATTGTAGCTGTATAATTGTGACTGTTACAGCGGGAATTTCGTTTATTTAGTGAAGTTCTTACGAATAAAAGTCTTGTGTTCATTAAGTGGTTGCTTTATTCAACTCTCAATCGACACGAACCTGTGAAGCTCGGTACAATATATATATATATATATATATATATATAAGTTATCAAATAATGGAAATGTCTTAAATTTATAAAGAATAACTTTATAAATTAGTATTTTAATAATTTATTAGTAAAGAACAACTACCTTTGGCCTGTAATGCAGCTTTAATTTTTCTGGGAATTGATTACACTAGTGCTGGATAGAGTTTAGAGAAATATTGTGCCATTCTTGGAATTATTCTAAAGGTTCTGGGGGCGATCTCAAAGGAGAGCATCGATTTTGTGTAGAATGCTCTAAAATAGTTCATAATGGTTCAATTATATTGAGATTGAATGACTGTTCAGGATCAAGGTGGATGTTTGAGTTCATCCTCATATTTACCCAGCAATGATTGGATAAGCCCTGCTGTATGGATTATTGTGTTATCATCCTGAGAAATTTTATCACCTGCATGAAAAGAAAGCTTGCATTATTAGATGGACCTGGTCAACTAAAAGTTCTCATCTTCCCAGTGGTCCTTCCTTTCAAGGGGCAGCAGAATATTGCAGCATAGGCCCATATCAAAATTTATCTACCGCTATGCTTGACAATTAGAAAAAGACAATCATCATAAGCTTGTGCAGGTGTGTACCCATGCTGTTGTAAGGAAAAGTGTGAAACACAATTATCAGACCACTTAATTTCTTTCATTTTTCAGCTGATCAGTTTTTGGGAGTGAAACCTCTGTTGAGGATGTTGGTCATTGATCCTCTGATTGCTTATTCTGTAATTTCCACAAGGAACTCAAATCTAACAAAATTTGCTCATCCCATGATTTTTTCAGACATCTGTATTTCCTCATTTGAAGAAGGCATCTTGCTTTTTTATTGTTTAACTAATGAAATAAATTATATACATTATTAAACAGTTTAGATTTCAACCAACAAATGTAGTAATTCACTTAATTGCAGTCTTTGTAGAAGTACTTGGTAAATACAATGTTTGCCACCATTTTCTAGTCAGAAATGGCTACTAAAAAGTGTTCAGTCATTGATATATATATTCCTGATTTATAATATTCTGAAAGTGATTTTTTAGCTGCGGTAGTGATATATTTTCTCTCAGGGCATTAGGTTTTCTTAAGTTTGATACATTTTACTTTTTATGTTATATAATAAATAGAAATTATTGCAGTTCAGTTGAAATTTGTTTAAAAAATGTTGTGATAGCTTCTGATATTGGTTTTTCTGCCAGTTAAGTTTTTCATAAAAGTATGTATAAAAAATATTTTCTTGTAAAAAAAGTGCATATTTAGATTCTCCCATATCTATGGATTTAATAAGTGCACAAAAAAAAATTGAAGTAATTTCAGTCTACAAATTGAGCAGTTAAAGGGTTAGCATTAATGATAATTGACTTTAAAATTGTTGCTCTATGCTACCATAAATGTTCTGCTTATGACGATGCATTCTAATTGTAATCATTGACACTGGAGAATCCAAATGCTAGTTGAATTTTATGGTTACTTTTGCTGCACTTTATTGCATTTTAAGTATTATAATTGACTTCAATACCCTTTAATCTCGTTCACTAATCTTCTTTTTCCATTTGCTATTTTGCTTTGCCAAGCTTGCATTGCACCACTGTGTGTATGTTGTCATGATTTTAGACACCTTACCTTTAGAAATGCCTGAAAGTTGGAAAGTTAATCAGGAGACAATGTCATCAGCTTCTACAATTTGCTCGATTTGAAAATCAGAGAATCTAACTCTTTATGCTTTTGAGAAAATTCCAAGATTTGCAGATCTTTCCAAAAGTTACCACATACTACTACAATGTAGATTTCTATTTATAAAACAACTGGCATCTATATTATATTTTGATGTTAAAAAGCATGCACACATTCAGAAATGTCTTTTTTGATCACTGGTGTTTCCATTAATTAAATGACTACTTTATATACACAAATTTTTTATGTTACTGCAACTTCATTACAATTTATAATATGTAGTTTAAGTTATGTTATATACATAATTTAACTTAGGGTTGAAGACATTTGCTTAAAATGACAATACTGTAAAAAGACTTCCAATTCCAAAACAAAGAAGTCCCAAAGTAAGTAAAAAGTATCCATGGCACTTTAAAAAGTGCTGCGGATACTTTTTAATGCTATCTTGATTGAATTGTATCAAATATGCTGAAAAATTGTTAGTGTATATCTTCAGAAAATCTGGGAAAGAGAAATTAAATTCAGAAAAATAAAGCAAAATAAATATAAACATTTTTAAATTGCTTTTCTGAAATTATGCATTTATTTATTTGACTTTTTGTTTATTGCAGCTTAAGTTCTTTTGAATTTTGTTTGGAAGAGAAGTAAAATATTACTTATATATATAATTTTAAAAATGTTTAGAGAAGCTTGGATTAGCTATTAAAGTTTTTTCATTCTAGAAAGTATTCCAAAATATATATTATAAACAATCACAAATATTTATGTTTTATGCTTAAATAAATGATTTAAGCATAATTCATATTAGTAATTTAATAAATATTCCCACATATTTTATTAGAAGAACTTTATAAGTTGCTTTGTCAGATTTTTCATATTAATGAATTTAAAGTAAAATTCATATTAGTTGCATGTATAATGATGATGGTTTAATTTTTACTGGCTTAAAAATATTTACCTATTTGTTTAGTATTTAATAAGTTACTTTTAAAATGATTGTTTGATATTACACTTTTCTTTTTCTTTTTTTAATTTCAAATAATTATTAAAAATATTACTCAAAATTTCTGAAGAGTTTCTTAGTAAATTAATTACTAAAAAATTATTGATTAACTATTTATATAATTAAAAAATTTTTTTTAGTTATAAGTGATATTTATTCTTTTACATTAGCTGCAAATATTGAGCAAATGACTGGAAATGGAAAACCTGGTGGAAAACGAACAGTATGTATTCTTAACTATGGACTTTGAATCTGCTATTTAATCAATCAATCTTTTGTTAACAGTCTAAAAAAATTTTTTTCTAAATTCTAAATTTTATGTCTATATAATTATATAAATAAGAACATACATACATATTTAAGAGTATTGATTTGATATTGATAAGTATCCTGCTACTTGTATTTTAATTGTACAATGTTGATGTTATGTCAAGGAAGAAAGATGTATTCATGAATAATTGTTCCACTGGGTGCTCAAAGGAATTGCAATTTCAAAAGAAAATAATATCATAGTCCCTAGACCTATCTATGCTACATAGCTGTAGCATTGATAGGGAGTGTCAGAAAAAAAATTTGAGACTAATTATGTAAATTTGAAGCAAGAAATTTTTAAATCCAATATAATATATAAATGTGCTAGAATTGTGTTATGAAAGATTGATTATTCTTGATTGCTTTGTAACTGCTTGATTTTAATGACATATAAACAAATTTCTTTAAAATAGACAATATTAGATTGCAAAAAATTAAAAAAGATTATTCACTAGTTGAAAGTTTAACTGAAAATCAATTAATATAATTACCACAAATAGTAATGTGAACATAAATAATTAAGTAAATTTACGCAAAATACAAATTTATTTAAGATTATATAAAACATTTGCTAAACTACAATGAAATTGATTACTGAATTCCAAAGAAATAGGCATGGTCACATAATCGATCAGAAAAATTGACTTGTATTGTGTAGGAATCCTGTTCTAGTTATATTCATGTCATTTTAAAATTTGATATCCTTTGTTTAAAATTTTGAAAAATATCTGAAAAGATTAAAGGATAATAAACAAAATCTAGAAATTCATGTAAAAATATTACTGAAAATAATTTTAATGTCACATTGTCTTTGAAAATCTAATGGCATGGATTAAAAAAACAAGTACAAAAATTATGAATATAAAAATATTGAATATAAAAAATTATAAATATAATATATTATGCATAGCCCAGTATACAAAAAAGTAATCATAGGATGATCAGTAAACCTGATTGAAATATTTTGTTCAGCATTGAATGCTTTGAATGAATTGAGCTTTTTTGTCAGCTAGGAGAATCATGTTATAAAATTGTCCATTTCAAAAATAATTGCAATGATAATGAAAACTTTGTATTAAAAAATTATTAGCTCTGGATTAATCATTGATCACTTTAAAATATTTTAAGATGATCAGTAATTGTTTCAAATAAATTATAATTAAAATTATTTGGCAAAATTTCCAAAACCAGAATTTTTAAGAGTAATAGCCACATATAGTATTTATTTTTGTACACAGAAAACCTTAGTAAATATTTTGTAGGCTAAATATAAAGTAGGAAGTACTTTCAAGGTTAGAGCTATATTTTTTTCAGGAGAAAGGTAATACAGGAAATATTTGCCTTCTAACTAAATTAAATTGATTACAATTCTTGCAAAAGTAAATATATTCAAATTGATATTTCAGAAGTAGTTAAAAAAATATAAACAAATATATACTAGATATAAAATGCTTAGAGGAAAAATCTCTTGTGTGGTTAACTTTAAAATAATCAAATTAGTGTAATAAGTTTAATTAGTTAATGTCTGTCTATCTATCATAAGAATAGCTCCTGCCAGTTTGTGTCTGTTACTGTGGAAACAAGACTCTACTACATTTAGGGTGAAAGCAAGAAAAGGGCATCAATTAAGCTTATTCAATGCCTTGAGAATAACAGCAGGTATAACCATAAATACTGCCAATTTATAACATCTTTACTCCAATACTGTAATTGGAAACCACCAACAGACAGTGTATCTGATTTTTTTAGTGTTTAAACATCTTTCCATTTTGACAGAATCCTTCAAATCATTGTTAGCAAATACAAATAGAAAGTTGATATGCTAAAAGTTTGGTTCTAGAATAGTTGACAAGTGAAGCTAAGTATAAGGTGTAAGGGATACATTTAGTTTAACAATAGTATTAGGTAATCATTATAAAAAAATAACTTTACTTTTACTTGAGAATCAATAAAATTTACTTTTATTAAAGAATCAACATTTTCGAAAAATGTCTCTCACAAACATGACAATTTTCTTTCATCATGCAATCATTCACAAAAATGAACCTGTTATGAATTGCATAACTAAAACTTAAATCTAATATTTAAAAATTTTCTAAACAAAATAATTAGCATTGTGAGTCAAAACCCCACATAAGTTTATTTTATAAAAAACATGTAGACATGTTTTATTAAATTGTTTGAGTCGCTAAAATGTTATTTGTGTAAGAAAAATATTCTATTTATATTGATGATTTGATAAGGAAATGCAAGATAATAAAGCTGAAACTTCTCATGAGATTCTTTCTTGAACATAAAATAATTTATTTTTCACTTATTGTTAATTCTCTTTATGAGAGTTGCAGAACATATTTGGGAACTTTTCTTTGAAATAGAGAATGTCTGAGAATAATGTTTGTTTTTGTCTGTCTCATATATATCAGAAATTATTTTTAATGTTTTTTTCCCTCATTGCTATATTAAAATTTCTTATTGTATTAGCAATGTAAAATTGAAAGATGTATAATTTTAGGGTTACATTAATTATTTTATCCTAATCATAAAATATTCTTTAGGAAAAAATTTAATAATTTTTTTATTTAAATGAATTATATTCATAATCCTAAACCAATGAGGAAACTTTCCATATTGTTGCTTATTTCTAATTACAATTTTTAAAAATTTAAATCGCAATAATGTAAGGAAAATATGATCAGTAAAACTATTTGTTATTAATATCTTTATAAAATATACAATAGATATATGTTGTCAGTCAGATTTTTTTCTTACATAATATATACTCAGTGTTATTGCAATATTCTATTAACTATTATGTTACTAACAGTTTTTTAACAATAATGTGCTTTTTAATGTGTCAAGTTATTTTCCAAAAAATAATTTTTCGATATTTAATGAATGAATTTATTTTAAATGAATTATTGTGTAAATTCTATAACTTACCACTAATCCATTTAAAAATATTGAAACTTTTCTTTCTTTTGTAATCTATTTTTGCTGCATTAATTTAATATTCATTGTTAATATAACTAACAGTTTGTTGTTTTTATCAGACGCAAGTTGGCTTATTACTGCCAGATGCATTGGTAGTTTTTGAAAAAGCTGAAGGATCTGCTGTGAATTTAGTTGGGAAAGCAAAAGGGTTAGTTACAATGAAAATAATATGTTGCAAGATATTTTTTTAATTTTATTATTTTGGTGATTGTAATATTTTTGTGTTAAAGATGTTTGAATTATGCTTTTGATCATATTTCAAATTTCTTAAAAGAGCTTTGCCTTGGTCTGTTTAAAAAGATTTCTTAATATAAATAACTGATATATTGAAATGTAAGTAAATGTAATAAGAATTATCTACTCTCTTTTCATTTATATCTGCAAATGTATTTTATCCTGTGATTACTTTTAACACAATTAGTAATTGAAAGGTATTCTTAAGAATTAAAATATTATTTCAATTATTATTGAAATTAAATTTTAATTAAGAAAATTACAATTTTATTTCAGTTTAACAATTATAATATTTTTTATTAATGTCCTTCTGTAAAATGCATATATTTTTGAATTAACAGTAAAAGCTTTTTGTAAGCAAGGTTTTTTATTTTCTTAATTTTAAAAATAAAGTTTTTTTGTCATGGGTGCCTTAATTTATTTTCTATATATATTGAAGATTATTTTCATTTCTTTATTTAAATAATAATTGCTTTAACTAAATAGTGCACATTTTTCTGTTATTCTCATATATTTGGTTTAAAATTTTGAGCAATTAAAGTTATACTTTAAAATATCTTAATTTAAAGCAAATTAATTAGTCATTTAATAAAGTATTGAAATTCAATCTGATCAGAAGGTATACTTTAATTGTAATTATATTTTATGGGATGTTTATTAAACATTTTATATAAAATATAATTACAATTAAAGTATACCTTCTGATCAGATTGAATTTCAATACTTTATTAAATGACTAATTAATTTGCTTTAAATTAAGATATTTTAAAGTATAACTTTAATTGCTCAAAATTTTAAACCAAATATATGAGAATAACAGAAAAAAAAAAAGTCAGACTCAACATAGAGGGTAGGAACAGGGAAATTGTTTTTGGCTCTGGATACCTGCCCTATGAAGAGAAGGCTCCACCTGACCATTCTCTGCACAAGCTCATGAACTTTTGCAGTAATAACAACTTACAGGTAGTCCTAGGACTAGACTGTAATGCTCATCATGTTGTCTGGGGAAGTACGGACACAAATAAAAGAGGTGAGTACCTTTTGGAATTTATTCTAAACTACAGGTTAGATATTCTAAATGTTGGCAACAAACCAACTTTTATTACTTCCAATCGATCAGAAGTAATTGACATTACTATAGCGACAACGCTGATTAGTAAAAATATCAAATACTGGAAAGTAGATGATCGACCTTCTGGTTCAGATCATCAAAACATCCATTTTGAAATTCACTCTAATGTGTGTCTGGATCGCATATTCAGAGACCCGGTTAGGACGGACTGGAAGAAATTCCAAGAAGAACTGACTGGGTTGATTGAGCTCGGTAACAGACCTATTAGAGACAACTACGATCTAGAAGTTACAGCAGATCTCCTACAGAGAAGTATTCTAGATTCTTATCATAACAATTGCCCCATTCGCACTAGAAGAGCTAAACTCCAATGCCCTTGGTGGAATGACTCTCTAGCTGCCGAAAGAGCAAATGTTAGAAAACTTTTTAACAAAGCTAAGAAAAATGGTGAATGGGAGAACTATAAAAGGGCCCTCACTAATTATAACAAACTTGTTAGAAAAAGCAAGATTAACTCCTGGAGAAAGTTCTGTGACGAGATAGATTCTATTTCTGAAGGAGCTAGACTCCAGAAACTCCTTAAAAGGGATGAACCTATTTTGGTTGGTACCCTAAAAGACGAGGAGGGTAATTTTGCTGCTTCCGGAAAAGGGGTTATGGAAATTATGACCAGGACTCACTTCCCGGGAGCTAGAGATATTTATAGCAACGAAGGGGAACATTGCATTGGCTCTTTGCAAAGAGTCAATAGCAATCAATGGACCATTGCTAAAAATATCATAAACTACAACATTGTTAAATGGGCAATTTTCGCCTTTAAACCTCTAAAATGCCCTGGGCCTGATGGAGTTATGCCCATCATGATCCAGAAGGCAGAAAAGGTTGTCATACCAATGCTAACTAGAATGTATAGAACTAGTTTGGCCCTGGGATATATACCAAAGACATGGCAAAAGACTAGGATAGTCTTCATTCCAAAACCTGGCAAGGACACTTATGACCAGGCCAAGTCATATAGACCAATCAGTCTTTCTTCATTCTTTCTTAAAATTATGGAGAAAATCATTGATCGGCATATTAGAGATTACTTGGGTAGAAATAGTCCCTTGCATGCTCTTCAATTTGCCTATCAACCTGGTAAATCTACAGAGACTGCTCTACATCAGCTAGTTTCCAAGATTGAAGCCACTCTGGATCAAAAGGATATTGCCTTGGCAACTTTCCTCGACATCCAGGGTGCTTTTGATAATACTTCCCATCCATCCATCCTCAATGCACTTAGAGGGGCAGGGATTAATCAAACCCTGTGTACTTGGATTGAGGCCTTAATTTCGGATAGATATATACAAATGAACATCTTCGGTGAATCATTTGAAAAAAAGACTACTAGAGGTTGTCCTCAAGGAGGTGTTCTGTCACCATTACTTTGGAACCTAGTTGTAAATAGCCTTATAAAACATCTAAATGATAAGGGTTATTTTACGCAGGGATATGCTGATGACATTGTCATCCTTATCCTTGGTAAAGATTTTGACATAACTTGTCATCTCATGCAGGATGCTCTAAGTTATGTAGGTCAATGGTGCAAGGATAGGGACCTGATGGTTAATCCTCAGAAAACCTACCTCATACCTTTTACACGCAAAAAGAAACGGAAAGGTTTTTTCATACCAAGACTTTTTGATGTTGAAATCAATGTGGCTTCAGAGGTGAAGTATCTGGGCATCTATTTAGACCAGAAACTCACCTGGAATAAGCACATTGATGATAGGATCAACCGAGCAAAGAAAAGCATTGTGATTTGCAGGCGAATGCTTGGTAAGAACTGGGGTTTACATCCAAAACTGATGTTATGGATGTACACAGCTTTTGTCAGGCCCATTTTCACATATGCCTGTGTGATCTGGTGGCATAAGGTGGAACAGAAGACTGTGATTGACAGATTGAGGAGTCTACAAAGACTAGCCTGTCTCTGCATCACAGGAGCAATCTCCACCACGCCAACCAGAGCATTGGAGGTTGTGTTGGATCTGACTCCCTTGGACATCTTCATATGCAGCGTTGCAAGATTGAATGCATATAGAATGAAGCTGCAAAACCACTGGTATGACCAGCCTGTTGCCAAAGGGCACAAGGGCATCACCAGGAAATTTCAAGACCCTATTTTTCTGATGCCATCTGACATCATGGAAAAAACATACATGTTTGACAAGACATTTGATGTAGTTTTTCCAACTAGAGAGGAATGGGATAACAACATGTTTGGAACTAAAACAGGAGATCTAATCTGGTACACAGATGGATCACTGAAGAACAGCCTCTCAGGTCTGGGAGTTTGTGGCGTGTCACCAAGAATCAGCTTGTCTGTAAGCCTTGGGCGATACGCTTCGGTCTTCCAGGCAGAAGTTTTGGCCATTATCCACTGTCTGCGACTGAATATGAAGAAGGGCTACTACGATAAGCGGATTCTCATTTTCAGTGACAGTCAAGCCGCTTTAAAAGCGCTTAATTCCTTTGAAATCAAATCTAAAATGATTCTGGAGTGTAGAAACCTTCTCACAGAACTGGCAACTAGAAACAGGGTGATCCTTGTATGGGTGCCAGGGCATAAAGGTATCGAAGGCAATGAAAAGGCTGATGAGCTTGCTAAACAAGGATCGTCTTTTGTTCCCATTGGTCCAGAACCTTTTTGTGGGATCAATTTGAAGACCGCAAAAACCAATGTTCGCAGATGGGAAAAACGGAAGATGTATGAAGCTTGGCTCAAATCTCCTGGTCAAACCCACGCTAAAGGTATGATCTGTAGGTCATCAGCGAGGATTTCCTATGAAATTCTTAGATGCTCTAGGCAGAAGATACGTTTAATCGTAGGCTTCATAACTGGGCACTACTATTTCAGAAAACATCTCCATAAAATGGGACTGTTTCAGCAAGATCCTATCTGCAGGAAATGTCATATGCAAGAGGAAACGGCCAAGCATATCATTTATGAATGCGAGGCTCTTGCCCTCCCTAGATTAACCTCTTTAGGCATCATCCATACTAGAGAGTTACACCTAGATTCCATTAAAGGGTTATCAGACTTTATTAATAAAGTGGGTGATCCGAGCAAATGGAACTAAGAAACATTGGGTTTGGAGTTAACAGTACAAAATGCTGATAAAAGCAGAGGTGCTCAATGACATACAAACCCAACTCGAAGAAGAAGAAGAAGAAACATTTTATATTATTGATAAATAAAACACTTTGTAGAACAAATAGTAATCATTTAATAAATAAAAAATTGATGGACTTGTTTATATTGTATGAAATTTTATTTTATAATAATGAATGTTTTATAAATATTTTGATTTGGTGATAATGTGCTTAAAAATGTATCCATAATTCTCAATAGTTATATGTGTTGTATTGGAGAGTGGTTGCCAGAATTAAAAGCTTCTGGGTTGTCATACCATTTCTAAATCCTCTTGTGAGCTATCATCTTAAAAAAAATCTGAAATTTATTTTTGTCAATATACTTACATTTCTTGTGAACATGAAACCAGTATTAATTAAACTGCATTTAATAAAAGAAAAGTGAACCTGAATTCTACATAAGAAAAAATTTATTGTCTAGTTAGTAATAAATAACAAAATAATAATAGATTTTGATCAGTCTTAGTAAATTTAATGAGAAGAAAGGAACTCTTTATTGTCAGCAGTTTTCTTAACATTATTAAAATAGGTAGTGGCTAGTATTTGAACATAGTTTTTCAAGTGTTTGTCAGTTAATCTGTAATTTTTAATAAATTTCAATACTTAAAAAAGATACCTTACACAAATATGTAGAGCTGAACATTGCCTTCACTTTTAAAGAAATATGGATGAAAATTGGATAATTTTCTTTAGGAACAAGAGACCAAATATTTTCAGTGCTTGAAGAAGACAGTTTTGTAGTTAAATCATTTTGAAAATTAATCAGTTCCATGTCCATCGCAGTATTATCTTGAAAATCAAAATTCTCTGTTATCAAAATTTCAACAAAAGGCCGTCTAACAAATTGTGGAATAATTAAAATCCTTGTGAAATTTTTGAAGCGTTTGTTGAAATTACTTCTCAAATTTAAATTACTTTCAACTTCTTAAAGCATCAAAGTTAACCAACCCAAACATTAATGGGGATTATTGAAAATATTCCCTCAAGTTGCTAGTAACTCGAGATCAGCAGTTTGTCAATCAGTGTTATTTGATTATATACTGCTCAACATAGAAAAAAAAAGCACCAAGTAAGAATGATTTGAAGTGTGTAAAGATTCATTGTACATTAATATTTTATATATTAATATTAAGATTAGTAGATTAAATGGCTTCCTTATAGTTTTAAATTATAATGCAAAATGTGATGTGTATTGTAATGGTGATTAATATTGTCTGCTGAAATCTTAAATCGTTTCTGAATGTAAATTAAACAATGAACCTTGAAATCAGTTAAAAATATTTGTTTAAATTAATATTTCTTTATATTTATTAAGATGTGTTTAAATTATATATACATATATATAATTTACACACATTTGAATATAATTTCGATTAAAGCTGAATCAAATTTATGTTGCTGAAAAAATTATAATGCTGGTCCTATAAGAATCTCAATTCATTTTAATATTCGTGAGATATAATATTCAGTGCTTTCTGGAAAATATCTTATTTAAAAATATTTTGTGAAACTAAAATCAGGGAAGGTAACATTGGTAATAATTAAGATGAATTAATCATATTGTTAAGTTATTTTTTCTTGATTCATTGTTAGGCATGATCATAAATTTGTAAAAATATACCAGTCTGTTTATTTTGCTACCTTAATAAGTGAGTAGTGCATCACAATATGTGTAAAAACTAGATTAAAATGTTGATTCCTGAATTTTTTTGCACAAACTCACCATCATTAAAGGTTTAACAGGAGCTTATTGTGTGTAATTCAATTGCCTATAATCATGAATCAGTATTCAATTAAATTTCTGTCTATGATTGTGATTTTATTTTGAAAAAGTACTAGATAAGAATACTGTATTTGTCTATATTCTTATCCAATCTTTCATGTAATATGATGGTCTGTTTCTAAAAAAAACATTTGTATGTGTCAGCATTAATTGAAAAATTTTACCATCCTTAATAGAGTACCGAGATTAAAAAACATTACTCAGCAATAAGATTTGCCTTTTATATTGCTTTTCTTAATACTATATTTTCTTCCTAGATAAGTTGTGGGGTGTTATAAAAGAAAGGAATGTTTAAAATTTTATATTAGACAAAAATTTATTAATTGTAAAAATGTATTATATAGAGTTAAAAATTGAGCATGAACTTTTCAGATAATTGAGAGCGGCATATACAATTTATTTTGATTAAGAACAGCTGTTGCTGTTGAAACAAATACTGATCTGTTATAAGATAGTGATATTTTGAGTTACCCTTGATCAATTAGAATATTTTCACTCATAAAGTTAGCCATTTAAAAATTGATATTAAATTTATAATGTATAATTTTTAAATATGAAAAAATGAAATACTGACTGATTGTGAATGAAGGCATATGAAAGGAAATTACAATGAAGAACTAATCATAACCTTTGATCAAATAACTTTTGTTTACATTTATGATTGAAAAATAATGAAGATTTTGTATTTCTAAATAGGAAAACAGCTAGACAATCAATTATTAATCCTGACTGGGACTTTCAAAAGATGGGTATTGGAGGACTTGATAAAGAATTCAATGCTATTTTTAGAAGAGCATTTGCATCAAGAGTATTTCCCCCTGAATTTGTGCAACAACTAGGTATATTATTCTTTCTTAAAGCTAAAAGAAAAAAAATTTTGTTGCTAAAATAATATAACATGTAAAATTTATTAATCAAATACCATGTCTAATTTCTGATTGTTTCAATTGAACCAAAAAGTCCAATTCATTCCTTGTGAAAATAACCCAAACAATTATTGAACCATCGCCAGATTGTACAATGCCTTGTTGACTGTGGAGAACACTGTGCAAACTTCACAAAATTAGACTTGTGATTTATAGTTTCTTTTCTAAAAGGCTTTTAGCAGCATATAAAAAATTATTTGTAACTGAAAATAAAATATTATTGTTCTAAATTATATTTATAGTAGTTTTTTGCTGCCATAATTCGTTAAAGCCAAATTTTTCCATACTTGACTGATAAACATGGCGTCTCACACTGTAGTTATTGCATGCATGTCTATTCATACTAAAAATTTTATGTAAACATTGTTAGAGTTTCAGCAATTTGTTGACTGTGCTTTACCACTGGAATATCTGTGGTAGGAAGTTAGACTTCAAAATAGGAGTTCAGGGCACACTTGATACTGGTTCTTTGAATATTGAATTTCATTATTTCCAGAAGGAATGTTCCTTTCTTCTACTCCAATCATTCTGTATTTGAAGTCTTTTGATTCCCACCATATGGTCATTATTAGTTAAAAACTTATACAGATCAATCACCTGAATACAAATGAAACTTCTTCCAACATACACCATCATGAAACTCATCTTCTTTAGGTGAAAACAGGCTTCCCAATCCCAAGATACCCGAAGATCTATATTCTCTCTCTGTTTTTCCTCTCTTCTAATCCTTTTATTATCATTTCCATCCCTCGTCAGCAAGCGAGGAAGCTCTCCATGGGTAGCTGTAGCCACTTTGTTTCTTGCTTCTCATGGATATTCTAGATCCCCACATATTGGCCGTGCATGGCATACCTTCGGACAGGTGATACACTCTCCCCAGTGTATCAATCAGCAGCTACCTAGCTACAGTTGTGACTAGTGTCCTTATGGACCAAGTGAATTGGTCAGATCTTTGGGCTTGACAGTTGGGGTGGTCACTGTCTCCGTTGGTAATTCCCAGTGTATGGTTATCAACTAGCACTGGTAAGCTCCAAGGCTGGAAATGTCCAGGGCCGGTGGCTGCCATTCCTTGTAGGGCTCCGTTGTGGGTGGTGTTATCAAGCCTGAACCTTTGTAAATATCTGATGGGCTCTAATTCTTGTGTCATTGAAGCCAATTCATCTACTCATTATCTGTTGATAAGTGCTTTAAGCAATTTTTATGCAGTATAGCCTTTTCTGATACAAAAACTTCTCTCATCTATCAGTAACATACAAAAACTAAAAAATTACAATTGGTAGATCTTCTTATTCAAGTTGACTCAAAACAGACTTCAATAATCAGTAATTTAAAAAAAAATTGGTTTCATTTCCTGTTAGAACATCATTTCAAAAAACATTAAATGAGTCTTGTGGTGTCTTTTCTAACCCCAATTCCATACATGTTAAAAAAGCAGAATTTTGGAAGAACTACGTGATCAAGGAGCTTGTGCTGCACATCGATTAAACATTCGATATGTAGGTATACTTACCTTTACTCAACATATTGTCTTAACTTTTGAAACACCAGTATTACCAAAATCCATAAAAGCAAGTTTTATGAATTGCAAACTTTATCCATACTTTCCTAACCCTCTTAGATGTTTCAAATGTCAGAGATACCGTTATTCTCAACAGGTATTTGATCCTATATATGAAAAATGTGCATAATCAGGTTATGAAACAAAAATTTTCAAGTGTTGTTACTGTTCTGATGCAATCTCTGTATTTTCCAAATACGGCCCTATATGGATCGTAGAGAAACAAGTAATTCCAACCAAGATAAAACAAAATATTACTTTCCCAGAAGCAAAACAAATAGTAAATAATAGAACATCAAAAGTTGGCATTCCATGTTTGTAAAAACAGATGCAAAAATAAACAACAATCCTGCAAAGAAGAGTAGTTCACCAATATTTGCTCCACTTTCAATTTTGTCATCTAAATCCTCTTTACCATCAACTTCTAATAGCACAAAGAAATCTACTTCAGTTATCTATAAATCTAAGGCTGGTGATGCAAAAATTGAAAAATCTCTCTTCTCTAAATAAAAAACGCTCTCTAATTCTTGAGAAAAAAAGTATTAAAAGAACAATTGATATATCCTTTTCTGAAACAAACATGGAAATGGGTTCCCCCTCTACATCTGACTGTTTCAAAATGTAGAAAATACAAGCACAAAAAACAATCAAATAAACTTGCCCTGGATGACATTAATTTCTTGAAATTGTTGTGGTTATCAGGAAACATTGCATTTTTTTAATAATATTTATCTCTATCGTCTTTCTGGCTTTCATGAATTTGTTTTCATGCTTTTATTCTTCTGAGTCGTACATCTCAACTTTGTCAATTAGCTTGTATCTAATGATTTACTCAAATGTTTAATTATCAAACATTATTTTCAGCGCAGCTTATCCCATCTGAAAATTTTGCACCAGTAAAATCAAATCAAAATCTTCCAGTGCATTACCCTTTTGTACATTTTGTTTGTTATAATACGGTAAACTAGATATTTTAATATTGGTATCCTCTGACCTTTGTCTCCTCAATTTATTCATAAAAATTTAATTGTGTGTTTTACATATACTTACATGTAATATATGAATATATTCATATGCATTGTATATTTGTTACTAATATTTATGTAATATTTTATCCTAATAATTGTTTTTCACTCTTCTGTATCTTAAAAAGAATAAACAGTTTTTAAATTTGGATGAAAAATTAATTTAATTTAACTAATATTAATTTTAAATACTTTAATAATTATTCAGGGATTCTTTATATATGTGTGTTATTTAATGATTTTGAAATTAATAAATGATTAATTATATTTAAAAGTGATTTCATGAAGTGAGTGTATTGTATTAATTAAACTAACTAAAAATATTAGTATTTATGAGTAATTTCTTCAGGAAAAAATAGATTTGTGGGGAAAAAGAAGTTATAATAATATTTTGGATTCTTTTACTGAATTTTAATGATTGTAATTAAAAATTATTCAATTTATATATTTAACTTTATGTTGCAACAAAATTTTTAAATTTTTATGAATATTAATTATATATATTTTTCTGTGTTGATATTATTTTTATATCAAGTATTGATTAAAAAACCCTTTCTCTATGTATGCTTCCCTATTCTTTTCCTTTAATATTGGTGTATGTTTAATTTCAAATGTAATATGTGTGTTCTATAATGAATTTATATATATTGTTGTATTATAATGATGTACTTAAAATTTGCATTTTATTTAGTGATATACATAATTTTTTTAGGATTAAAGCATGTAAGGGGAATTTTGCTATATGGTCCTCCTGGCACTGGTAAAACTTTAATGGCACGTCAAATTGGGCAAATGTTGAATGCGAGGGAACCTAAAATTGTAAATGGTCCACAAATCCTGGATAAATATGTGGGAGAATCTGAAGCTAATATCCGTAGATTGTTTGCAGATGCTGAAGAAGAAGAAAAGCGTGTATGTTTTGTTCATTTGCTTCTAGCTTCCCACTTTTAATATTAAATACTGTACGTTTTTATCATATTAATTTTATATTCAAAATTAGTATAAAAATAGTTTATTAAAGTTGCATCTTATCAGCTTCTAAAAGCAAATAATTATATAAAAAACTTATTTAGATATAATCAGTTTTATAGTAATTTACTTATATTCTTTATCTATTTTTACATTAAGTATGTTATTGCCTTTAACTGGGTGATTATTTATATTTTGTTTAAATATGTGACTACAGAATGCTTAGCTAATTTTTTAGATTATTAATAGTTTTATTTTTAAAAACCTTATCTTTATTTTTCGTTGATTTAAATATATTTCCTTATATCATTTATATTATTTATAGCTTTTGTGAAATTTTTTACTTAATTTTATGAAATAAAATTATTATAAGAAGAATATTTAGTGCAGAAATTTATGTTGACATATATTTGTATATGAATATATTTCAGCATATTTTTTTTTGTTCTTAATATTTCAATCATTATTTTTGTTTCTCTTTAAACTAAAATTTGGAACCTTAGTTCAAATAGTGCAATTATTAGTTAAAATATTAGATTGTGCTATAATATTGTAAAAGTACTATATTTTTATAATTGATAATCCATTTGCTCTTATTTCACAGTTAGGACCAAATAGTGGATTGCATATTATTATATTTGATGAAATAGATGCTATATGTAAAGCAAGAGGGTCTGTGGTATGTATTATACATTTTCCGTTAGAATTTCTATTAGATTCACACGCACATATTAATGTGTTAATTATATTTTCTTTCACTTCTCTTAAAAATATCAAATATAAAACATTATTCTTTAAAACATAAATGAAATCAGTAGATGTTTCACTTAAATTTTATTCCTTATTTTCTATTTTTCTAAAAGTACTTTTATATTTATAAAACCTTATTCCTGAAATATTACATATTCCCATTATTATTCAAAGTGTGATTGAGTATTTTTCATCCTTATGATTACTAGTAATTACAATTAAAAAAATTATCATTATTATTTTAAAAACATGGCATATTTTATTAGCACTTAAATAATAAATTAGAAATTTTGAGAATTTTCATGGACCTTTTCTGTTTATTTTGATGTTCATATTTAATTAGTAACTTACAAATTATGTTTTAATATTAATTATTTTTTTGGTTTGGGGGGAAAACGAAGTGCAATATGTTTTTGTGATCAGATTTGAAACTTTGCATGTAATTAGTAAACTCAAATTAAAATAATGTATCACATACCTTAAAATATAAGATGTCTTGGAAAAATTTTATCTAAATTGTGTGTGTATATATATATGTATATATCTTTTAATTTAGTAAGGTTAACACCCAGTATTGTTTGAATGTTTAATTATTTGCATTAATTAAAAACACTTTAGCATTATAAATATGAAAAAATATTATTAAAAATAACACTAAAAATTATGAATCTGACATTGAAGAAATCATTCATCTTGAATAATCCTGCTGGAAAGCTTTTAATTAATATAGATTCTGCAGTTACATATTTTTACCATATTTTGAATAAAATTCCTCAATCTGGATTATAAGTACAATGTAGCTCAAAACTTGAAAAAGAATTTAAATATTTTTGTGTTCTGATTATTAATTTCTTAAATAAACATCGATAATATATACCAATTGATCATTCAGTAACAAAATGGCAGGCGATCTTGATTAGGAGGATTGTAGTCATCCAATATCTTCTTCGGAGCTTGCATATCTAGAACTTTTTTTCAGAAAGTAATTGCAAATTAAGAAATATTGGGTAATACTCCTTCTTATTCCTTGTACAAGGGTAGTAAACCCGGTTTATCTCTTAACACTCTCATGTGACGAAAAAAACATGCACCAGCCTCTTGTTACTGCACCTAAAATGTCTTACATATTCTAAGAGTGAGAAATCCTATTCATTTTTCTAAGAGCTAACACCAGGCCTCTGCTATCTTGGAATGTTTCGATCTTCTTTGGGAAGCAATTTAGTTTTCCCTTCTTATCATCAAATTTTTAAAGGTCAGTGTCTTTATGGATCTGGTCTTATTTTATCAAATTGGGTTGGAGATAAGCAACAAATTAATCTTATTTTAATTAATGATAACTTCAGCTTTCATTTAATCATTATGTGAAGTTTTAATATTTCAAACATGTATACAATAATTTCTTTTTCTTTTGAGTAAATGTGCCTAGTTTGTGTTGATAAATTTAATTAAAATTTTAAGAACTATTGATTCCTTATTTTATAAATTGTTGTAGTTTGAGAGCTTACATTAAAATGTAATTTTTTTATTTGCATCAAATCTGATTATAATAAAGATTTTTGGGGGAAATTTCCTATTTTCTTTATGATTTATGATTTTGATTACTTATAGCACATTCATTATCTAATATATAGAAAATAATTGTAATTAATTCTCTGATAACATATATATATTTTCTGAAAGTAAATCTTTCTAGTGTTTTAATTAGTAGATTGGAATTGCTCAGAAAAAAACTAGTTAGTTTCAGTTGTACATGGATTAATCATACTAGAAAGTTAGTTTTGTATCTTGGAATTTTGTTATAAAATTTTAAATAAAGTAATGATTAAAATGAAGCAATTAACCAATGTATGAACTTGTATCCATTGAACATAGTTTCTCATTTTTACTCATAAGATTCCTGATTTTTTTTTAATGCAGAATTATTATTGCTTCAAGACATGATTTTACTCATTTCTAGTAAAAGAATTTTTGTTATTCCAATATCTATTTAATTTTATTCTCCCTTATTTTGGTAAACGAATTATCTAGATATACTAAAGATACTAATAAAACATCATATTTAGGATTTATGAAATATGTTACTAAATACATTAACTTTGTACAAATCAACTAAGCATTTTATGTCATAATTTCAAGATAATATCATATTTATGCAATATTGATTTTCTTGTATTAAGCAAATTGAATATAAACCAAAATTTGAATATAAAATACGAGTTGAATGATCAAAATTTTTGTGCAAGTTTCTCGGTCATTATATTAATTTTAAAAACTTCATAATTGTGAAAGTTTTTGAATGAAAGTTTAAGAGGAAAATATATCATAAAAGAAAAGTTTTTGCTCCAAAAAATTTGATAAATAATTTAAATACTTCAATTTCTCTCCACACCCCAACCTGATTTATTTTTAATCATATCTTGTCAGCATCATATGGGAATTTGATAATAATATATGTTTATTTAGTATATTGTGTTTTGTCAGTGTAATAATTATTTTTAATTTAAAATTCAAATTGTTAAAATAACTTTATATTTTTTTTACTCATATTTAATATTAACAAAGAATAATTGACTTTTTAAAAGGCTGGAAACACAGGTGTGCATGATACTGTTGTGAATCAACTGTTAGCAAAAATTGATGGTGTTGAATCATTAAATAACATCTTGGTTATTGGAATGACAAATCGAAAAGATATGATTGATGAAGCTTTAATAAGACCTGGTCGATTAGAAGTCCAAATGGAAATAGGTACTTTACGAAAATATTTAGACGTTTTTTTAATTTATTGTAAATTTTAGTTTAAAAAAAATTTGGTTTTTTTAATCACATGTAAAGAGTTTTTAATAAATTTGAATATTTAATAAATTTAAGATTTTTTAAATAAATTAATTGAATTTAATATTAAGTGGAAATCAAGAGAACATTCAACATATTTTAGAAATTATCTTAATTTGTATAAGTTTTAATAGTAAACCCAAATTTTACCATTTATCATTTTACTGTTATATTTTTATATACTTAACAGTAAAATGTGATATCCTTTTTTAAAAATATTACCTTAAAACTGTTTATATCTTTCTGTATTATTTCAAATAATTTAATTGAAATTTTTTACATGCAGAAATTTCATCTTAATGATAAAATTTATCAAATGATAAAGTATTATCAGCTTGGCTTGCTAAAATGAACAATTTTTGAAATAGAAAATTAGAATTGTTTTTCAATTATAGTTTTATGAATGCGTTTGGAAGAGTAATGTATTCATATAAAATTTTAAACTCAATTCTTTAAAATTTTTTGATGAATTTATCATCTTTTACCCTGAGACACACTAATGAGCATAATTTTGCATTCATATATTAATTTAGGTCTACCAGATGAAAAGGGACGCTTACAAATTCTTAACATTCATACTGTGAGAATGAGGGAACATGATAAATTAGCTCCAGATGTTGATTTAAATGAATTAGCTGTATTAACTAAGAACTTTTCTGGTGCTGAAATTGAAGGATTAGTTCGAGCTGCTCAATCGACTGCAATGAACAGATTAATAAAGGTATTCAGGCATTAATTATTTCTCATATGCTTTTGTTTAATGGACTTTTAAATCAATATACTTTTATTTTTTTGACTGTCATTTTACACTTTAAAGAAATTATCTGTTGTCAAATTATCTCGGCATTTTTAATAATGATTGCTAACTTAAAATTTTAAATAATTTTGCAGATAAAATTATAAAATTTAGTGTTTTTATTTTTAAACATTTTAACTTTGAAAATTTTCATAACTGTATGATAATTTTCTTAACACCTTTAATAATAATTATAGTATGTTAGACTAATTGTTTTGATAAATTAGTGTATATTGCATATTTATTTTCTGCAAACTGTTATTTATATTATTTTTAATGCAATGCCAATTATTTTTGTTACTATTTATCCTTAATTTTTTTAACTATTTATTCTATAGTAATTCTCAGATTACATGATAATAAACTTGGAAAAAAATTTTTTCATTAATTTTGTAATTTTTAAATCTGTGTCTTATATTTAATTATTAAAACAGTTATTTATAAAGCATTATAAATTTTTCATGAACTATTTGAATGTATTTTAATGTAACTACACAAATAATTTATCTTATATCAATTCATTGTTAACAAGATTGCCTAGTAAAAAGTTGGGAAACAATCTGTTTGTCCTAAAATTTAATTAAACTTACAAATTAAAGGAATTTGCTTAAAGGTTTTTCAATGTGAAGCACTTTATTGCCAAAATTTTGCTAAATTCTTTGGTTAAGTGTGAATCTTTAAAACATATCTGCTATACTAAAATGTTGTGAATGAATAAAAGGAGCATTTTTCATTTAATAAATATTGCTTTTAATAATGCTCCTAACTTTCAATTTTATTGTTTCTGAAATATAATTTATATTGTGTTCCAGTAAATGGTTTAATGATATTAATTCAATTTGACATGAATAGCTTTACTTAAATGTAATTATGAATTTATCTCTTAAATTTCTTTTACTACAAAATCCATCCAAATTTAGCTCATACTTTTAATCTATATATATGGTTAGGTATAAGACAATCTTATACCTAACCATATATATAGATTACTTTTGGACTATTACCTGAGTTTTATTTATTGAAAATCAATTATAATGTTATTTATGGAGACCTAATATATATCTTTATTAATAGGCAACAGTTTCAGTCTACTTCTGAGCAGTTAAATTTAAATTCCTTTATAAAGAGAAGGAAAACTAAAATTTGGAAGAAATGTATTTATCTAAATCAGTAGTTTATTGGATGCAATATGAATATTTACAGAAATTTAAGTACAAATATGATTTTGGAAAAAAGCTTACTTGATTGGAAAGTCCTCTTTCATATAAAATTATACATAGTAGATTTATGTATAAATTTGTCAAAGAAAAATATCTCAAAAATGAATTCTAATGAGCATTGTTTTTACTTCTAATTGCTATAGATTCTATGATGATAATTTCTTTCAATAACTCTCCTTTAAAATAGTCGCCGAGCTGGCAGCTGAATGGTTAGCGCTCTTGCCTTCGGTTCAACAGTTCGTGGGTTCGAATCCCACCTTGGGCATGGATGTTTGTAGTGGTTCGGAATCCACTTTAAACCGTTAGTCCCGGTCTAATTAGCCCTCGTGTGCAAAAAATGACCGTTGAGCGACAAACAAACCAACCAAACCAACCTTTAAAATAGTCTGGAAATATTAATCAGTTGAATAAATGCAAGACATAATAAAATTAAATAAATTTTTAATTTCATTATTTCAAGTTTAAAATATATTTCAGTATTGTTAAAATTCAAATTTTAAAGTATTTGAGCTGAAAAGAGGGATTATCCTATTTACTAGCATTATATCATTGCATCAATTTTCAGCAATTAAAATGTTTTTGAAATATAAATTTCTAATGATGGATACCTTTGGCCACAGCTCTTTTGAAATGTGTGAAAGATCTCATACATTATTGAAAATATTTGATCAGTAAAAGTAATTATTTTTTTAGAAGTGCAGAAAAAAAATCAGCATTTAAAGCTAAATTTTATTTACTTTGACCTAAAAGAAAACTATTTTGCTTTCAATTATTACATTAAAATAATGAATTAGATTATAAATATACCAGCATTGTTCTTTATTCTTTGTATGTTAAAATTTTTACTTTTTTTTATTAGGCAGCTAGTAAAGTTGAAGTTGACCCAGAAGCCACTGAAAAAATAAAAGTTACAAGAGAGGATTTTATGCATGCATTAGAATATGACATCAAACCTGTATGTATTTAAACTTAAATAATTTTTATTTATTAAATGAATATGTAAAATTTCAAAATGTTGGTCCTGTAAAGATATAATTTTGAAAATGAATTAAAAATTAAATAAAAGGAAGTATATTGTTAAATTATGAAGAGTAGTATAAAATTTCCTATATTGCTGAGTTCTAATTAGTCACTGATACTATATTACTAATTTAAAGCAAAATTTTTCATATATTTAGTTTTTGATTATCAATTTATTTAACTATTATGCAAATATTTTTCAGTTTATATTAAGATAGAAAGGCAAAAACCTAAGCTGCAAGAAAATATTAATTTTTTACTAAATCTATTTTTTATATCATCGTTGTTGTTTCTAATCTCCCATGTGCTCTGAAGAAGTCAGACCAGATCAGTGAAGCCATTTACATTAATAAGTCCAATACAGGAAGTGAATTGTGGATATCTCCTCCCAGTTCAATCCAAGATGTGCTGAGGTGATGCCTATTCTTACCAGCATTTAGGGCAAAGAGGAGAGGTCTTGCTGTCGCCAGAATATGTTAGATCTTCCAAGTGCCCACTTGCAAGTTGAAACAGACACTTGTTAGTCTGCTTGTCACAAAGGAGAGATAGGAAAAGTCCTATATTGTTTTTAATGATTTGAAACAAAAATTCATAATTTTATCAATGGAATTGTTTTAGGAATTTATGGCTTAGTTGTTAAAAAGTTGTGGGTGTATTTCAATTTTTGAATTAATCATTTTGCTTATAAATGTTTAAAATTTTTACTAATAAATGTAAATTTTTTTAAAACTAAGTTTATTTTTTGCTTAAAACACTAATATTTTTTCATTGGGTTTTGTAAAGAGAGTAGTTTAAATATTGATCTAAATTAAAGAAAATGATTCCTAATGATCTGACAAATATACTTGTCCAAAGTATGTTTAAAATTGATCTTATTTAAGGGATTCAAATGTTGGATTTGATATTTTCTTTAATAAATTCAAACAGTTAAATATTTTGAAATTATAATGGAACAACTGTAGAATGTATCTAAATATAAATAAAAATATATTCGAAAAGCTTTTATATATTAGTTAAAGATCATCATTAATTTTTAAAAAGTTTAAGTATCATTGAAGAATAAAATATTATTATATATTTTAGGAATTTATTCTCAATATAATGTAGTTTAATGAAGTTGATCAATTAAATTCCTAACATAATCTGGCTTGTAAATTTTTATAATAAGCTATTTATAATTCTCAATATAAACTAATATTTTTATAGTTCTCAATATAAACTAATATTATATCAAAAAATTGCTTAATTTTAGGCTTTTGGAACAAGCTCAGAACAAGTAGAAAGACTTGTTTCACAAGGAATAATAGACTGGGGTGAACCTGTTGCAAGTATATTAGAGGACGGGGAACTCTTCATTCAGCAAGCTCGTTGTCCAGATACAAGAGGGCTGGTTAGTGTACTTCTGGAAGGTGAATACTTATTATTTGTAATAATTAATTATTTTATATTTCTAAAAAACATAAAAATAAATGTATGAAAATATTTTCTGTAAATTAAGAGTTCATTAATTCACACTTGTATTCATTTGAAATTAAATTATGTTATTCATAGCTTTGTGCTCCTATTACTTGACTCTTTTTCTTTGTACCTGTATATTTGAGATCAGCTATCATCACATATACCAGATTTTCAAGGAAAAGTTATTTCATTTATTATAGCATAATATGTTGCATATTTAATGAACTACAAAATGTTGATTTTAATAATTGCATTTCACTTCCAAATCATTGTAAATTAACTTTTCAAATTAATCTATTTCAATCAATTTGAATTTTTTCTGGTATTAATTCTATAGTGTAAAACTTCTGCATAATTAATTTAATTTGAAATGTAGATAGATACAGATAAATAACCTTAAATTGAGTGCATCAGTTTTTTAATGCTATAAATCATGTATTAATTACCTCATTTTCATCATCCAATATTTGTAAATTTTAAATTCATCTTGAAATTGTATCATTAATATAGGAGTAACTTATGTGATATATTTTATTACATCTATCATTCATTTTAAGGAAATTAATTAAATTTCATATTATTAATGTAATATTGTATTGTATTAATTTTTTATATAAATTTTTATACAAATGTTTCTTTGATTTATTTCCCTGAGTATTTATAATCTGTAATTAAAACGAACATCTTTTGCTAAATTGATTTGAATTTTACTTATCTTGGTAAACAAAATGTTGCCCTACCAAGATAAGTAACACTAAAATCAGAATGCAGAAGCTGAAATTTTATTCCTTTTAAAACAAAACAAAAAAAAAGAATTTCTCTTATTAGCTTCTAAAATTGTCAATGCAAATATGAATTTTTATAATCCTAAAATTGTTTCATTATTTTATTAATATTATTGAATTTTAATATGAAATAAATGATTAACTGAGTTTATAGTAAAGTAATTGCAATGAGGTATTTAATTTTAACTGTTTCTTCCTATTTAAAATTTTTTGAGCACTGAAAATGTTATGTGTAAATTGAATTGCAGCTGTTCATAAACATTTTTCCATTCAAAAGAATTGTGAATTTTTTAATTAATCTGATGAATTTATTTTCTTCATCTTACTTTTAATTATAGATTTTTAATACTTTATGTGAAATAATTTTGAATTTTAATGAGTATTCTTTTAGCTAACTTAATATCTACATTTATAACAAGTATTTGGTTATTCTCAAATTTTGCTTTCCGTGTTGACATTGCAATTAAATGAATTTATTTGTACCTAAGTATGTTTGATTCTGTTTATTGCTATCTTTGTTTTCCAATACACTCACATAAGATTTAGTAATATATGTTAAGTTGAGCATTCATATAGATTTTATAATTAAGATCTTCAATAAGTTTTCAGAAGTTAAGAAAAAAGTCTCACTTTTTTAATTTAAATTTCTTTTGTAATTTTAAATAATTAACATTTATAATCCACCAGTTTTATTTTATTATGTTTAAAAGAAATCACATAATAAAAATATATTTTTTTATTAAAAGTAAATTAACAATATTAAACTATTCAATATTACATATTTTTAGGCCCTCCCAATAGTGGTAAAACTGCTCTAGCTGCAAAACTTGCCTTAAAATCTGATTTCCCGTTTGTAAAACTGTGCACTCCTGAAGATATGGTTGGTTATACTGAAACTGCAAAATGTCAACTGATAAAAAAAGTAAAAATATACTTTTAAATAAATAAATTAATACTTCATAAAAGGTTATAATTTATTTATTTAAACATTTTCATTTTAGGTATTTGATGATGCATATAAATCACACTTCAGTTGTATCTTAGTTGATAGTATTGAAAGATTATTAGGTAATTTTAAATGTTTTTCAATGTCAATTAGCCAATTTTTTTAATAGTTAAGTAGTATTGTGTTTAAATATAATTTAACAGTATTCAATTTCTATCCTTAAAATTATCAAAAATTATTAGTTCTTTAAAAAATATTTTAATAATTGTTAATTTTGTAAAATGATTCATAAGTTTATCCCTTGTGATTTTTCCATTTCTGTAATTACCAATGAATGATATAATCAAAATAATTTATAAAATAGTATAAAATTTTTATGAAATAGTATAATTTTTCATATTTACAAATTCTTTATTATAACATTATTTTTATTAATTTTTTTAGATTATAATGATTGATCTTAACACAGTTTTATAAACTATTACAAATTAATTCTATTTAGCAATACATCCAAATGTACTAAATTAATAATATGAAAATTATAATGAATGTGCTGATAAAAAAGCTGCAGATTAGTTTTTATATTATTTCTTGTTTGCAAACTAGTTTTATATTAAATTTTAAATCAGTTAAAAATACTTTATCATTTTTATTGCTAAATATTTTCAGTATTTTACAATTTTTTATGACAAATGAACTGATATTTAATGAATTACATAAAGTATTCTGCAAAACACTCACAGATATTAATTTTTTTTTTCATATAACTGAATTGCACATTGAAAATTTAATATTGGTTATAACAGATATAATTTTGTTGGCATATATAAATTATTATTATTATTTTTAAATAGAATATGCTGTCTAACATACAGAATATATATATATATATATATATATATTACAATATTCTTTTATTTTGGTCTTTAAATTAACATTAATAAATAATTTTTCTTTCAAATTGAATTATTTAAGTAAGTTGTGTTCAACCGGAATGTTTTGCCCTTTGTTACGTTAAGAAATATCCTTTAAACATATTTTGCACAGCTCTTTCAAATAAAAGTTTGTGAATATTTTCTTATATAACTTAATAAAATCTGTTAAATAACCCACTTCTTAACATTTACATACTGTTTGATTTTTTAAATTCTTAATCAAACTTTTATCTTTCAAAGCGCGAATAATGTTTTTTATTAAAGTTATAAGTATATATTGATTCTATAATTAATTTATTTTCTAAAAATTTTATTCCTAATATTGTTTAAATTTTAGTGAATCAGCAGTGATTAAAAAATAATCTTCACCAAGTATTATATAAAAATAAGTGTTTTTTGTGTGTAGATTATGGTGCCATTGGACCACGCTACTCTAACCTTGTGTTGCAAGCTCTCTTAGTTTTACTTAAGAAAGAGCCACCAAAGGTAAGGATTTTATAAACTAAATATATATATATATATATATATATATGTATATATATATATATATATATATATATATATATATATATATATATATAAATTTCTAGTTTATATCAATTAGAAAGTGTTCTTTATGATGAATTGCTCCATTTAGGGAAGAAAACTTTTAGTACTATGTACTAGTAGTAGACGACAAGTATTGGAAGAAATGGAAATGATTTCTGCTTTTACCTCTGTGTTACGAGTACCTAATCTAAGCACAGCTGAACATTTAATGGCTGTCTTAGAGGAAACAGATGTATTTACTAGAGAAGAATTGGCCAAAATAAGAAAGAAAACAGGAGGACGCAGGTATGTTTACTAGATATTTAATAAAATACTTCCTATATTGATATCAGTTTTTAAGTTTTGTGTAACAAGATCCATACAATTCCTGGAATTGTGACTCCTTGAAAATCGTAAATTACTCCATGAATTTTTACTTACTTTGATGCATTTACTGTTTCTTAAAAATATATTATTATTTTTAACTTTTTCAGTAATATTTTATATAGAAACCTTTCAGTGAAATTGCTCGAAAACTTGAGTATCAGCTCTTATACTGCCATTAGATGACAGCATGATCAATATTAGATTGTTTTATTCATAACTGTTGACTAAAATAAAGATCTAGTTCAGCAGTAATAACTTCGTGATGATGTAGTTCAGTCAGAACTGGATGTTTTATTTAGATTTATGTGTGTAAAATGAAGAATAATCACCAAAAAAACCATCATGTAGTGCAATCGAATGAGCGATTTTGACTTATTTCTGTTTTCTTTATATTATGTAAAATTCATTGAATATTAATTTAAAATACTGCTCTCTTTATAAATAAAATATTAGTATTATTAGAAAAAATAATATTTAGTATGCATTTTTTGAAAAACGTACAAAATAAAATTCATTTAAAAATCTCCTTTCATTTTACTGAAGAAAAATCAGTTAAAGTAAATCACCTTTCATTTTGAAACTACGTTTTTAAAAGCCTAATTTTTCAATGCACAAAAACATTTTTTTTTCTAAAAATTAATCTTAATTGTTTTACTAATGGTCAAACAAATTACATATGAATCTAGATTAAAAAGTCCTTATGTGAAATTCAGGGAAAAATAGGTTTTTTTGTGATACTAATGGATGAATAATTTATCCTCATTCAAGTTAACGTATAAAAATTTTTTTACAATTAGTGATTTATTTAATAAGGTAAGCAGTTCAAAAGGCATACATTCACAAGAGCATTGCGCTTAGAATATCAATTTCATAAAGCAATTCCATGATATGATTACTCTTTCCAAAAGGATCCTACAATATTTTCACTTGTTATTGATTACACTCAAATGATTGCAAAGTTGGGAATTATATTAAGTGGGAGAAATTATACACGAATTGCTTCAAAATATGCAGCGTGAATGATACTTGAGCAATTAATAGCTCAAAGTCTGCTGACATAAATCCCACAAGGATTCATAAAATATATTTTCCTTTTTAATTTTGATTCTAGAATTGAAACTTTTTATTCATTATGCTACTTAATACTTAATGTAAACGTTAGTTATCCATTATTCAAAGATTTTCAATAAGGTCAATCCAAACTTTTCAACTATAAAATAAAAACAATAAATGAAACATCAGGTGATAAAAAGTAAACGCAAATTGAAAGTGCGTGAAAGCTTTCCAAAATTTAGTTTGTGAAGGATCATTTACGAGACCCTGTTAGGAACCAACCAATAATTCATAAATTAGAGGTTTGTAAAAATGAGCCTTTACTGTACAAGGTTTTAAAAAATGTTTGTTGTTTCCTTTTATGCTGTTCAATCATATAAAATTAAATAAATTTTACTGGTAAATTTAATTTTATATGTTAAATATGTTTTGTCCATTACATAAATATTTTGCTTAATGCAATAATTTGGCCTTAAATATTCATCTAAATCTGTTATATTTTTAAATGTTGCAAATAAATCGAGTTTATGTTAAATAATTCATTGACTCTTAAACAATGTACATTATAAAAAGTTAATTACTTGATATAAAAAATTCTCCGCTACCATTTTTTATAAGACTGGGTGTTTATTATAATATTGTCATCATACCTAAGTCTTCAACATGTGACATTCTTGTTTTCCTTTAGACAAAAACATCACTGCATAAACTCTGCTAATGTTGTTATAGTTTAACTATCATTTCTTCATATATTTGTTTGATGAAAATTTTTGATAGAAGAACCAAAGATTTGAATATTGTATTTATCTTTCATATGCAAAATTTCTCTTATGATTTTTATTTACATTGAAATTTAAAATTAATGTGAAATCTAATCAAATTTTGATATTTTATCCTTGTAAGTAAAATTTTAAATTTATTGCAATGAGAAAGTTATGTGAAGCATATAAATCTGTTTTCCATTTTAATACTCCATTTGTATGAAAAAATCACTAAATTTAATTATTTTGTGTTTCAAAAACTTCATATTTTAAGCATATTTTGTATGTAATAAAAATTTGAAATGTTATTTATCTTAGTTATTTTTTAAAAAATAAAAATTATCTAATAAATTATTTTTTGCTTTAGAGTTTGGGTTGGAATCAAGAAATTGTTGGCATATATTGATTTAGCCAGACAAGTAAGAGTATTTTTAATTCTTTTTGTAAATAAATGCCAATTATATGTATCTTTCTTATTTTATGATGCAATAAAAGAATGTTTACCTAGGCCAGCTGTTGTCATTATTAAATAACGATGTATATAAAATTATAATTTATGAAAATGAATTTGTTACTAAATTATATTTTGGTAGAGTTAAAGAAAAAATTTTTTTTAAAAAAAATAAGGTAAAAATAAAAATTAAATTAAAAATAAAAATAATAAATAAAATAAATTTATATTTTTTATCAAATATAAATTTAATGTGTTTTAAAATATTAACTATTATCTGAAAATTTTAATGTTCAGGAATCTTTGAATGTGAAAAATTATAACATTTGAAAGCAATAATATATTTAAAAGCACGAAAGCAATTATCATTCTATTACTATTTATTGTATGGATAAAAAAATCAGTTTTGATACAAATACATTCCTCTCAGTGAAGCTTTGAAGTTAAAGGAAATTCTATTGACAATTTAAAATTCTTTTTCCTAACAAAAAATGCGTTAATGAACTTTATTTTGATTTGTTGTTGTTGTTGTTACTTATGATACTTGGACAAGCCAAGCTCGCTATGCCGTTGGCAGTGCGAATTAAGTCAAACGGGTGTGTCTTTCGTTTGGAACAGAGCACCACGAAAGTGAAAGTACGTCTTTGCTCTAATTAAGGTGCCTCGTAATTTTGAACCAAGGTCAGGTGACGAGGCCACACCTGAGCTGGCACCCTCCTCTCCACATCCACGCCACACCAGCGGAAGGACTTTGGACGTCACAGATTAACGTAGACACATCCCCAACCTACGGAGTTCCAGCAACCCAGTGAAGGAGAGTACACTGTGGTCACCCTCCCAACCACTGCCTGCGGCAAATGATGCTTCACTTTGCTGAGCTTACGGGAAGCGGCGTGAAGCTACTGAGCCACTGGAGCTCTTATTTTGATATACATTAGTTTAGAACACTTTTTATTTTGATACTAAAAGAAATGCATATTTTCTAAATCCTTCTAATAAATATAATGGAATACACAAATATTGATTAAAACTATGTTTATTATGATATTAAGTTAAAATAAGATAGATTTAAAATAAACACATTTTTAGACAATAAAATGTAATTAAACTTTGACTATTACCAAATGTTTTGACTGAATGATAAACAATAGTTAAGGTATCCATATTGCTGATCTAATGTAAAAATGAAAATTTTTTTATTTATATTAAATTCTATTTATATTAATATTATTTTATTATATTATATTAAATATAATGTAAAACATTTATATGCATCGCATGAAAAATTTGTGATTTTTTAAAAACATTTCATAACATTATGTTTGGAACTGTATTTAATTTCTTAAATTATAAAATATACAACTGATCATTGAATTAATATATTTTGCATAACTTTTATACTTTTACAACTCGTGCAAATATTCATCCTGATTATGGTATAAAACCATTTTGAATACAAATCATATAAGAAAAGAGTGGTTTGTGTTAAACAATTTAATTTGTTCATAAGGATAATTTAAATTTTATTTATAGCTAAAAATAATTTTCTAATGAAGTAAAAATATAGATTTCATAAATAAATAAAGTTCACTGCTTAAAAAAAACCATGTAAATTATTAAGTTAAATTTGATTTTTTCCAGCTAGAAATATAGTACAGAAATTAATAAAAATATTTTTTTTTAAATAATTAAACAAATATTGATGTATTCAATATGCGAACCCAGAAAATATGTATCATTTAGTTTTAGCATATATATTGAATGAAATATCTATATAGATTCTAATGATTATATGCATGTATTTTCCAAATTATTATTCAATATTTATTGATGATGCTTATTATTATTTTCTCTTAGACTGATGCTGAGCATAGAGTTAATAAATTCTTATCTAAACTTGAAGAAGAAAATTGCCTGGAAGGAGTGTGAACTCTGCTTCAGTCAGGAAATATTTTGTTGAAAATTGTAATATAATTCAGTTGATTCTTTTGAAGAGATTATCATTTGAACATTCCTGATAGTTTTGTTCATGTAAAGGAATTCAATGTAACTATTTATTATTGAGCTGTAAGAAAATATAGTTATTTATTTTTATCATGTATCATTTCTTCATGTAACTTTTATAAATTTAGAGAAATTTTATTAAAATGTTAAAATTTGATCTAGATAAATTTTAAAAATATATATAGAGGTATTTCCTCTGTTGTTCTTAAATTAGTTCAGAATGCTTTAATTAGATGTTGAATTGTCCATTGCTAGAATAATGTCTCTTATAGATGCTTTCTAAATGTGAAATCTGAATGTGAATTAGAAAAACTATCAATTAGCATAGGCAGCCATGAAGTGAAGTTTGAAATTTAATCTCATAAATGTCCAAAAGAAGGAGTGCTATATTTTAAAATAAAAGGTTTGCTTTTTTTAAAATTAATTAAAAAATACCTGTATTAATTTTCCCTTTTAAAAAATTTCTTTAATAGTAATGTAGTTAGTTACAGATAGCTTTTCACATGAATTAAAATTTGTTGAATTTGAAATTACTTTTTCAATAACTGTTTCTAACTTTGATAATTGTCAAGTCTTTTCATCTTTTGGATTATAATTTTTTATCCTTTTTGAAATATATATATGTATTGGAATTTTAGATTTGTTTTTAGTTTTATAATTCTCAATTTCGTTTTTTTTATATTTAATATCTCCTAATATATAAATTAGAATTTTAAAATTTCTCAGTGTGTGCTATAGTCAAATAAACTTTTTTATTAATTCTAGAAAATATTAATTTAAATATATGAGCATCTTCAAATACAAACATAGGAATAATTTAATTTTGCAATTTCTCTCTATTAAGTAAAATAAGTTCATTTTGCTTTTAAAATAATATACTTTAATAAAAAATAATGATTTAAAAGTTTATCCTTTGTAAACTGGTATAAGTAGAAATTTCATGTAATATTACATAAATTTTAACTTAAAACTCTCAAAATAGGTATATTTTTGCTAATAACTTTTTTCTCGAATAACTAAAATGTCTTATAAATCACAACTTGTTCAATATACCTGTTTTGATTGTTTATACCCTGTTAACATTGTAATTAAGTTTACAAATTGCTTTAAATAAAAAATATTTTTATATTTTTTCTAGACAAATGCTTATGAAAACTAAATTTTTATGATACATGTGGTAAAAATTTAAATATTGTTATATTTGTTATTATATTGTCAATTAAAACTAATAAAAAATAGTCAACATATATATGATATGAATTCTTGATTCTTTTTTGTGATTATACAATTTTTTTTTTCATTCATATGCTATGTTTTTTCAATAAAATATTACTTTTAAAAGTTTTACATTTTAATTTTAAAAAAAATTATTTGTGAAAATTGAAATTTAATAATTTGGTTTACAATGCAATAGATCTTTTATTTTGAAATATTTTATATGTACTGCCACTAAACTTTCCTTCATTTGCAAAATTTTATTTTCTCCTGCTTTCTTATTAGTTAGTCACCAGTTTATATTAGAAGAAATTATTTCTCCTACGTCTTATTTGTTCAAAGTTCCTTGAAAATAATTATATTTCTGGTTTAATATGGTTAATTTGAAATCAAAGTCTTGAAGCATTGATGCTGATATCAGTACTTAACCAAATATTTAGAAATTTATATACTAATATAAATAAAATTTTAAATGAAAAGGAAACAAAGAATAACAATCTACATTAAAACAATGTTGAAATTGAATTCAAGACTAAAATATCCCATTATTATATTTGAAATTATTTCTCTCTCCATTCAGAGTGAAGTATAAACATATTGAAAAGTAAAAAATTTAATACAAATTTTTGAAATATCTCAAAATAGAATGATGATAATAGGAATGCATTTATATCGAATAGCCATTTTTCTTGAGTCTGATAAATAAAACATTTTACAGGATACTTTTTACATATTAAAAACAAGATTTTCAGAAAGGATTACACTGATATTAAAAGCTGAATCTTCCTTTATGTGTACTGTTCACTTGAGGTTGTACAGTTCTTAAAAGTAATGAAAACTCTTTCCCTCCCACTCATCATTTCTTGAACATTGACAAGATAAAGATTTTTTGTATTTTGTAAAATTGTCTCATTTTTCACAAAGTAATGTATCGCTTAAATGTGAATTTTTAATATTCTTACTAGGAAATCCCTTTAAAGAAAGTTATTTTTATGAGAAACTTATTTCTGTATAATGTAAACATATTATGGATTTCTACTAAATTTTTGTAGCATAAGCTGTATTAGATATTATCAAACGCCTTAGAAAACTCAGCTTGGAAATTCTATGATATCAGACTAAAGATTTATTATTATTGTAAATTTTCTTCACACTGTAAACTAAAACCTGGAGAAATTATAGAAATATACTATTCAAGATTATATGAAATGTTAACAGAAATATACTATGGACTGAATAGTACTGCTTTTTAATTAAATATTTATATTTTTATTGCTTATTATTTTTAATAAGAAATCTGATTATTTAGTGAAAATCTTTTCTTTCTACTACTTAGTTCCACATTTTTTTTTCAATAAATTTCCACAATTTATGATGGGAACAAATGCATGTTTTTGTGTATAATTTATCTGATTTTTGTACATTTTAGTATGGTTTTGTTAGTTGAATATGTCGTTTGTGATGTTCGAATATATTAATAAAAAATAATTTAAGCAATGGATTTTTTATAAAATATAAATTAATAGTGTACCATTCTAATTATTTAATTATGTGTGTTGAGAGATTATTCATAAATGACTATATTTTGCCAAATATTTGAAATTTATGGATAAATATAAGCATATCATTTTGTATTCATGCACAATCTTAGTTATTATAAAATTTGCTAATAAATAATATAGCTATTGTTATTCAGTTTACATCGAAATAATCTTTTGAATAGATTCATGTCTGTGCATGCATAAAGACTATAAAAAGCATGTATTATACTTGTTAATAATTGTTATGAAGTTTGTAAAATCTTAGCACAAATAAAACAGTTAAATTATAATTTAATTTACAAAAGTGTTTTGTATTTATAGTAGACTTCAATTTTATTCCAAATAAAATCTTGGAAGTAATAAATTCTTATAGACACATAAAGATTGTGTTTAAAAATACACTCTTTAAAATACTGTACTGAAGAATATTATGTTATTATTTATTAATTATTAACTCCAAACATTAATAATTTTTAAAAACTCAGAATTGGTTATATAATTCCTATTATAAACAGAAAAATTGAGAATATAAAAACAATTGTAAGAAACATTTTCTTTCTTCATATAACCCTATTAGTTATATTTCTAAATTTTTATTATTATCATTATTTATTTATTTATTTATTTTATTTTTTTTTTTTGTAAATATCAAATTACTTATAATTCATTTAAAAAATATATTTCTTGGAAAATTATTATTCACATTTTAAAATCAATAATAGTTTGCTGTTATTAATTACAGGGAGAGTATGTAGAGTATTCGATTATTTTTTCCTTTTTGAAGCAATGAAGGTAGAAATAAATTAGATAAGCTGCCCCAATCTTTTGTTCTATAGCTATTTTTAAATATAATTTACATAAAATTTAATGCCTGGTCACCAGTTTTTCGATTAAATTATGATTTTTTTATTAGTGAATAAAATTGCCTATTAATTATAAGTCAGTATTATGATTTGATTACAAGATGGAAAAAATCCAGATATTCACATCATAAATAACAAAAAAAAAAAGTAAAAACAACAATAAAATGGAATTAAAGGTTTTTTAAATGTTAGATTCTGATTGATTTCAATGAAATACCAGAGAAATAAATTTATTTTAATATTCTTCACTATAAGGACAAAGCTGTCATTCTATAAAACCCTTATTCATCTTATGCTGACATATCTGTCAGAAATATGGGTCATGATCATAAGAGATGATGGTGTTCGGCACCTTTGAACACCAGTACTTTTGGTAAATTTCTAAAAATGGTATCTGACATAAAAATAAAAAACACAACACTTAACTATATCTAATGTTCAAAGAACCAGATGTTGTTCACTATACTAAAATAAGCCGCTTCAAATGAATTGGACAAGTCGTCTGTTTGAGCAACAATATGCTAAAAATCTTTTCATCTAGACTGTATAGCACAAGAAAAGGAAAACCTAAACTTTGATGGCTAGATGTAGTAGAAGAGGACTATCTAGTCCTCAGAACAAAAGAGTGGGGAAGGATTTAACTGCTAGTAAAGGTAGTGAAAGCATCTGGTTCAGAAGTCCTTTACCCATGGGGGCTCTGTCACACATAGATGATGAATATTCTTCACAATTTTACATACAAACTTCAATATCATTATATATATATTCCTTTTTTCTTTCAAGTAAATGAATGAAGAATTTGCTTCACTTTCAATAATATGACTAAAATTAGATAATGTATAACTTCAGAATAATGATTAAGTGGTAAATATATGTTTTATTTTAGGTATTACATTTAGTTTTTCTTATACATTAAAAATTTAAATATCTCTATGTAATATCCTGGAGTTTCATGCATAAACTTAGAAGGGAAGTAAAGCACATATATAAGAAAACATGATCTGAAATGATAGTTAATGTTTTACACAAGCTTAAAATCCTGTCACCGGTGTATGGGCATTTGCCACAATAATGCCTAGATCAACTATCCATCTTTTCAGTTTTGTTTTGCATCCTTTTTTATTTTTTTGAGAATGCAGTTATTGCAATCTGAATGCTTCTCATGATATTTCACATTGTACAACAGTTTCTACACCAAAATATGGCCAACATACAATTTTCCAGTTCAGTTATGTTTCTTGATAAAAATATCTTTTATATGAAAGAGTGTTCAACATGTATGTGTGGACCTTAGACAATGAATATGGAACTTGACCAAAAGTAACCTAGTTGTAATAGTGCTTAATTGTTAATATATAGGCTGGTTACTTTAGTTGGGTCATATATCTTACACCTTGAAATAATTACACCACAAAAGGATTTTGGAAATAAATTATTTGAAAACAAACATATTTTTCTTCAAGATTACTTTTGAAAAGATTTTTGATGAAATTTAGAATGGGGGGGGGTGCATCTTATTATACCAAGTATGTATGTGACCACATGGGTTGAACATTTGAAGCAAATTGAATGTGGCAGTCCCGTCACTCGGCATCTCTGATCTAATTTATCTCATTATTTTCTCTGTGGGGCTCTGAGCTTTGTATATGACATGCTCAGAAATTTTTAAATGGAATGGGAATATGAATTTCTATCACTTCTGCTACAATCAACAACATGCCAGGTTTCTTTGAAAATATTTGTTGCTCCATATTATAGAGGCTGTGCATGTACCCAATAACATTGGGTTCATTTATCGCATGAGTATCGTTTCCGGCCATGCTTACCAATGTAATTGTGGTTCCTAACTATGTTTTTTATCTCCCAAATTCTGAGATATTTTAATTCTGGTTGGATAGGAAAGACAAAATTTTACTTATTTCTATATGACTAATAATCACTTAAAAAATTGGCATATTGTTTTCCCCACATAGTCACAACAATAGGGATATTTTTTATCATAAAGCACATTATTATTGCTTATGATGTGCAAATTAATATTACATTTAAATATGTGAGTGCTATATTTTCATTTCAAATTAGGAAGCTAAATTTGTTCATGTTCAATTTGGCAATGAAAATATTTTTTGGACTAAAAAAGAAATTAAGTATACACAAAATATCCTGTTTATTAAATTATTTATACAAGAATATAAATTTTTCAGAAACTGCTGGAAGATAAGAATAGTTTTATACTTTAAATAAAATTTTAAATATACTAGCTTAAATGTATGGGTACCTTTAAATACAAAATTTATATATTAAATGACTTATTGAAAAGTACCCTTAAAAATGTATTGATTATGATATAATCAAACCAATTATAATTATATTATTGTTTTTATGGATTAAATAATCCATAATTTTCACATAATAAATGAGAAATAATTTATAAATTAATAAGAGGTATTTTTAAAATTTGAATTATATTAAACTAACTTTTTTCCTCACTACTAACACTTTAAGAAAAATATTGCAGATTATAAAAAAGGCAAAATAAATTTATAAATATTATCAGAAATTATGAATAATTTCAAATATATGTATATAAACTACTATGTTCTACAAAATTAAAACTACAAATTGCAATGTAGTAAGAACTTATGGACTTTTTAATTATTCTAAAGCAATTTATAAAATATTCAGAAGTAATTTGGCCCCAAAATATTCTGAAGATACAATCAGATTATATTAAGTAAACTTTGTTCTTTGTTAATTAAAAAAATTATACTTAGTTTATTTTTGAGAATATTATTTGCTGAATTAATACAAAATAATCATGACAATTTCTTAAATATTTAGACTGTCTTTAAATATACAACATGAGATAATTTTCAAAATATAAGCAAAATTTATGTATGTTTGGATACCAATACATAATTGTTTAATGATGAAAATTTAAAATGCTTCAATTTCAATCTGATGATTTCATTGTGAGATGACTATCAGTAAATTAAATTTATGGTAAGTACTTAAAATTTCTAAAATTCATATTCAAAGAATATTTTTTACTTGTATCTTTTTTAAATAAATATATGCCCGTAGAATTTCCTTTTTGTAAATTAAATACATACTAAAAAAAAACTTTGTTCAGATATTATGATTGTTATCAATTATAAATGAGCTAGGATTTTTAATAAATGACACATAAATGAGAAAAAATTTAAATGTTTATTTAAAGAACCACTGCTTTTTTAATATTTATTTCAGATAAAGTACAAAATAGTAATATAATACTACAACATAGATTAAAATGGGTTTTAAAAGTATTATAAAATCGAATGACTTTATTAAATGAAACTGCTTGTTTTGAAATATCGCTAGAAATGAAACATCTTCAATTATATATAAGTGTATATATTTCTTTAATATTTTGCATATTGATATAGTAAATTATAGGTAATGAAATAATTTACTAATAAAATTTACAATTTTCTATTAATTTCAACAAAAAAAATTCAGCAGTGAAGGGATTCAATAACAGAAGTCGATTGGCACTGATAGCTGAACAGATATTTAATTGATGTAATCAAAAATATATAAATTTAAAGTTTAATAAAAAAAAATATTTTTTCTGAAGCAGAAAAATTCTTATCAATTTCTTTTTTTTATATCCATTAAATAATGAGAATCTCTAGCCTAAAACAGAAGACACTTGCTTTAAAAATGATTATATAAACAATTGAAAAATAAAATTTGTATTCTTAAATGATTCTTAATTTATTATCTTTAGCTTTGAACTTTTGAAAGAAACAGTTAAAAGAAAAACTCCCAATTATATACAAGCAAAGTTTATCAATTAAATACTTTTCCATTATTAGGGAACATATTTTTGAACACAAAAATGTTATTTAAAATAATGTATATTGTTTATAAATAGTAGAATTCAGTCTTCAATTTATTATCATTTCTGATTTAAAGATATCAAAATAGAAGTGTTCCATCTTCAAATGCAAAATTTATTTAAATAACACAGCAGTGAAAAGAATTTTTTAACATAGAATGTTCAATAATAATAGATTAAACTAATTATTTTTCAAAATGTGATGTAAAAATCATTAAAATGAAATAAAAACCATTAGAGCATGAATTAATGACGAAAATTACTAACACAAAAGAATGGTAATCATTTACGTAACACATTTCTGTTACATAATGATTACCACAAACTGTTTCTTTTACAAGCATATTCTGCTCCACTATGTAAATTAACATTTAGATCATTTTAGAGATTTCTAAGCTCCAACTAAGCCTTTTAATTTAACCTAACATTTCATTTCCTTTCAAATTAAAATATATTTAGTAAGGAATTTAAAGGAAAAAATTATTTAACCATCCCTATGATTTAGAAACGTTTTAGGAGAATTTTAATGAGTTGTAACATAGTTTCTTTTTTATTTTGCTGTTTACTTTTAAGCAGATATTATATTTCAAATATTAATTACTTTAGTAAAACAACTATATAATTTATAACACTCAAAGTAACTAAAACACGGCATTCAACTACCACCTTGGTATTTTTTTTTACGATTTTATTCAAAATCACTGAGAACGTAAATGGATAGCTATTTCCTCATTATATCATAATGATAAAATGTTTTTTCATGAAATTTATTTTTTAAACAATTCAAAAATAAAGAACAAAATTTTTATTTTAGTTTTAATTTTTGAGCTTATAAATACATAAAATTATTTAGTATTTTCCTGTATATAATCTGCAGTGGTGTATTATACGCAAGACCTTTTTTTTCCAGTAAAAGAAAAAAAAGCGTTGCATAATCCGCAGCGGCGTATAATGTAAATTTTTCTACGAATTATCGAAAATATATACTGCTGATAATTTGATGCCAAATAAAATAAAAAATACATTATACGATTAAAAATATAAGAAATTCTACATAAAAAAACATTTATAATGAAAAAGATCTGCTTGGACTCACCTCAACGCAAAGTGCGATAAACTGAGATTAAAGTGCGGCATCAATCAAGATCAGAGAAGATTCTAGTAAAATTTATCAATTTTTAGTTTTTAATAACTTTTAAAATGAGATTAGACATATTTTAAAAATAAAATATATTTGTTTTATTAATACTTAAATAATTGATTATTTTCCATTGCGTATTGGATAATTTTTTTTTTATTTGCCTTCCCTATACTTGTAGTTTAAAATTTGCTCTGTAACATAAAAGTTTTAATTTCCACATGATGATGTATGAATTTGAATGTTTTCAGAGCAAAGACAGAAAGCGAAACGACGTCAGAAAATTTTTTTTTATCCTACGCCCGACCTTGGTTTTTCAACCATCAGTCTCTGTCGGGCAGCCCAATACAATCTTGAGGAGAATGAAAAGTCATCTTCCGCAGAATTTCTATCTGCGACGTCCGAAAGTCCAGGGCAAGTGAAAAGGTGGTCACTAGTCATATCCTCTAGTCCGCAAAAAGAGCAGATTGGAGAGTCCCTCAAACCCAAACGGTGAAGGTGTTTTTGCAGATAATCATGCCCAGTTTTAAGGCGAAAATTTGCCACTCCCACAGCTCTGTGGAGGTTACACGGAATAGGCTTTGTTAGTAAGGAAGCCCATGCTTTCTCCTTTATGCACATCTTGTAAATATTTCTACGATAGGAGGCTATATTTGACTTAATAAGCCTTTTAACAGTATGGTACTCCAAGTCACATCAGAAAATAGCAACCGTAATATCGTCACTGACTATTGAAATAAGTCAGCCGAGTTGTGCGCCACCTATTATTTATTTTATCAAACCTAAACGGCATTTCTTTTAAAACTTTATTGTAAGCTTTTCTGATGAAGGATGTTTTTTTTATCAGATTATCTGCGGTGGCGTATAATACGCAGAACGAAATTCGAAACCTTTTTTAACACATAATCCGCGGATTATATACAGGAAAATACAATCCTTTGTTAATGCAAAAAAAAAAAAAGCAAAAATGTGGCAAATAGAGAAATATTAATTAAAAATTGGTCAATATAAGAACATGTGAAAAGGAGATCACTATATAAGTAACATTAACCATTTAATAATTGCAATAGCATGAACTGAAATATAATATCAATGTAACATTTTACTGCATTCAGAAAGGATATTAATAATTTGAGTACACAAACTAGATTACATTCTCCAATAAATCCTCTGGTAAACTATTACTAACCATTTTTTTACATACATTTTTTATAGATTCTAATTCACTTACTACTTGTTTTGAAAAGTCTTTACTTTCAATAATCAAATGTTCTCTAGATTCAAAAATAAAGTTCAATATCTTAAAAAAATCATAAAAATTCATTCCATGATGTGCTTTTAACAGAGCCTGAAAAGAAAGCATTTTTATTACATAAGTAGTCAGAGTAAAAAGCTTGAAAAATTCAACTATACATTTAATATCCAACCTGATGTTCAATTTGCCAATCATCAGACGCTTTAAGATCTGAGAGTTCGTGTTCTACATCTGTAGCTGCAATATTAAGGCAATTCCAAATGTACAAAATGTTGTATTGGTTAAACCAATTATGATTTATAGAAATGGTATCATCCTAAAAATGAAAAATTGCTCTTTACAAAGAGAAAAATTTATTTTAAAATTTAGTTATAACTATTATTACATTTATGAACAGTTCTAAACAAGAGTTCATTCCAAAACCAAAAAGCTTTTTCTAATGTGAATTTATAAATATATTTTATAAAAAATTTTAATTTCTTATATCTGAACATTTGTTTTGGAATGCATTTGAATATCATTACCCAATGATAAAAATAACTTACAAGAAAAAATATTTTATAAAAGTATATCTACATAAGAATTTTTTCTTTGCATGTAAGATTTATCAAAGTTTAAAAACATTGAAATAGTGATTACATTTAATAATTTAAATGCAATCAATATTTCAATATTTTTAAATAAAGATATTGAAGAAATATTGATAAACATTTATTTAAATACAGAGAAAACTTGAAAAAGGCTCAAAATGTTTCTATAACAAATTTTGACATTTTTAATATTTATGAAAATGAAGAGAAATGTTAATTTTCAAGTATTGTTTGAAAAGCAGATTAAAATCTGCTAAAATGAATAAATTGTTTCTTAAAAGAATCCATTTACTTTATTTAGAAAGTTAATTTAGTATTAAAGTGATAAAAAATTACTGAAATATACAGATATTCACTTCTGATTTTTCAGGACATAAATATAATGAAGGTCTCATTACAATTTATTTATTACAATAATATGTTTTATATTAAGGGTTAACACTTTTATAGTATATTATTAAAATGCCTTAAAATACTTTTTTATACCAATAGTTTTAAATATTTTTAACAAAGCATCCTATTTCTTTTTCATTTCTGCCTGATAAATATTTTTATTATTAATTTACTTATTCATCATTTTCTTCTCCATAAATATTCTTATTATTTTATAAACATTTTGTCCCATAAATACCTTTGAAAAAAATACTTTTAATCAAAAGTTTTTACTTTTAATCAAAATATTTTGAAGCACAAAATTTTTGGTGAGAAAATTAATGTGTGAAATGAAAAAATTAAATAAAATTCTCATGACAGCCAAAAACTTTCTGTTGCATAAAATTTTAATCAGAAAATCAATCTGTGAAATATTAAAAAAAATGACAGCTGAAAGCTTTTATGGGATTTTTCCAATATCCACTTAATATTAAAAGTAATGAAATAAAAATGATATGACATTTTATAATCCATCACATATTCATGTTGAAAGGGAGTAAATAAAGGGAAAGAAATCATAGCAATTTTCAAACATTTTTTCCTGATATTTATATATATTTCATCAGATATTTTATTTTCTTAAATTACTTGCTACATATGTCGTCATAGTAAAAATAATCTTTTCATTGTGAATAGCGAAGATTAGTTATAAATTTCATCGGCCCAGAACGATATCTTAGTAAAATACTTTTGATGACAAGCTTTTCTTACATTTGCCATCTTTTGTTGCTATAGCCTGTTTTTTTTTTTTTTTTTTTTTACAATATTTATAATACATGTATATAACTAAATATGTTATTTTATCTGCATGTATGATTATTCTGTTACTATCTACAAGCAATAAAAATTGTTTCATATAATTAGGTAATTGTAGAAATGTTCAAGAAACATAATCAATAAAGAATTGCTATTTCAAAAGATTAAGTATTTGATAACAGATGATACAGTGTGCTTAATAGAAACAAATTGAGATTATAAAACGTCTTGAAGGCACAAATGAATGTTAATTGATATTAGCACAATAAATGCATAATATCTTCTATTTTGATGGAAATATTGTACTTTTGTCACAAATTTGTTTTAGTTAAAGATATTTAACTCAATAGAAGAGTTTAATTGTCTACTGACAATTAGTGATAATATAGTTTAATTCATATTTAAAATAGTATACTTTAAATGAAAAATTTAATTTTATTTTTTAATGATTTGGGAATAATGTTTATAAATATTAACAAAAGTGAAAATATCAAATATAAAATGTTATGTTTTATAAGACATTTGTCAGATGATATGTTCATACTAGAACTACATATGGCAATATAAATTTGTTAGAAACAGAAGCCAAAGTTAAGCATGCCATGATATACTTTGAAAATTTCCTGAAAAGCTGTTTATTTTATGAAAATTGATTTTACTTCATAAATACATAGATTGAATATTTATTGGGCGAAAATACAACTTGCCTTGTATGTAATACTTATTTTAATTTTAAAATAAGAACATCCAATGGTCAGGTTTGGTTTGTTGCTTAATGATAATTTTTCTGCATATGAGGGCTAATTAGACTGGGACATACAGTTTAAAGTGGATTTTGAAATATTACATCCATGCTCCAGGTAGGATTCAAATTCACAAACAGTCAAATTAAAATCAGAGAGCTAACCATTTGACTGGCAGTTCAAAATTATAAAAATGAACAAATAATAACAAAAATTTAGATTATCTAATATTGGTTCTATATGGAATCTATTCTTACAAAATTAAATATTATCTTACATTTATAAAAATGCATTAGAATTTTAAGTACTCTTTATTATGCTATTATTTCCAGTTGTAATTTTATAGTTTTCAATTATTTAACTAAAAATATTATCATAAACTAAGAAACGATTACATCTATTAACCATTTGAAGGTATTACATATAGATTTAAATATACTGCCTAAAAGAGACCAAGTGAACAGAGAAAAAATATACATATTTAACATCTGTATCATTCATTTTTATTCTGATTATAAAATTAAAGAATTAATTTATAATGTTTAAACTATCTCTCATACACAAAAAAGATGATTAATAACAAAATCAAAAGTTTAAATATATATTTAACAAAAAAATATGCATGCTGTAGTATCTTTCCTTTATCAGCATAGAAACATGTTTTGTGATATAAATAAGCCAAGTTGTCATTCTAACACATGTTGAAATATAAAAATAATGATATTAAAGATTTAACACTGCAATATCTGTAGTCACTTACTGCACACAAAGGTTGGTTTAACCAAACCTTATAATTTAAAATTACAATAAAAAACTTGGCCCAAGGAGGGAACTAAACTTAAGAACTATTGAACTGAAAGCCAAAGAGCTAACTATACATCTACTAGCTTGGTTCTATAAATCTGGATAAAGCATAACTGTTTATCTCTAGAAGGACATGAATTTCAAAATGTAGAAGCGTTCTTAGCCCATGCTTCTTGTGAACCATTAATAATTATTATAAATATATTTTCAGATGTTTATCAACTCACTTAGCATTAATTATAAACAAAATAATTTTATATTTTTCTAATCAACAATAAACTTTTCAAGTAAAACATTTTACAATATATAAACTAAAATATTTATTAAAAATTCTTGTTATATTTTATCAGCCAAACTTACAAGATTCCAAACTTGATGGTACCACCCACTTGGAACAAAAATAATTTCTCCAGGTTCCTGAATGACATCTAAATACAAGACATCTAAATTAGATACTTCATTTTCTTTTAACATATGAGGTAAATGCTTTGAATTTTTTTGTAAAAGTTTTTCTTGCCCTGGAGCAAATAAAAGCCATCTTTTTCTGCCACAAATATTGGCAGACCAACTATATGATCCATACACATCCATATGCAATGGAGTCCTGATTAAGGGTAAAAATATTTATTAATTAGCTAATGCAGAAAGTTAAGTTATAATATTTTTTAAATGAATTAATAGTTACTATAAATAGGAATAATATTTTTTATCTGGCTCTTAAAAAATTTAATAGTATAAAAAGAAGGAATATTTCAATAAATATGAAAATACAATTTTAATTAATATAAGAATTTTCAAAAATAAAGCAGATATTTGAAAAAAAATGTTATTATAAATTGTAATATTAACCAAGAATATTTATCGTGTTGATTTTCTCTCTTAAAAATTGCAAGTATGTGAATGTTACAAAGAAATAGCATTTTAGATCAACATTCAATACTTTGAGTAACACTCTGTAAGTAAGTACTTCAAAGATATGATCACAGTTTTGTTAAAGCAGTTTGTTCAACAAATAAAACAACTTACTATTGCTCTATTTGTTGAACCAATTGCTTTAACAAAACTATAGTCATATGGTGAAATTTTATGATAAGTTTTAAAGATATCCATGAATGGTATATTTTCAGCTGTGGAATGTAAGCAAAACCATTTAATAATTTTCAAGTGGGACACATTTCTTATTTAATGACTTGGCCAATCAATAACACAGCATATTTCAAAAAAAAAAAAACTGTATGCTTTCATTCCAAAAAAACAAAAAATTCATAATTTGGGTAATAATTTTCTTCGAAAACTTAAACTGAAAGTTTTTTCCAATACCAAATAATTATTGCAATAGAATATGTAATACTTCTGCATGAATTTGGCATATTTCAAAATGCTTTCAGGAATCGCAGAAATACTTGTACTTCATATAAGGGTGATCAGAATTAAATAGCTAAAATTATGACTTCCTCAGCAAACTGCAAATGTTTCACAGTTTCTTGTTCCAAACATCTGTGCCACAGCTAGTGCACTGTGGATACATTCATGTCTGACAGCTGCAATTTGCTGTAAAGACCAACCTGCCCTGCTAAATCCAATCATCATAGCCCTAGCAAACTCGCCTGTCTGCTGAAAGCTGACTATATTGATGATGGTCTGGCATTTTCTGCAATTACATGCATCCTTTGTCACAAGAACAAAATTTCAACGATTATTTTCCAAGCAGCAAAAACTCAGCAAATATTGGCCACTCTGCCGATTCCTCATCTTATACCTTATCCTACCTGCGATGGAGAGTTGCTCATTTTACATTATTTGCATAACTTGATAAGGTGTGTTGACCCTGAAATTTGCCTAATTTTTCTGGCCACACTTTCTTGGTGTTGCCTTTTCAATGTTGAGCATGTATCTGTGGCAATCCCAGGTCAAGTATTGAGGAGTCTTGTGCTTAGTCCTTGCTTCTAAATAATGAAGATTACCAACCAGCAGCTACCACCTAATTGATAAACCGCATATTTGGGCTAGGTATAGAGTAGTGTAGGCCAGTGCACACAGAAAGACTAGATGTAATATCAAAAATAATAACTATTGAGAAATTAAAATATTTCTACTAAAAATATACTGGCTGAAGTTTTACAAACTTTATATCAGACTATGAAGTATTATTTTATTTCTGCTCATGCAGCACTATCATTTGATATGTTATTTTTAGCTCTAAATGTAATAAATGCAACATTTTTATTTTTTGTTCCCATTCAGCAAGCTACCACTTGGAAAAACTTTATACATAATTTTAAAAATACAAGTCGTAAAATTCTTGATTGGCCAAGGAAAACACAAAATAATTTTATATATTTTTTAAAGTTGATTGGGTGTAAACATTATGAGCTTTGCAAATTAATTTCTTTAGAAAACACAAAGTAATATGATGCATAGCAGGTAAGCATTTAGAATCATTATTTTATAATTACATTTACAATACAATTATTATTTTATTGTAAATGTAATTATAAAATAAGATGCAAAATCCAGCAATATCACAATGCAAGCTAAAATTTATGTACTACTAAAAATGATTTTTGCATAAAAAAGTATTAATACAAGTGTCTACACAATAATGCAAAAATTACAAAAAAAGGGAATAAGATTTAACTTACAAGAATAGCTAATTTGTTTTTCTAATATTATTAATAAGATTTCTAATAAGTCTAATTTCTAACTAGAAGTTAAAAAATACTTTATGAGAACTCTACAATTTTCTGCAACCATAGTTACTTATTATTCATGCATTCACAGATTATTATTAATGTAATGGTAATCTATTAATGAGAAATAACACTATAGTTTTACTACTCAAATAATTATATAATTTACAGTTTTACATCTCATAAATATTAAAATAGTCACACTTTTCTATTAAGCACCAAATTTACAATCTTGCTAGGCATTCTTAAAAAGTTAGCTTATTGTAATTTGAATAGAAATAAAGAAAAGATACTATCAAAAGTAAACATAAAGGCAGTGATTAATGTTATATTATAATTAAATTAATTACAGTTAAAAGTTCTTTGTTCTTTTATGTTTTAGTTTACTTAAAAATATATTTACAGTAATATATGAAATTACAGTTACTGAAATATGTTACTTTAAATGTATAAAATGTATTTTATGAAGCAGTTATTCTATGAAATGGGTTTGTTGATGTGACAAGTCAATGAGTAATATTTACAAAATCTACAAAAGGGAAGAGAATACTAATAATTAAGACAATCGGTTCCAAAAATGTGTTTATACTTAGCTTTTTAAATATTTGTTTAAAAACAAATAGCAAATAAATTATTCAAGTCATATAGAAAAAGAAATTTATTTGAAGATAAAAAACACAGAAATAAAATTCTGATGCAGGTAAAGTGAAAGTTTATCATTTATTTGATTTTCTAGCATGTAAAATAAAATGTCTAAATTTATAGAAAGTTTAAAATGAGAACAGATAAAATGGATGTGACTGATAATATTGCACTAACATATGAATGAATTACATTAAAAATAAAAGCAATTTTTAATACCAAAGAAAAAAATTAGTTTTTAAATATTTATATGTATATAGGTATAAATCAAGTTGATAGATAGTAAGTTGTTCGAAGAATTTTAATTGCACTACCAAGTTCCTTTTGGACCCATATAAACAAATTGGAAGTCATCATTTTCATTCATGCAGTATTCATTCAGCCAGTCTTCACAAAAATATTTTGGGGTGGAATATGCTTTGTATTTGGGATAAGCTCTGAAAAAAAATATAATACATTAAATCTGCTAAGCATGTTCATATTATACATATATGTAAGTTAATACTTCAAGGTTAATTAACAAAATTTAGAGAAAAGATAAAATAAATTCACTTAGAATATTTCATGACAGCAATTTTCTTAAATGATTGATATTACTTTTCATTAGTGTTCATTTAAAATTTAATTCATTCCTATGACAATAAAAGAAATATACGCTGATATAATAAAATAAATGTATAAGTATTTTGTGTTTGATTCAGATGAGAACACTAAATGAGATATTCGAAGCCCCAAAGAAAACTATCAAAAAAATTTCATACTCAAATGATACATTAATATTTGGAATTTGAATTTAAATATTGATTCAGGATCTCAAAAAATCCAATAACATCAAAACATATAATAGTTTCAACTGTTTATCTAGACTTGCATTGAGTTATTAAAAAAAATCTATATCAAAGAAAGCTTTTTTAGTAATATGGTATATGACATATTTTCAGCTTAAATATAATGCATGTATTCATTTTAGGCTGACAATAAAAATAAAAGAAATTTTATAAATAAATATAATTATCATAAAAAGTGGAATATTTGCAAAAATATTCATAAAAATTTACTAAAAAGCTGATAAAATTCAAATATATTTTACTCTAAAATATCAGTTTAACTGTAAATATTTCATTCTTTACATTCATAATAAAAGTAATATTCTTGTGTGTAAATTTTTCTAGAGCTGAATGTAAATTAATTGTGTAACCGATATTTAAATTCAAAATTTATCATTTTTATTAAATTATTCTTGTAACAAATTATTTATTTATTAGTATTTTCACTGCATATAATTTCACAAAGAAATTTTGTCACACAATACATATTTTTATTATGTTTCAGAAATTGCAGTTATATATATAGTCAATCTTTCATAAAAATCAAAAACTTTTAATGGGAAAAAACTTACAATCTTTATTTTTAATAGATGAACAAATCTAGTCGCTATACAAATTATATTGAGAATGTGATTACCTTATTAAGGTAATCTTTTCATGGTTTTCACAATACTAAACATTTTTCATTTCTTGGACTTTCCTGAATGTTATGTTCAAAGCTTATAGCTTTTAAGACTATATTAAATGAGTTTATACCATATGTTTTACATAAATCTCTTTTAGTTTGATTTGTTTATAACTCTGATCATTTTTTACTATTGCATTCTATGATCATCATGACTATTAAAGAGAGACCTATTAATTTAAAGTGGATTCCAAATTATTATTAACATTTATGTTAGAGGATGCACTCAAGACAAAATATGAACCATATATACACACACACACACACACACACACACACACATATATATATATATATATATTTATATCATATATATCAATGTCATTATTTTAATCAATTAGCTCTTTTTTAACTCAACTACACAATAATCGAATCCATGAACTATTGATGTGAAAATCATTTAGTTGCCTTAACAGGCAAAAATTTCTAAATCATGGATGTTTTTATTCTGGAAAACCCAGTTTTGATTAAATTTGGTATCTGTGTATAACTTGCAAACAAAGCCAAACTTGCTATAGGCCTCAGATGAATAAGAACAAAAACTTTTGAAATAAATATGTACACAAAAAATGTTATATATTCTTTAAGAAAAGTGTAGTTCTAAAATATATTATGATTTTATAAAAAAATGGACTAGAAACAAATATTTTCAAATGTAAAGTAAATCAAATAGTACCTATTTGTGCAGGCATTTTGGAAAAAATGAAGCAGCTGGGAAATATTGAAATGAATGACAAATTTTTAGTCTTAGAAAAAGCATTTTTACTTTTATTAATTTTAATTAATACAATATAACTATGATTACAGTATAAATTGATACAAGCACATTGATTACAGTATAAATCAAAGAAAAATGCATCATGATGTACAAATGAATACTTCATAAAAGCTTGGCTTCGATATATCATAAAAATGAAACTACTTTGGATTTTGGGAAATAAGCGAAAGTAATTCAAGAAATTGTTACTATAATTAAATCAGAAAAGACTACAGTGGCAAGTAAAATTTTCATTATAATTACCAGACACAAGCTGCTCTAAAAACTTTATTTATTTAAAATTAGATCTAAAATTGTTCTACAATGCAGAGAAATCTTTCAAGAGAATTGCCAACCAAGAAATAAAATTGTTATCTGCATTCCAGAATATAAAAGAAGGTAATGTAAGAGTAGATGAACTAGAACAAGAATTTTCCTTTAATCCAATAAGTGAAAATTTTACATTTATGCTGTAAAAAGAGTTTTATGTTGTAAAAAAAAAAGATTACGAAAACAGCCCTCTTTAAATCAGAAAGGCAAAATATGAAAAACACTTGGCTAAATTCCACTGAACAAAATCAAACTAAAAGTTATAATTACCAAATCAATAGCAAACATTGCTTTTTAATTTCTTAAATACTTAAGATTGAAAATACAAACATTTGTGGGGTTCACTACAGGGCACTAGCCTTTCAGAAAGCATCCTAATACAATTGAATTTTTTAATAAACCCTATATAAGAATGAAAATAGAAGTGTTATTTAACAGTATGTTTTTGCCTAACTAGACTAAATATTTTCAATACTTAAGAGTTACAGTTTAACTCCATTAAGAGGTTGTTAGACTTTATGAACAGAGTAAGTGACCCAAACAAATAGAACTAAGAAATTTTGACAAGGGAACATTAGGCACAATATGCTACTCTAAAAAAGAGGTAATTCAATCAAATTAAAATTAATTTAAAATTAAAATTAATTATAAATTAATTTGATGTTTTCAATAATTTCAACTTAAAATTTCAAAAATAATAAGGTTTCAATGATAGATCTGTTCTATAAATCACTTTTTTTCTTCAAGAGTAAATATTTTTTTCCTAATATGCTTCCAAGAGGATTTTACAAAAAGCACTCCCACAATTTTTTTAGTAAGAATAAATAAAGATCTTTACATTGTTCACAAATGTCATTAGATGTGTTTAGATAAAAAAAAAGCATCACTATTATTTGAAACATTTAGTATCTTTATGAAAATTAATATGAGAAGTTTAAAAAAGAAACAACAAAATAAAGAGTTTCAATAAAAAATTGTTGATTTACAATTTTGTTATAAATAATAGGTGAAAATCAACAAAAGCACAAATATATTCAAAACATCTCTGCCTGCATTCAAATTTATAACAATCTGAATAGTTGTAAAAAATTGAGAAATATGATTTTTAAATTTGCTTTATATGAAAATAACTATTTAATAAATATAAAATAGTTACAAATTACAAAAAATATTTAATTTTAAGGAAAAAATTCCACAAAGCTCAAGCACAAACTTTCACAATTTATAACTGATAATGCTATAAAATATAATTAATTCTTTAAATGAAATGATTGTATTAGAAATTTCTCCCCCAAATTAGGGAGATTATAGATCACTCTTAGAAATGTTTTTCTTTACCAATATGAAAAAAAGTGACATTTACAAACAAAAACAATGAAAATAATGAGTATAAACTTGAACAAAAATTGTTAATATTTATAATTTTTGATTTGATTCTTAAAGATAATGAATAAAATAGGAAAAGTCACTGTTACCTATTAAAATGCCAGTCTTTTAAATAAAACAGGGTTTCATTATCAGATTTTGTTGAATTAGTTTGCATATGTTGTTCAATATAATTTTTGAATGACATATTCTTTCTATCGCAACAGCTAAAATCTTTATCATCACAAACTACAACAGGTACAATGGAAGAACCTGTAATATAAAAAATGTTTAAAAAAAGCAAACTTATGAACAAACAAACAAATAAATAAATAAAATTAATTTAAAGTTATAGCAAAAAAATTCAGATCAGGTATTATGTATTTCTTATTACATACATAAAATTTTAAGCATTATTATATAATTATAATTTTTTTAATGTAAAGTATATGATTATTTTGCAACATCATACCCTTCTGTAAAAGTACAATGAACTTATGAAAGATTGACCATTTTATTAGTACACTCCTATTGAAGAAATTAAACATCCTACCTCTAGTAAACTCATATTTTCATAAAACACAAAGAATAAAGTAAAATTAAAAATTTATAAGGCCACTTCATACATGGGATAGTAACATTTTGAAAGAATCTCAAATATTTGAGGAAATAAAAGGAAGTGACTGTAGAAAACTAAAATAAGTCTCTTTCTAGCTGTTTGCCAATGACTAGGATTGAACTCGAGACCTACTGTTTTTGATAATGCAGTTTTACTCTGGTAAAACTGTATAACTGAACAGAGGACATATTTTTATTACAAAAATTAATACGCATTGGAAGCAAATAAAAAAGATTAATTAAATATGAGTACTACTTATTATTAAATATGAGTTGACAAGAACAAAAGTATTTTCATAGAATTTTGATTAGAAAATAGTTAAGAACATCAAGTTCAATACTTTATTATGCAAAACTTCATAACAATATAATGATCATTGATTAATAATTCAATTATTATTGTTCATAAAGTTTTGTAAATAAAATGTTAATAGTTTTCAAGCAAATAATTCTGAACCACTTGATTTTAATTCCATTCAAAATATGGCTAATCATGAAGATTTTTACAAGAAATAAAAAAATTTAAATCAAAGCCAAAATGTGGTTTTATTCGTGATAAATTAACTTTTAAAATGATATTTTATCACCAAACTTTTTATGAAATAGTCACTTAAAAATAAATTATTTTATTCATTTTTAAGTTTTACAAAGAAGAAATTTTACATACATACATAATAGGAAATTTCTGTGATTTCAAAATATTTGTGAATTTGTTCATTATCTGCCACATTTCTAGTTGAATAAAATATGACACATTACCAACTTAATTGGAATCTTATCAAGCTGAGTATGATTGAAAGTCCTTTAGTAAAGGCAAAACACAAAAAATACTTTAAAAAGATAGTTTATAAAGCATTTGGCTCTCTTATTAATTGCTATGCAGAATATGTCAATCACACATAGAATATGTTAATCAAATAAAATAATTAATTTTGCATTTGAAACAGTTTTAATTTAAATGAATTGCATTTTTGGTGATTCTTTAAATGTATGTATTTGTGCAGTAGGTATATACCTGCTCCACAAATAGTCACATTGAATTTTAAAGTTTTTTACACATTTATCAAAGATGCTTATTAGTTATAATATAAAAAATTATCTCTACATAACAAATTTTTGAATAATATTTTTAAACAGAAATTTTTAAACCATTATATTACATCACTTCACCGTTTTTTGGTTACTTTAATTTGTAGCAACATATTTTATAAAATTATTGGTTAATTTATCAGAAATATTTGAAGATTATTGACAAGTTTGAACTACACGTATACAGTTTATAAATTCTATGTCTGAAATCTTTTCTTTCTTCTTTTTTTGGAAAAAAAACACTTATATGTATATTTAAAATGTTTGAATTTGAAAAGAAACTTGACATATAAGTTTCATCAAATCCAGGAGAAAGAGGTAAAAAATAAAGTAATAATAGCTAACAATTACCCTCTGTTTGGCAGATTTTTTTACATATTTTTTATATCATTTCAAGGTTTATTACAAGATTGAAAAATCTAATAGCAGCAAAAACTGCATCGAATATATGTTTCAAAAGTAAAGCACTTTTTTATTTACTCATCAATGCATAAGGTACATTTTATTTTTAAAAATGTTTATATCATTTTAAAAATTATTAAAAAATAAAAAAGAATAGAGTTTATTAAATATTTTTCTGGATTTCTCATGGTAGTGGATCAGGTCTTTTCTTCTTAAATTGATCACTCTTGGCGATAAGGTAGATCCAAATGAAAACTTTTCATCATTTGTGAGTTTTTAAGTGTGTCTTTAAAAATTTTAACCAGAACAATAGCTTTCTTTTTATGCTATATGAAACAGCAATTTATAACAGTTTAAGTGCTTGAAAAATCTTAATAAATAACTTTACCAAACTTTATAATATACCATTAAATTAAATTTAATGGATAATAGTGTTTTTCATAATACACACCAAATTCATTAGAAAGATAGTTAAAATTCGGTTGTCCATCAGACTTCACCCATTCTCTTAAACTTTTCCAATCGACTGTTACTTCTGACGAAAAAATGCAAGGTTTATTTGGCTGCATATAATTTTTCACGAAAGAATGATACGATTCAGAAAATAAGCGAGATATTTCTTTAGTCATTGAGGATGACCATGTTTCTGAATCATAGAAATTTTCACTTGATGTTAGGTCAAATAAACTTTCAGATATTTCACACATAATAATAGGAATAGGGAAACTATTTTGAGTAATGACCAATATGATATTGAAATAAAATATTTAATAGAAGGAATGTTTTCTAAGTCATCTTAAAATAAAATTTTGAAGAATAGCCGATATAATATTGAAATTGAATATTTTGTAGTAGTAATGTTTTCTTAAGTTCTTATTCAGCAGGTTGGTTTAATAATGTAAAATGTAAAAATGTTAAATTCAAAACTATATCGATACACTTCTGTCTGTCTATTATTGTGTCTGATGACTAAAGTTGCTACATAAATGCCAACCAAAATGTAATCTTTGAATTACAGTTCAATGAGAAAGGCAAAGTACTGAGCTGGCATTTCCTCATACAACGCATCAATTAAACGGTTACGCAAACCATAGAGCTCTTTTCATTTTAACTGTTTCGGTCTAGTTTTGATTTAAGGTGTGTAGCCTACTCAGCCATGTACCTCTTTTGGAATTACCTGGAATTAAGCCTAATATTTCTTCATAAAACTTGATTTTTTCCAAGTGGAGTCCCCATTGCTGCCTAGTTGCCTGCCCTTCGAGGTGTCCCTCTAACCAAGAATCTTTCTGTTGAGCATAACAAAATTTTACATAATCTTGCAATCAGTTACAACTTTCTTCCATATATACAATCTTCCAAATACAAAAATAAGTTTTCTTGGTTACCATACAATTGATAATAAAAATTATTTACATAAATGGGTTTGCACCCCCAGTTGGGAATAATTCACATGATGCTGCTTGACAGAAAATATTTATATATTATTTACTCATCCATATAAAGAATTAGTAAAGAAAATTTATAAATAATTTATTTATAATTTTAGTTGTTATTTATTATTTTTCATAATGGTTGATAAATGTTGATTATGAAACACACATTTAGTGATCACCCACCAAAGTGTTATACACTCATGAAAATCCGCATTTTGGATTCACCGGGGGGAGGGATTGTTTACAAATTGCGTAGTTCACATTTTAAATTTTATCATTCTTTACTTTACTTTGGCTCAATTTTCTACCGTTGGTTTCAATCTTAATACCGACCTCGGTCTATGGAAATTATTTAATTCATAAGGACTATATCTTTCTATTTTTTTAACTTCTGAATTGGGTAGTTTTTCCATATTTTTGTAGAATTTTAGTGCCTTATTCTTTATAAACTTAGCGAGCATAAGCATGTCAATACTTTTCCTTATTAGGATACTTCTGTAATAATATTCAGCATCTGTTACAAGTCTTAATATTTTGTTTTTGTTGAGTTTCGAGGAATTTCATTGTGGAGTCATAAGTGCCCCCCCTCCAAATAGATCCGGCATATGTCATCATCGGTCTTATATATGATTTGTACACTATTATTTGTACACAATTTATTTGTCAGATAATCAGATTATGATTTGTACACAATTTATTTTTAATATTTAATTTTCAGTTTCTTGCCAGAAGTGGGTACAATTTTCGGATTGCTCCCGATGATTTACGCTTGATATTAGTAACATGGGGTTTCTATGTTAACTTTTTATCCAATATTATTCCTAAGTAGGTTACCTGTGAGCTCCAGGGTATTTCACAATCATGTATTTTACAGTTTTACACGGTGCTCTTCTCCTAGTAAATAGTGCCGCAGTTGATTTGCTGGGGTTTATTTTTTATTTTCCATAGTTTTAATCAGCTTTCAATCTGGTTAATATGGTTAGAAAGATAATTGCAAAACCAAGATAATTGCAAAACTGCCAAAAATCTGTAGTGAACTGGAGCCTAAAGAGGTCCTGAGAAAAATCGAGGCACAGAACGGTGGGGTCACTCCAACGGAGTGGAACGTTCTTAACATCAAGAACGACCCATCTGGGTGGACCATCGTTCTTAGTGTGCCTAAACTAGATGCTGGCACACTTGGTATAAAGGGATATACGTTTCACATCGGACTACACCAAGTGCAGGCTAAAGTACTTGACAATCCCGCTACTGCTGATGGTGATGAAGGTAGTTCAAGCCTATCTCTACCACAGTGGTACCACTAACCTCAGTAAGAAATTTCTTGCTGGGGATATACACCTGGCCCTGATTCAGGAAACCTGGCTGGTTAGGGGAAGAATCAATGGCCTCAAAGGAACTAAAGGTAAGCTTATCTATTGTACCAATAGCAAATCTAGAACTTGCATACTCTTACATAAAAACATTGAGGTTTTATCCCTCTCTGAATTTATTCTTAGGGACCTGACAGCTGTGAAAGTCAGAGTCAAAATAGAGGGAGGGGACAGAGAAATTGTTTTTGGCTCTGTGTACCTGCCCTATGAAGAGAAGGCTCCACCTGACCATTCTCTGCAGAAGCTCATGAACTTTTGCAGAGACAACAACTTACAGGTAGTCCTAGAACTAGACTGTAATGCTTAACATGTTGTCTGGGGAAGTACGGACACAAAGGTGAGTGCCTTTTAGAATTCACTCTAAAATACTCTAAAATAGAATTCACTCTAAAATAAAACACTCACAATAAGATATTCTAAATGAGGGCAACGAACCAACTTTCATTGCTTCTAATCGATCTGAAATAATTGACATTAATATAGCGACAACGCTAATTAGTAAAAATATCAAAAATTGGAAAGTAGATGGCAGACCTTCTGGCTCAGACCATCAAAACATCCATTTTGAAATCCACTCTAATGTGTGTCTGGATCACATATTCAGAGACCCAGTTAGGACTGACTGGAAGAAATTCCAGGAGGAAGTGATTGGGTTGGTTAAGCTCGAGAACAGACCTATTAGAGACAACTACGATCTAGAAGTTACAGCAGACCTTCTGCAGAGTAGTATTCTAGATTCTTATCATAATAATTGCCCTATTCGCACTAGAAGAGCTAAACTCCAATGTCCTTGGTGAAATGACTCTCTAGCAGCCGAAAGGGCAAATGTTAGGAAACTTTTCAATAAAGCAAAAAAAATGTTGAATGGGAGAACTATAAAACGGCCTTCACTAATTACAACAAACGTGTTAGGAAAAGCAAAATTAACTCTTGGAGGAAGTTCTGTGAAGAGATAGATTATATTTCTGAAGGAGCTTGACTCCAAAAACTCCTCAAAAGGGATGAACGTATCTTGGTTGGAACCTTAAAGAACGAGGAGGGTAATTTTGCTGTTTCCGGGAAAGAGGTTATGGAAATTATGACCAAAACCCTCTTTCCAGGAGCTAGAGATATTTATAGCAACGAAGGGGAGCACTGCATTGGCTCTTTGCAAAGAGTCAATAGCGATCAATGGACCATCGCTAAAAATATCGTAAACTACAACATAGTTAAATAGGAAATCTTTGCTTTTAAGCCTGTAAAAAGCCCAGGGCCTGATGGAATTATGCCCATCATAATCCAGAAGGCAGAGGAGGTTATCATACCAGTGCTAACTAGAATTTACAGAGCTAGCTTAGCACTGGGTTACATGCCAAAGATATGATTGGTATGAATATGGCAGAAGACTAGGATTGCTTTCATTCCTAAATCTGGCAAGGAAACCTATGGCCAGGCCAAGTCTTACAGACCAATCAGTCTTTCTTCATTCTTTCTTAAAATTATGAAGAAAATCATAGATCGGCATATTAGGGAATACATGGGTAGTAATATTCCCTTGCATGCTCTTCAATTTGCCTATCAACCCGGCAAATCTACTGAAACTGCTTTACATCAGCTAGTTTCCAAGATTGAAATCACCCTGGATCAAAAAGAAATTGCCTTGGTAACTTTCCTCGACATCCAAGGTGCCTTTGATAACATTTCCCATCTATCCATCCTCAATGAACTTAGAGGGGCAAGGATTAATCAGACCCTGTGTGCTGGGATTGCGTCCTTGTTTTCGGATAGATGTATACAAATGAACATCTTCGGTGAATCATTTGAAAAAAAGACTACTAGGAGTTGTCCTCAAGGAGGTGTTCTCTCACCATTACTTTAGAACCTAGTTGTAAATAGCGTTATAAAATATCGAAATTGTAGGGGCTATTATACGTAAGGATATGCTGATGACATTGTCATCCTTATCCTTGGCAAAGATTTCGACATAACTTGTCATCTCATGAAGGATGCTCTAAGTTATGTAGGTCAATGGTGCATGGATAGGGACCTGATGGTTAATCCTCAGAAAACCTACCTTGTACCTTTTACACGCAAAAAGAAACGGAAAGGTTTTTTCATACCAAGACTTTTTGATGTTGAAATCAATGTGGCTTCAGAGGTGAAGTATCTGGGCATCTATTTAGACCAGAAACTCACCTGGAATAAGCACATTGATGATAAAATTAACCGAGCAAAGAAAAGCCTTATTATTTGCAGGCGAATGCTTGGTAAAAACTAGGGTCTACATTCAAAACTGATGTTGTGGATGTACACAGCTATTGTCAGGCCCATTCTCACATATGCCAGTGTGATCTGGTGGCGTAAGGTGGAACAGAAGACTGTGACTGACAGACTAGGTGGTCTACAAAGACTGGCCTGTCTCTGCATCACAGGAGCAATGCCCACCGCGCCAACCAGAACATTGGAGGTTATGTTGGATCCGACTCCCTTAGACATCTTCATCTGCAGCACTGCCAAAATAACTGCATACAGAATGAAGCTGCAAAACCAATGGTATGATCAACCTGTTGCCAAAGGGCACAAAGGGTTACCGGGAAACTACTTTCCAGATACCCTCGGACATCATGGAAAAGTCATATATGTTTGAAAGGACATTTGAAATAGTTTTTCCAACTAAAGATGAATGGAACAATAACATGTTTGAAACTAAAATAGGAGATCTAATCTGGTACACAGATGGATCATTGAAAAACAACCTCTCAGGACTGGGAGTATGTTGGGTGTCACCAAGAACCAGCCTATTTGTAAGCCTTGGGAGGTACGCTACGGTCTTCCAGACAGAAGTTTTGGCCATTATCCACTTTTAGCGACTTAATATGAGGAGGGGCTACCACGGTAAGCGGATTCTCATTTTTAGTGATAGTCAAGCCGCTTTAAAAGCGCTCAATTCTTTCGAAATCAAATCTAAAATGATTTTGGAATGTAGAAACCCTCTTACAGAACTGACAATTGGAAACAAGGTGATCCTTGTATGGGTGCCAGGGCACAAAGGTATCGAAGGTAATGAAATAGCTGATGAACTTGCTAAACAAGAATTTTCTTTTGCTCCCATCGGTGCAGAACCTTTTTGTGGGATCAATTTGAAGACTGCAAAAACCAGTGTTCTTAGATGGGAAAAACGGATGATGTATGAAGCTTGGCTCAACACTCCTGGTCAAACCTACGCTAAAAGTATGATCTGTGGATCATCAGCGAGGATTGTCTCTGAAATTCTAAGATGCTCTAGGCAGAAGATACCTTTAATCGTAGGCTTCATAACTTGGCACTACTATTTCAGAAAACACCTTCATAAAATGGGACTGTTTCAACAAGATCCTATTTGCAGGAAATGTCATACGCAACAGGAAACGGCCAAGCATATCATTTATGAATGCGAGGCCCTTGCCCTCCCTAGATTAACTTCTTTAAGCATCATCTATACTAGAGAGTTACACCTAGACTCCATTAAAGGGTTATTGGACTTTATTAATAAAGTGGGTGACCCGAGCAACTGGAACTAAGAAACATTGGATTTGGAGTTAGTGGTACAAAATGCTGATAAAAGCAGAGGAGCCCAATGACATTCAAACCCAACTCTAAGAAGAAGAAGAAGAGGAAGTCTTTTGGAACACTTTATTCGTAAAAAATAATTCAGTGGTTTTTGACAACAAAGGTCTTAATGATATCTACAAGCAACGCGAAATTATTATGTTCCCAATAAAAGAGATGCATATTAAAAGAGTAATAAAATATTTTCAATTGCTTTAGACAGGATCATTGGCAAATAATATTTTCGTTCAACGCTCTACACGAAACCAGAAAATTTCTTATAGATTAACTGATAAAATCACAATTTCTTTTAATTCCAGTGACAGGCAAAAATTTTAAAGTAGCATAGTACAAAACAGTATGAAATGAAAGATAAAATTTTCACGGAAATTAGCCTAGCACATTAAGTAAAATATTAAAAGCTTCCCTTTTAATTTTCAATTATACAGATTGATTAATCTAAAATTATTGTTTTCTTTTTATAAAATTTTTTTGGGGTTCATTGCATACTCGAAACGAAGGATCTTCAAATTTTGCTTTTAAACGCCAATGAAATTTTTTTAATTTTAAATGTCTCTCCATAAATTACATTTTTCAAGAAGATTTTTAGTAAATTGGGGTGAAGAAAAGAATAAAACTCTCCCCAACATACACTCATGCTGTTTGCATGAAGGCAATAGACATCAAAAGTTCTTGGTATAATATTTTAAGTTTTGAAAAGAACTTTGCTCTACCTTTTTATCAAAAGTCGATGTGCAAAAAAATAAAAGAAAACGACGAGTCTTTGGAAATTCGAGAAAAATGTGAAAAATAATTTCGATAAATTTCGTCTATACAGACATTCCAGAGTGATGTCATGTTCTTGTACACACTGTATATCTCAATTTACAATGTCTCTCCTATAATTCGTATGGCGAAATATAAATTATTCAATTCACAGTGCAATCTTCGTAAAATTGGAAAGTGTTATTAAGATAAACCTTTCAATTTTCTTTTTTATTGTGTAAAAAAAATAATATATGCTCCGAATGTGTGGAATAAAAAAGCTCGAAACATATAATAAAAATATATAAAATAAAATGTTAATAAATGTATAAAAGCACGTGACTCAAAAAATAAAGTAAAATTACCAAGCACCTTTATATCTAAACTTTTATATCTCCATTCTATCCTATTTGTCGAAAAGAAGTTATCACATCAAAGAGCTTTTATATGTATATATATTAGGTTGGGGAAAAAGAAATCCATTATTTTTATATGAACTTCAGGACTTTATTTAACATGCTTCGGATTGTCCGATTTGGGTCAAATATGCACCGTTTTGTTGTATGATTTGTTGCCATTTTAAAGGTAACTTCATAATGCCTCTCTCATAGAAGTCCTGGTCTCTATTTGCAAAAAACTCTAGTAGTCGATTTTCACAATCCTCCCTAGATGCCAATTTTTTATCATTAAAGAAATTTTGCAATGCAAGAAAAAGATGATAATCGCTTGGTGCCAAGTCCGGACTGTATGGCGGATGCATTAAAACTTCCCAACCAAGCTCCCGAAGTTTCTGGCGAGTCACTGTAGATGTGTGTGGCCTAGCGTTGTCCTGGTGGAACACGACACCTCTCCTGTTGGCCAATTCTGGCCGTTTCTGGTCAATCGCTATCTTCAAACGGTCCAGTTGTTGACAGTAGAGATCAGAATTTAGCGTTTGGCCATATGGAAGCAACTCATAATAAATAATCCCCTTCCAGTCCCACCAAATGCATAGCAGAACCTTCCTGGCCGTTAGTCCTGGTTTGGCCACCGTTTGAGGTGCTTCACCGCTCTTTGACCACGATCGTTTTCGCACAGGGTTATCGTATGTGATCCATTTCTCATCTCCAGTCACCATCCGTTTAAGAAATGGGTCTATCTCATTCCGTTTGGCCAAGGCTTCGTAGATGGAAATTCGATCCATCATGTTTTTTTCTGTTAATTGGTGTGGCACCCATACATCGAGCTTCTTTTGAATCCAGCTTTGCGTAAATGGTTTAAAACAGTTTTATGGTCAATTTTTATCTCCTGGGCGATGTTACGACTGCTAACATGCCGGTCAACTTTGATCATTTCTCCGATTTTATCGACATTTTCGACAACCGGCTTACCTGTGCGAGGTGCATCTTTAACATCAAAAATTCCTGAACGGAATCTACGAAACCAAAATTGCACATAATTGGTATCGAAACCATGAACACCATTCACAATTTTAGCCGCCTGGCTAGCATTTTCGCCTTTGTCAAAGAAAAACTGTAAAATGTACCGAATTTTCTCTTTGTTCACTTCCATTTTTAACACCCTGTAACTCACAACTGAATGCACCAAACAAAAAACAGCAAAAGAATTTTTTTACTGCGAAATCTCACCTTTCCAACGAGCATAAATCTGATATTGTTTGATCGATACTTTACGAGAAATCTATCAGTAAAGCCATCTGCCGAAAAAATAATGGATTTCTTTTTCCCCAACCTATATATATATATATATATATATATATATATATATATATATATATATATATATATATATATATATATATATATATATATATATATATATATATATATATATATATAACTTTGAACAGTAAAGTACAGAGATGTACTTTTGCTGTTGGAAATTATGTAAATAAAAGAAGTACAATATAATTTATGCCAAGTTTCCTTCTTTGTAAGAAATATCATTTCTCAAAATAATATAATCAAATTTATTCTGAATTAAGAAACTTAACTGCACAGGTGAATTTCTCCATAGGTGAACGACTTAGGGAGAGATAAAATTCGCTCTTCAACGACGAGGTTGAAAAAATGATTTAGTTTTGAGGTAAATATTATGATGTTGATATAATATGATGATAAATTTATCTTCTTGGTTTTTATTGCTGAATCGAAGGGAGGGGGTTTGCATATAACTATCTTCAAGTATTCTCCAATGTAGAATTTCGTAAAATATTTTTGGTAAGTTTCCTGTTCCGAATATTAACTCTTTGTTATAATACTGGTTAAAAGAAGTCCAAAGCCAAATTGTCCTCTACAACTTTACCTTTTGCTAAGCCGCTCAGAATACAAGAGTTTATACACTAAAAGGAGAATAACGATGTAACGAATTTTGAGCTCCAGTGGCTCAGTAGCTTTACTCCGCTTCCCGTAAAGATCAGCAAAGTGAAGCATCATTTGCGGCGGGCAGAGAACGAGAGGGTGACCACGTACACTCCCTCACAGGGTTGCTGGAGTTCCATGAGTTGATGACGTGTACACGCTGATTTGTGACATCCAAAGTTTTTGCTGTTAGGGCGTGGATGTGGAGAGGAGAGTTCCAGCTCAGGAATAACCTCGTCACCTGTCTGGGGTTCAAATTAGGAGGCACTTGGTGATGGGCGAGTATTCCAAACTCGTTAACCTAAAGGTACAGTTCAGGGCTTGCACGCGTGCACCGCTATGGATTTATGGGAAGAATTTTTATCACAAGAGAAAGAAAAGAAAAAAAATTAAGTTTTGGTTTTCTATGGTATGATGATATTAAGTTCCAATACTCTTTCAAAAATTTTCAAAGTGAGTCATTTTAATTTAATGGTAGGAAAAGGGTTCTCTCGGTGCTTATACCTATTAAATATTTTGCGTATGGTTAAGGACTTAATATTTAATGATATATTTTTTAAAAAGTATTGATTTCTCTTTATCCCTTGACAATCCATTCGCTTTTCTGTATGTTTGTGAAATATCATTTATTCAACCAGATCCTAGTGATTTCGAAAACGAATAGGAACACAGTCCCGAGCAAAGTGCAGCATTTTCGGGGATTAAATCGCTATTTTACATCTATGATTCCTTATTTATGGTAACAAGAGAGGATATTTTCTTTACTCTCAACATTTTAGCTGCCTACATTTTTTCTAATGATGGTTCCACTAATGATGGAGGTACCACAGACTGTTATCGTTAGGAGCACAGACTTGTGTACTTATGATTTTTGCTACTGGAACATCTTTTTGATGCTTGCCTAGTACTACGATCTCTTCTGGGTATTTAGTATGCTAATTTATATGCAACATAACACTATTCATGATTAATTGCGACGTTGCGGGGTTGATATCTGCCGTCTTTTTATTCAGATGCATTTTTTCTTTTATTAAGCTATATGTTAGCTCTTAAAGTAGAAAATTTAAAATTGATGATAGAAAATCTGGCAATCATGATTACAAATTCTGCTTTTGTTTATTTGGTTTATTGTTATGTTTTTATTTTTTTAGTCAGTGATTTCATGTTTATTATTATGATGCTAAAATTTCATTTTAAAATAATGTCGTAAAATTACATATGGATAAAGAATTTGCTGTGGATATTATCTCTGAAAAAGAATATAAGAATTACTGCTTTTATTTGAGGAATACTGTGGCGTTTACACTATTTAAACGGTGTCAACAACCAACAGTTATATACTTATGATATTATGTTTATTAATTATTAATTCTTTATTCATTATTTACATTTTATCTAATCTTTCATTTGGAAGAAATGTATTATGAATAATGTAAGTTGCTTATTTTTTTATCTTATTAATTTTATATTTTCTCTGTAGTAAAAGTTAATTAATACAATTTGCATTGTTTTTATTATCATCAAATATGATTTTCGTATTAGTTATCTACAAGATAAAGTAGCGTTTTGTTGAAATTTTTAAAAATTTATTTTAATAAATTATTTGTTCATTCTTCAGATATTTTCGCAAAGTAATTTATTTTTCAAAATCTATTATTACTAAATGAATTGTAAAACTTTCTCATACAATTTTTAATGAGGATATTTCTGTATCATTTAAAATTTTTTTTCTATTATCATATAATAATTTTCATCTTATTTTGTTTTGTGTATCTGTGAAAATCAGAGAATATGTATTTAAAACAAGTTTGGATAGTTAAAATACGAATGAAACATAATTAAAAATTATATAGAAAAACATCTGAGTAATTCATTACATTATTTGTGGAATAAAATAACATTTTTACTTTCTTATAACATTTGAGTTTCCAGCTATTTTAAACTTTTTATTTTATTTGTGAAAATGTATTTTAAAAATAAATTAATCTAATACATAACTTTATAATTATTTATTTTACATTATTTTGTATTAATACAATTTCAGCAATAATAAATTTTATTTTGCATTTAATTTGAAATTGTTGTTTATCGATTATTTTTAAAATATTTCATATTTCTGAAGGATTTAGTTACCAACTTTTGTTAGTATTTACAATTGACCATGTTTCTTAAATTAATGTGAGATATAGTAATGCTATTTATGCGTATGTATAAACCATGATAAAATATCCTAAAACATGTTGTGATAAAGTTATCTATTTTTTACAATTAAATGTTAAATATTTAAGTAATTCAATGATTTCTTATTCATTTACAATTCAGCATTTTTTGTATTCGTTGATGTATTGAAGCATGTAGTAAAGACATTTTTTTTCTTATTCATTCACATACAAAAATTTATTCCTTACTAAATTCATTATTTCATTTGAAATTGATTAAGATCGAAATACAATGCTCAGTATTCATTTATAGGGAAGAAAACATTCTTTGTTTAATCAAGTATACTTAAAATTTAGTTCTTATGAAAGTTTAAAAGAAAGTATGAATGTATTATAGATTTATATTCCTTCAAACTTATACAAATTTTTAAAATTAATATGTTTGTAAACTTATAAATTAAAATGTGTATGACTTTTTAGAGCAAAAATTATGGAATAATTCAAGTTTACCTCTATAATTTGTTTTATAAAGTTTAGTCTATTTTTTTCATTAAAATCTGAAAGTGAAAGTGTTTTTAATGCTTTTGAAAAATCAATATTCATATCATCAAATTGATAACAACTTGATTCTGATATCCCATCAAGTAGAGTTAATAAACAATAGATGATAGACAAAAATGTTTTGATTCCTTTTATGTATAAATACTTTGTAGATTTTTACCCAACAGCACTGCAACATGTGAATATGTTAAGTGTTAAAAATCTTCAATAGTTTTGTGTGTGATTTTCTGTTATAATTTGTTTTAATAATAAATTCTAACAAATCTGGCCCACATTATTAAAAATATTTTGTTATTTTTTTCTTATTTAAAGCTGATGTTGGCCATAATCTTCTAACATTATGTTAAGATTACAAATCAACTTTAAGTAATTAAAAATTATTAGCCTGCATATTCTAATAAATAATAATAATTTTTTTTTTGCCATTTGATTGCCATCATTTAATTAATTTTTTTCATAAGTGTATGCATTTTATATTCTAAATATTAACTGTATTTTAATTTGGTTGATAAGTTGCTAACTAGTTCACAAAGTTCACATTATTAGTTCATAAAGTAAGCATTTTTGATTATTACTCTTTATAATATACAATAAAATTTTTTATAAGCTTTATTATTAAAAAGTTATAAAAAATTAATGTTAATCAAATTATATAAAGAAAATATTTAAGGACTCTGATATTTTAATTGTAATAATTTATTTAAGCTGTATACATAATTATCTTTGTTTCAAGATTATTTAGCAAATAGTGTGAGAATGTTAGCAAACCTCGCATAATTTTTATTTCCTGTATATGTTCAATAATTATTGAATATTATTTGGCACAATTTTTCTGAAGAGAATGAAATTTTGTAATTTTAAAGTTTCTAAATTAAAAAAATATTTTTTAATTTCTATAGGAATTAATTGAAACATTAAAAAAAAAATTTTTTTTTGTTATGATTCAAACATTACTAAAGAAACATTTTTACTTTAATTTTATATTCTTTTTTGATTTTTTATATTTTATATTGATTTACTTATGAAGCTGTTAAAGTAAAAGACATGAAACAATGCAAAAACAAAATTATTGTGCACCAATATATTGTTAATCATGTACTAATTAGTGTTAAATGCAACTATTGTAGTATCTTTTGTAGGTAAATATAATATTTTAATTATTATAGAATTTGTTTTCTTTTAAATAATGCATTATTATTTTTTCAAAACCAAATTCAAAAATCTATGTAGTTATATTTTAAGGAAATTTTTTTTATCAATTTAATTAATGAAAAACAAATTTTTTGAACCTAATTCATCATACCTATTGAATATTACTTCTAAAATGCAAATAATCACCTATATTCAAAATTAAATAAAAGTTTTTTTGTGGAAGGAAAATTTTATTGTAAATTTTCTTCCAAAAGTAAGTTTTCTTTATCATGATTCAAAGATAATTTTGAATCTTTAAGCTAAAATTTTACAATGCAAATTTAATGATCTTTGCCTCCAATTAGGATTTGTAAAGTCTTGAAAATTATTTTTTTTCCAGGGCCTTTAATTCTTGAAAGTTTGAATTGAATAATTTTGAAAATATTTTTAGTCATTTATTTTTTTAAAAAATACTTCCAATTTCATAATTGTATGTTCGAAATTTCTTATAAATGGATAAAAAAATTAAGATATTATTTTTGGTCTACCCTCATGATACAAACAAGATTAGTAAAGTAAGCAACACTTTAAATAATGAGAGATGGACACTTGTCAACTAGTATGATATGGTTTCTAATGTATATATTTTGTGTGGGAATTGAGAAATCTTAGCCATGCTCTCAAGTCAGAGATTTCCAACATTATTAGATTAATGCTAAAATATAGAAGCTTCTTTTGAAGTTTCTTGAACATAATTTCTCCTAAGAAATATGCTATATATTTTTAAGGATTTTTGAAGAAGAAAAGAGAATAAATTATATGTTGTTTGATGCATTTAAAGGAAAATATACTTTACAATTTTAATTTTATTAAAAATATTTCTTTGACTTTAAAAGTACTTTCTATTTTTATTTTGGTTTGATTCTGTGTATAATGACTGTCAAGCAGTTGAAAAAAATATGCAAAGTAAATAAATTCTTTTAAAAAAGTGTTAGATGCCTAAAAAATTAGAAACTCAAATCATTCACATCCATGTCATTTCAATTTATGAAGTTTTGTAGGAAATATTACTGAAAAAGTTATTAAATAGAAGTTAAATTTTATTTTTCAAATTTAATTTTAAATAATTAGAACTAAATAATTAGAACTAATAAATAGAATAATTAGAACTAATAAATAGAATAATTAGAACTAATAAATAGAATAATTAGAACTAATGCATGATAATAATTTGGGAGTTTAGTTAATGGCAAAATTTATAGTATAATGGGAAATTCAATATGTTGCAATTAATATTTATTTTACTATCGACATTATCATTTTACAAGTAAAAGCATTTTACACTTTGCAAACTTAATGTTTAATTAAAAATAATTTAAGTAATTCTTTGTTTCATTAAAATTAATTAATTAATCCAGAAATAGTATATATATTTAAAATGATCAGTAATTAATAATAAAATTTGATATACACATATTATGTGCTTAAATCTAGAGTATAATTGCACATTTCTTAACCTAATGCAAATTTCAAAAATAATTTGTTAACTCAAAGTATTTCAAGAGGATGACACTATAAACTAGAATTTTATAATTTAAATAGCCTCTGATAAACCAATAAAAAATTTAATAAAAAGTAGATTTCTATTTCTCAATGCTTGATGTAAAAATTCTCTTAGGTATATAAAAAATATGTTTTGACTTCTTAATAAATACAAAATTTATATTTGTTAAGCCTATTTTATTTGTTTCTCTTAATCATTGTATTTTTGTTAATTTTAAATTAAGAGTATAGAATAACTATATATTTGATACACACATACTTTTTCTTTTCTCATTGTTTTATTCATTAATTAAATGTATTTTTATTTGTCATGAATATTTTCTTTTTAAACAGTTTGCTTTATGCATATTTCAGCTTGTATATATTAGTAATGAAAAGTAACAAAATAGTTTCATAGATTAACTTTGAAAGATTAGGAAAATTGTCAAGTTTTAAAATTTTAACTGTTTTATAGTATAACGATAAAACATATTCAAGTTATAAATCAGTTAATATATCAAGGACAAGAAATTAATAGAGAAATGTCCATTTCAATATTCCATGTATGAAACACTTTATTCTTAGTCCTTTAAACTGACAAGAAACAAATCAAATAATTAAAGTGCGGAAGCTCATTTTGCTTTTGTGAAATGCATCTAAAATTAATGTGTCAAAAAGTGATTCTGATTTAAAAAAATTATAACTTATTAAAAAAGTTTAAATTATTTTAATCATTTTCAAAATTATATTGAAGACTTTTGATCATCTTAAAAATTGACTAGATTCTTTCTATTTTAATATACTGTTAAATAAAAATTATCATTTATGGAAAGAAAATAACTTGCTAAAATCATGATCCAGTGTCTGCTAAATGCAAATTTTCTGTAATCAATAATTTAGTAAAGCATTTAAAATTGATTGCAGTTGGTTATTTCGTTAAATCCATATTTAAAATATAAAGAGTATAAGCAATAAAATAATCATCAAAAACAATAAAATGATATAATAATGAAAAAACTCAGAGTTCTGCTTAATAAATTTGATAAACTTAAACTCAGAATAAAAAGTTTAGAAGATAATGAGTGAACTTGAAAAGTACATGATAGATTATGTTGCAGAAACATATATAAAGCAATGACAAATTAATTATTACCAAATTTAACATATGCCAACTTCCATATATTTTGTTAATCAGTCTGAAAAACCAATCTCAGAGTTCCTTTAGGCTTAATCGTCTCAAACTTCACTAGTGAAATAGTTGCAATTAAAGAAGTCCTCTCTTTTTACTAATCTCACTACTATGATGATTCAACCGAGGGTATGGTATGCTTTACAGCAGGGGTGCACAACCTTTTCAGAATGAGGGGCCAAAATATGAAAAAAGATCAAGTCGAGGGCCAAAGCAGCACGTAAATGTTAAAACATGTTATAAACGTAAAAACACTTTTTTGTGGCAATATGCATGTGAATTACAATTATTAATTTACTTATTTTACTCATGCAAACATTATACAATGAAGGAATAAAACACAAACATTATAGATATGCTTAAAATACTTTATTTCTAGAAAAAAAACTTGAAATTGAATAACAGGAGAAAACTTTTTGGTATTTATACAAAAAACACAATTTAAATTTTGAAAAAAATTAGTAAAATTTAATGTGATGGCTGTGACTGAATATTTGAAGTTATTGATATTATGTTGGGCTTAAGATTCGTTGTGGCAATACGTAAAACAGAAGAAAGGTTCTCATCTGCTATTCTATTTCTTATTTTTGATTTGTTTAAATTCATTAAAGAAAAAGTTTGCTCACAAATGTAAGTAAGTTGCACATGCAGCTGCATTTTGAACTCCTATACGAACATTCATACTCTCGGGTAGCCATGAAGAGAACAAACTGAAAATCCGCGTTATAAAAAAATGAACTTAATGAACAAATGTAAAATATTTATTCTGATGTAGAATTGTTTTCCTATCAGATTTTTTCTTTTGTTTATTTGAAAGAGTCTCATTTCTTTTTAAATTAGTCTTATTTTATTAACATTCGCGGGCCAACTTTAAAGGCGACGCGGGCCAATTTTCACCCGCGGGCCATAGGTTGTGCATCCCTGCTTTACAGATTCAAAATCTGCATTAGAAGCCATATGCAATGGTAAAACTATAATAACTCAAGTCATTAATGCTCTTCTCTGCCAAATTAACAAGCCATGCACACTCCAATGGATCCCTGCCCCTGTTGGTATTGAAGGGAATGAGTGTGCTGACATCCTTGCAAAGGAAGCTCATGATTTGGACCAGCCCAGCAAAGTAACTTTCGTTGATGTTAACGTAGCCGCTCGACGTAGAATTTCCAACCAACAATTCAGTAAGCCAGGGATGCACAACCTATGGCCCGCGAGTGAAAATTGGCCCGTGTAGCCTTTAAAGTTGGCCCGCGAATGTTAATAAAATAAGACTAATTTAAAAAGAAATGAGACTCTTTCAAATAAACAAAAGAAAAAAATCTGATAGGAAAACGATTCTACATCAGAATAAATATTTTACATCTGTTCATTAAGTTCATTTTTTATAACGCGGATTTTCAGTTTGTTCCCTTCATGGCTACCCGAGAGTATGAATATTCGTATAGGAGTTCAAAATGCAGTTGCATGTGCAAATTTCTTTGGCAGTACTTATATTTGTGAGCAAACTTTTTCTTTAATGAATTTAAACAAATCAAAAATAAGAAATAGAATAGCAGATGAGAACCTTTCTTCTGTTTTACGTATTGCCACAACGAATCTTAAGCCCAACATAATATCAATAACTTCAAATATTCAGTCACAGCCATCACATTAAATTTTACTAATTTTTTTCAAAATTTAAAATTTAAATTGTGTTTTTTGTATAATTACCAAAAAGTTTTCTCCTGTTATTCAATTTCATTTATTTATTATTCAATTTATTTTTCTAGAAATAAAGTATTTTAAGCATATCTATAATGTTTGTGTTTTATTCCTTCATTGTATAATGTTTGCATGAGTAAAATAAGTAAATTAATAATTGTAATTCACATGCGTATTGCCACAATAAAGTGTTTTTACATTTATAACATGTTTTAACATTTATGTGCTGCTTTGGCCCTCGACTTAATCTTTTTTCATATTTTGGCCCCTCATTTTGAAAAAGTTGTGCACCCCTGCAGTAAGCCCAGACCTTAGTTGCCCCAGAAATCTATCTTCAATAATAGCCAGACTTCGAACAGGCCATTTTAAAGGCATGAAAATAGTACCTGATAACACAAGATCCTATACATCCTGCAGAAACTGTCCAGATTCTGAACTTTCACCAGACCATATTTTGGACCGTCAAGCAATCATTAGATCCCTGTTTCAACTTGGTGGACCACCTTAAGAGATTCTCTACAGCCTCCAGGTCCTGGAACTGGCGGCCCTCATACAGAAAACTTTCGGCAATATCTAAGTTACGACAAAAACAACAACAATCAGTCAGAAGGAGCTTCATTGTGTGATTTTAATTTTGAATTAATGTGTGATATATATCTTTAGTTTTTTGTTTGCTTAGTATTCACATACTTAACTTAAAATTTTTGTTTGGATTTATTGGTTGTGTAGCTTTTTATATTCTCAAAACCTTTTTTAATATTTTGTGTTAAAAAAGTTAGAAATAGAGTGTGAAGCCTTATTTTAGTTTTGGTATTGAAATTAAATGCAATAATTGCCAAATTATTCATAATGTTGCAGTTATTATATATAAATTAACTGAGTTATTTAAAATCAATAAGTGTTCTTATTTATGTAAAAAAAGTTTTAAAACCTAGATTTTAATTCTAACAAGAATAGTTGATTATAGTTATTAAAATTTTGGATCACTTGCAATTTTGTACTTTTCTGTCAAAGAGCAGTTTTTATTTTTAATATAAATTTAAAGTATTTTATTTTTCAGAAATAAGACATATTTGAGCGTATACTTTCTCTGTTTCCTATGATGGCTCATGTGGAAGCTGAAGTTTTCAGTGCTACAAGACCAAGAAGGGCTTGGTTAGATGGGAAAAGTCCACAATATGAACAGCATTTTTTCAAGAATATGAGACCAAATTTTGAAGAAATTGAAAAAAGCTCGAAAGAGCTTTCTAAAGGAAAAATAGAAACATATAGGCCTATGGGTACTAAGGTAAGTACCATTGCCCATATGTTTCAGTCTCTATCTCAGCAGAAAGTTGAAAGTCCTTTAAGATCTCCTGTAAGTAAAGAAGCTCCCCTCCAGGAAAGAGTTCAGTCTCCTGACTTATATAAACCTGAGCGATCAGCTTCTTTGCCAGCTTTTCCAAGTTCAAATTGTTCTTTATCACGTAGAGGAAGCCATTTAACTAGATTCAACAATGCTAAAGCCATGTTTGAAAAACTAGAGAAAAAGAAAAATTCAGATGATAAGACCCCCTGTGAAAAACGACCTCGTGCGAGTACAATCGCTGATCCTGAGTGTACTAAAATAAAATCTACGTCAACTTTGCATACTAATAAAACTTCTTTTACAAATATAAATTCAGATAACAGATCTTATTCTATTGATTCCTCTGTGAGTGTAGATAATGCAGAAAAGGTATTTTATGATGATATTGAATGTAAAACTTTTTATACTTCCAAACAAATTAATAAAATAGAACCCGAGCTATCTGAATCAGCAAGTTTGAAAGCTTCTAAAGTAACTAATTCGAATCAAGATAGCAAACAAACACAACAGTGTAACAGTTATTATGATCATAAGTCTCAGCTTAAAAAGAAAGATGATTTGAATTTTAAATTTACATCTTCTGATTTGAATTCTTCAACATTTCTATCCAATTTTAATTCTGATAACAAGGTAATTGCTAAGAATTCAGAAATGGCTGAAAAGAAAGAAAAATCTTATAATCCTTCTTTAGATGTAAATTTTACTAAATCTTCTCATGCTGAAAGTTTAGACTTTAAATCACAACAAAAGGAAGTGGTGTTAACAGATACCTTTAGTAGAATCACTACTGAATCATTAAAATCTGTTTCACAAAAGTCATTTTCTCGAAAGTCTGATTCTAACAACTCTGATAACAAACTATTAAACCACCAAAAGGATGACTTTTTTCGCAACATATATCAGAAAATAAATTGAATAATACCCAAAATTCTTCTCAAAATTTAGATTTTGAACAAAATCAATGTATATCTAAATCACAGGATAACACTTTTTATAGTTTGAATAATACAAAAAATAAAGCTAATGGAAAGGAATTAATCAATAATGAAGTGGTTAATGCTCCTATTAATAATTCTTTACAAGAAACTTCCCAGTTGGATCATGTCTCTTTTGATAGACATTCTAGTAATCAACATTATTGCAAGCAGATTCCATCTTATAAGTCAGAAAGTTTAAGTGAGAACAATACTGAATTGAATGTTATTGCTAATTCAAATTCAATTCATTTGAATTCACAAATATCTGGAAAAGAAAGCATAAAAGAAATACCACCATCAAAATCAGTAGATTGCCATACTTCAGATATAGATAATAATTCTTCTGTAACATCTGATGTAGAATTAGCATATGATAACTTTCATAGTGCCTTGCAAAATTCTGATGATTACTATAAATCATCGCCTGCTAAAGTATTTAAACAGTCTTCTAAAGATTCTGCCTTCAAAATTACTAAAAATGAGAATATTTCAAAGAGTGCTGACATTATAAAATATTCTAAACATTCTTCTAATAGTCAAACTGCTATTTCTAAAGATTCAACTTTTGAAGTGAATGGAAGCTCTACACCTAGTTTAGAATCTTGTATAACACCTGCAAAGACTCCAAAGTTAAATATCTCTGGTAATATTCTTTAAATACATTTTCTTAAATTTGTCTTTATTGATAATTAGAAAATTTATCTATATCTGCATTATCTAATGAAATTTTTGTGACAATTTCTTATATTAATAATAAATCCTTTTAGTTTGTTAAGAATGTTTTATACAATACTTAAACATATGTTTAAATTTAAAATTAGCCATTATTCTTCACATTTTATTTCATGAATTTATTCTAAATAATTTAAGTACAAAAATTTTTTCTACATTATTTTTCTTATTGTATATTTAATTTACTATGCTAAAAATGAACTTATTGTTATATATTTTTTTGTAAATAGATTGTGAGGTAACTTATAGCCTACAAAAATTTCAGCATTTGTTGAAATTATAAGGTTTGTAATAAAAATATGTAAAATAAGAATGAGAATGGAATTAGAATGTTATATATATATATAGAAAGATTGAATGATCTTGAAGATATATATAAATCAGTAATTATATTTTAATGAAAGGTTTTATTTTTGAATAATACAATGTTTTGTTTTAATATGTTATGTCAATCAGAATAATCTCTTGAAATTTGTAGGAATATAAATGAGCTTTCTTAGTTGTACATGAAGGAGGAGGGAGGAAAAAAATTGTGCAAGCTTATTTAAAAATCAAAGAAAAGATGATTAAAGATTTAATATCAGGAGCAGATGTTAATAATTGGTGTTATGAAATTTTGATATCCAATGATAATATTTTTTTTTAAAGTAACTTTTGCCAATTTTATTGTAATTCTTAAAAAAAAGGTCTGGATAGTTTTACTTTTGAATTAATTGATATAATAGAGGATAATTATTAGCTTAGAAAGTTTGATACTATAAGATTATATTTAATAATCAGATTAAAAGTTTGGCTTAACTGTTAAAAACTGTTCTATATTCTAGTAAATCGACTTAATTGAGCATAATGTTAAAAACTTTGTGGATACAATTTCAAACATATTTTACTGCTTAGTAAATTTCAATTTAATAATTATAAAATTGCAATTTGTTTGCCTAAAATTAATATAATTTTAAAAGTAACCAAATATATATATATATACACATTGTGTTACAAAAAATGTAAATAGTGTATGTAAAATATTTTTATTAATGTCTCATGTTTTCATTTAATTTCCTTGTTTTAGTGTGTTCTTTTGGAGTTATCTGAAATTGTCGTCTGAACAATGTTTATTCTGTTCAAAATAATTATTGTCAGAATTCAGAAATAAGTCTAAAATTTAAGGCAGCTTGGGGATACCACATGGATCAACATTGTTAAAATTTCGATTTATTAATAGCAATATGAGTCGAGTTACTGTAAGATTCTAGAAACTTTCACGCCCTATATTGAAGAGATATAAATATTGGCCTCAGCCAAGCAAATGAAACTGAAGTGAGGAGTCATACTCCTGAGTTATCATCTGTGAAAGTGGCTGTGTTTAGTTTCTGCATTATAAAAACTAGATTTTTTAGCCTGTGTTAAAGCTTCAAGTTTAAGTGATTGTAGTCATCGTGAGGGAGAGAACTGTAAATAATGTGTTTACTTAGGAAAAACTAATATTTTTTTATTTCTGCTTAATCACAACCTTGACACTAAAAGAAAATCGTAACAATGCATACATACATATATGTATGTATATTGAGTGTTAAAATGAAAAAATTAAAATATATGTGTTTTGTAATGAAATGTATATTTTTGATATTAACAATTTATAGTTATTTTTTTTGGTATATTATTTCTTATTTATCATTTTAAAAGGTGTAAAAATTCTTGAAGAAAAGATTATGTAATACCTGTTTTTTTCCTGAAAGAATTGAAATTATACATTTATAAATGAATAATTGAAATATTGATTAAGTAGATTAAGATATATATTTTAATGAAGTTATATAGAAGTTTTGTTTTTCAGATTTCCAATAATTTTATGTCTGAAATTTTAATCACAGAATAAATCAAAAGTGTTATTCTGCTAATTTATTAATCAACCTTCTATTCTAGTTTTTAAAATGAAGCAAATGTTTTTTTAAGTGGGAGTTTTGATTCTTGATCAATAATGATAAATAATATGAATTTATTTGAATTTATTCCTCACTTTTTGAAGCAAATATGATGTAGAAGAATTTGATTATGATTATTTAATAATGGTTCAAAATATGAAATTTATTTGAAATAAGTTAATTTTATAGAAATGAGATGCTCATTTCTAATATGAATTTATTAGAAATGAGCCATTTTTATGAAAATTTTTTATTTACAGTTTTCTTAGACATGTATAATAATCACTAGCAAAATATCCGAGAACAGAAATACTTGGTCATTTGAGCAGTCAGAATAAAAGATTCAATGAATATTGTTAGTACTTTTTTATTGGTTATTGTGAAATATCTGCAGTTGAGAGGGCAGATGCAAAAAAAAGAGGTGGAAATTTTTTGGGCATGTGTTATATGATGACTGGAAAATAAACTGGTTTTTAGTTAATGATTTTGACATTTTTTTACTTGCTTAGCAATAGATTTGATTTTAAGCCACTTATTAGCAATCCTGTATCTGAGTGGCATTTGGCACAATCTATGGAAACTCTGTTTCTAGATGGATCAGGTTATTTTGAGAAAATTGATTTCTACACTCTAAAGTGCTGTATATGCACTTAGTTTCCACTTAGCATCTCTTTTTCAAATAATATATTAAAAGTTATTGTGCATATAATGTTTTCAGTAATATTTTTAATATTTGCCAAAGATAGAGCATTTTATGATGAACAAAAATACAATCAAATGTACAATGAAAACATGACAAAAATACAATCAAATATACAATGAAAAAATGATATTTTTATTAAGAATTTTTGTATAATACTTTTAATTTTCATGATCCACATGCTTTGATTTGTTTTGATTGATGCGATAATTCCTTTTAGAAATGATTTATTCACAGTATTTTATAGATATTAAAATATTTTGTTTTACACTTTTTTAATCAATTTGAGTAATTGTTTTGTTTTTTAAATGAACTAAATAGCTTTTCTGTCTCTCTCTCTCACTTTTTTTAAAATTAGAAAAAGGAAAAATATAAATTGAAAACGATCAAACTGTGATAAAAATAACAATACTTCTGTCAATAACTATTGTGAGCTTGATTTATTTAATTTCATATGTTTAGTTTTATCACTGTCATTTTTTGAGCAACATTATTATCTTTAGAAGGGATTCCAAATAGTAACCATGTGATTTTTTTAGATGTCAATAGAAGTTTGTAAAGAGTCTAGAATACTCCAAAGGCCTATTGAGAGATGCTAATTTAGATAAAGAGATGATAATCTGAAAATAAAAAATGTATAAAATATAAATTTAGTAAACCACTTTTTAAAATTTTTTTTCATATTTTTTGTCAAATTTTTGTGTTTTATGTGAAGTATTTTATAGGTAATTCATATTCTGTTGTATAACTTTGTATTGTAAAAAAATTGAGAAGGTCTTTAAAGAAAATCATATTCTTTTTAGAAGGGATCTATATAGGAAAAGCATTGGTAATTCCTAATTTAAAGGTTATCCTATCGAGGGGCCCCATCTACATGCCCTTTTAATTGTTAACATCTGCAGTGCTGATTTTTACATTTTGTTGTTACTATAAAAAACATACTTTAGGACTTTAATAAATATTTGTTTTTATTTTACTTAAGGAATTTTTAAGAATGTATTACTAAAGCTTTGTTAAAAAATCACATTCTACATTAGTTGCTCTATCTTTATTTAAAAGTAAAATGTTCTATAATTTTTTTATTTGCTGATCATTATATATATATATATATATATATATATATATATATATATATATATATATATATATATATATATATATATATATATGTTTAAATAAAGATACTTGGAAGGTACTCGGAAACAATTCCCTAATACCTTTATTGCTTTCATACAAGATGAGAACAAGGTTGACATAAAAAGAAAAATTTGAAACATATTGTTTCATTTTTTAAATTTTTTGTGTGCATTTGTTGTGATTTAATAAAAGAGCATTACAGCAAATTTTTAAGTTTTATTTCAAAGGTGTATCTATTCTCTTACATTAACAAATTTATATTATTTTTAAATAATAATAATATTTGTTCTATAAACTTAATATTGTATATGACTAAAAGAACTTGCTATTAAATTAAATAAATAATAAATGTTAAATAGTGTTTTTCTTATAAAAATTAATCAAAATATTCTAATTAATCAAAAGTATATCTATTTAAAACAGTAAAAATTCTAATTTTTACTCTCAATTAGTTTACAAATTAATATTTTTTAAGAAACATAGGTATTTATACAAAATATATAACAAATATTTTTTTGTTATAAAATTATATTTTTTAAAAGTGAAATGTTCTATAAATACAGGAAAGTATAAAATATCTTGAGCAAAAAATCTTAAATTATTTTATAAAAATATTCAGGATTTATATGCTAAAAGCTTACAAGGTTCTAATTATTTAAATAATTTTTAGGAAAATGTAAACATTTGTAAAAATTTTATTTATTTCAAATTGTTATTTTTCTTCCAAATATTTTTTGTTTCCTTCTAGACAAATATAAAACTCTTATGTATAGTTGTACCTATAGTTTCATTTTATCCACTCTTCTGTTTAAAATTTTCCCTCATATATTCTTATTGAATTTTTTACTTTTATCTACCAATGAAAATAACTTTATTTTAAATAATATGCATTATTAATCAATCCTATTTCAGAATTATTTTCTTAACACATTGTGTGATCACATTTAATATCCTTCAAAATGACTTCAAGAATCTTTATAGAAGAGTTGAATTAAAAATTATTTTTATTTGAAAGCTATTACTTAGTTATCTGTCAGTAGTAGTAAATATTTTTAAAAGTGATCACTTCTGACATAATTTTTTTTATACTCTCATGTTTTTTATGCATCAGTGCTTTTCTAGCAACTAATTTTTTCATACTATACTTATTTTGTAATGAAAATTAGACTTGTTTCCTGTTGTTTTCTGTATAGCTTTTTTATTTAATCAACTTTTTTATGTATATTTAATAAAGACTTCTTTTGCAATGATTGTTAATATTTGAGTTATTTCAATTTCATTATTTGTGCAAGTTTTTCTGAAGACTCACCAGAAATTAATCAAAGTGGATATTTTGAAATTGCATGTACTTTTTTTGAATGGAAGTTGTAACTTTGTTACAACATCATATATATATATCTGTGAAACCTATTTTTTTTTTAAAAAAAATAGATTAGAGTGGTTATAAAAAGGCCAAAGAAATATCAGTTGTAAAATTTCTCTGTTGGAGAGAATTAAAATTAGTTATTTTTATGCAGATCTATTATCTATTTGTGTTTATTTTAAACAATTAATTTTTTAATTAATTTATTATTAAAATCTATTTTTCTAAATGTTGTTAATTTTTAATAAAAATATTTATTTGTGAAACTTTTAATTAATATAAAGGTAAAATTCTAAATCAAATTAAAAAAATAAAACATTTAAAATAATTTTATTTTAAAATAATACTTTTGTAATGTGACAAGAAACAAGAAAATAAGTTCTGATGAAATTTAAAGTATAAATAAATTTTCTTTGTGAAATTAATTATAAAGTTTATCAAAAATTTATGATACTAAATCATACTTTTCTTTTATTTTAAGTTTTTATACGTCATGTACACTAGTCATAAATTTTTATCCGCCTTCTGTAACTTTGAAAAATTTCTATTTTTAATTTTTCTTTTGTAGATAAAAAATATTTAAATAAGAACTAATTATAAGAACATATAATTTTAATTTTAAATTAAAATTTAGCAAATAAAAGTTTATTTGAAACAGAAACTATATGCTAAATAATAAAAACCAATGGGCTGTTTTGAAATTTTTATCAAAGTTTTTATAAATGTTTAATGTTTGACATTTTTTCTATATACATTTTTTTAAATTGCTAAAAACATGTTATTGTTTGCTGTTACAGTATGTATATAATGTCTTTATTTTTAGATCGTGATGAAGAGAGTTGTTCCTTCCCAGAACAATCTGACCCTCTATTGAAAGTGCCATTTAACTCTATTAAAAAGAAACATTCTTTAGACAATGATTACAATTCTTTGTTTAAGGAATTACACAATGATTTACAGCAAAACTATGATTATAAATTGATTGAAAAGAAGGAAGATATTATGAATGTTACAGTAACAAAAGATATTCTAAACTTATCTGAGCATGACACTAATAACTTGTTTGAAACCGGTGAAGAACATTTCAAAGAAGGCTTGAAAGAAACATTTGTTGATGATACTTCTTCTGATTGTCAATATTCAGATGAATCTAGCAATCATGATTTTTATTCGGTGACTCCTCATCATTCCCTTAATAGAAGCTATGACATAGTTAATGAAAATTTTCCTTTTGTTTCAACTTCTGATTGGAAGCATAATCATAATGCAAATTTTGTTGAAGATAATTTCAGAGTAAGTATTTTTATTCAAGCGATAATTTAATGATATAAATTTAGCAAAAGTGTAGCTATTGTAAATTAATTAATTCTTATTTATAAAAATACATCTTCTAGATTTCCTCTAGTGATAATGTAGGTTTACATGATTCAGCGGGAGAATCATTAGCAGAATGTCAAGAGCAAGACTTGGAGCTTCTACAAGCTGATATAGATGATTTGAAAGTAATTATTTATTAATGAAACTATTTAATGTATGATACCAAAGTTTTTTGTTTGTATTTTAAAATTCTTATTTTTCTATAAAATTTTACAAAAACTTGAATTATGAAATTTGTTAGGAAAATTTGTCTTTTTTTGTTTTTATTTATTTATAATTATTATTTTTTAATTTTTGATTTTTAAAATTTTTAATTAATTAATTAATTAATTTATTATTATTATAAAATTAATTTGAAAAATAATAATACAAATTTTAAGTATATGCTTATGTGTATTGTAATTAAGTTTAAATAAAAACAAGGACAACTGTGACAAGATTTCGAAATTTGAAATTTCTGTAAATGCTTATTGAAATTCAATTTTTTAAAAAAGTTTTTCAACATCATATTCATTTTTAACTGTAAATATTTTTCTATCTAGATTTATTTTTTCTTCTTAAATGCTTGTTCAAACTTTTTTGATCAAACAGTTTTCACAAAAATATATCTAGTTGATTTTGCTGTTCTGCATTGGCTGTTTAATTTTCTTCAATTTCTGTTGACTCTGTTCCGTACAGGATTATTCAAACAAAAATCCTTGATGAAAGAACTAGTATCAATAGAATAAATAAAAATGCTTTTGAAGAAGTAAATCCAAACAAGTACGAATGAAATATTTTTGAATGAATCTCTCATAATTCATATAAACTATTTATTTATTGTATAAAAAATCAAGTTATTGTAAAAACTTACTTTATAATTAAGGGTCAGTATCTCTCAATTATGATTTCAAAATAATATTTTAAAATGTAAATAAGAAATGAAAATTTTTCTTTAAAATATTTTATTACAGAGTAAAACTGAATACAGTATTAATATATTGTTTGATAATCAAATGTGTTGAATGTTTCTTGAAAATATAATAACTGGCTCTTGTAAAGTCAAGCAGTTTGTGAAATTATTCTGCATCTTGGGCTTGTATATTCATAATGATTTTAAATCCAATTTAGGCTCTTGCTCTTGGTTTAATTAGCCTGTGTGTGTATAAAATGACCAATGAGTGACCAAGGAACCAAATAAACTAACCTGTGTTCTATAAATCTTGAAAGTTATTGAATATCAAAGATTATAAATTATCAGGATAATCTAAGGAATTTATTTTATAAAGATTTGGAGTAAATACATATAATTAGTATAAATTCATGGACTAAAATCAATCATATATAAATGTTTTGTTTTTAATAAATGTGTATTACTATTATTTATTAAGACCCATCTTAGCAGGTGTGCCACAAGGGTCAAAACTAGGACCAAGACTATTCCTAATCTATGTCAACGACATACCAAAACACCCACAAACATCACTGCATCTATTTGCAGATGACACTATGATACTAACACAACACAGGAAAATGTCTTAACATTTCCCATTCACTAAACCAACACCTACAGCTACTTGAGCTCTGGTTCCAAAAATGGAAAATTTTAATAAATGAAAACAAAAGTGTCACAATTATCTTTACAAAAAAACAACTGATTACAGCTAACAGAGTAAAAATAAATGGAAAAAGTATACCCTGGTCTCAAACCTGCAAGTATCTAGGCATTACACTTGACAGAAAAATGACTTCATGGAATCATTTTAGAGTAGTGGAAATGTCTCACGAGCACATCATTATATACGGCACCCCCATCTCAATAACATAATTGAAAAATTCAAACAAAGAGCAGCATCACTTTACTCGCTCCTAAAACGAAGCTATAGTTTATCTATGGAAAATAAAGTGCTCATTTACAAAGCATATCTCAGACTACTATCCTACACCTGTCCCATCTGGGGTTACACCCATGATTCAAAAATTAAAAAATTAGAAACCCTGCAAAATAAAACTATCAGGCTAGCGATGAAATAACCCTGGTTCTTCAGAAGTGATAACATAAGAAAAGAGGTTAAACTACTCCTGATTAGAACCTATTTTGCCAATATTATGTTTATAATATGTACAAAAACTTAGAAAAAACCAAAATCAGTCAATCAATATTCTGTCCTATAATGACCTTAGCACAAGCCATAGACAACGTCCCTGAGCATTATTACAATATGCACAAAAGTTCCCTCACCAACCACCATGATAAATATGCGTGAGCAATTAGCTTTAATATAACAGTCTAATTAAAATTTTTTTGCATATAATTTGTACTAAAATCACTTATGTGAGTTCGTATTTAACCCAGAATAACCCAGAAACCCAGCATAACCATGGAAAAAAATAAAATAAAAGCAAAATTGTTGTACATATTTATGCTTAATAAAAAGAATAAAACAAAGAAAAAATGTGAAAAAAAAGTGAGTTAAGAAAATTTTGAATGTATTTAGACTCTGTGAAATTACATGTCACTCTCACCTGCAACAGCAAGTGAGACAGGCAACTGCCAGGAAAAAAAAAAAAAAAAAAAAGAGAGGACTACTAACAGTCTTATTTTTAATAACTAACTGTTATATACTAACAATTTTCTGTAAAATGTACTTGTAATTGTTAATAATTTTATTAATTTTTGTAACTTTACTTGTAGTGTAAATATATTATTTTTTGTAACTGTGTGTAATACATGTAAATCGATTTACTTAGCTCATGCATTTCTCTAATTTCATAATTGATAATTATAGTAAATAATATATAAATTTTAATCTCTAAACACATATATTTTAAATATATTTCAATTTTTAAAAGAAAATTGTAAAAAACTATAAGTCCCTCCCCTTAAATGCACAGCATTATTTTAAGCCACAGCCATAGTTCATTGCTCACTCTAGCGAGCCAAGAGGGTAGAGGATCAACGATCCAGGCACCTCAGTCACCAGCCAGCCGGCAACCACTCCACTATTATTTATGTTTATTGTATGAGTATTCAATAAGAGGAAGAAAAAGTATTTAGTAGCTTGGTACTATGTTGAGATTGATGGTATCTTCTTCCAGATTTTTTAATAGCATATATTCTTATATATTAATTTTTTCTGAAAATTTTAAATTTTAATCTTTTCTGATTTTTTAAAAACTCTTGAAAAGCAGAAATGATTTAAAACATAGTAAAAATCTTCAATTAAATATAATTTACTTTTATTTTTGTGACAGTATAGAGGTACAAAATGAAAAACAGTAATTCAATTATTTTATTTTTTTAAACTTATCAAAAACTAAACATAGTTTTAATTGAATATTTATTAATATCTTTATTTTTATATACTACAAATTTAAACTTTCAAGGTTTATATTCATTATTTACAAATATATTTATGCAAAGTTTAGTAACATTTTTATATAAAGTTATTTATTCAATATTTTGATCTGATATTTGGAAAATGAAAAGGAAAACTATCCAAATAGGAATATTGAAATAGTAATTTAAACTGAAAATAAATTTTTGCTTGTGAAGAATTTTATAAAAGAAAAATAAAATTTTCGGATTAACAATGTCTGTACTTTAAAATATTAACCTCTTATTTTAGATAAAAAATATTAATGAGATGATTTGAATGAAAACTTGAATCCTTGAATTCAAACTAAAATGTTAACTAATTTCAATATATATATTAAACACCTGACTGAGCTTTCAGGCCTTTGATTCAAGAAATTGTGTGTTCAGTTTGAGTTTCAGTATTTATAATGATTAGAATCCACTTTAGATGGTAGATTTCTGTTTAACGATCTCTCATGTGTAGTAAATGATTTTTTTCGTGACAAAAAACAAGGGAAAAATAAGAATAACTACACTATTAAAAATGTATTCAGAGCAAGTTGTATGGGAAAGTGAAACAGAAAACTCTTTTATGTGTGCTAAAGAACATCTTGTTGTAAAGAAATAATTTAATTATTATTTTTTTGCATTTTTTCTTTCATTCTTGTACATTAAAGTATTTCTGATATCTGAAAATATTGATGTCTATTTTTTAACTTTTTTCTATTCTTATAAACTACTTATGTAAATTTAATTCATTTGCTTATTTTTTTCTTTCATTGTAAAAATTACTTTTTTATATGTAATAAATTGTTTTCTGAACTTATTTACATGATATAAAATTTTAACATGATGTAGAAACTGAAATGTATTAAGTAAAAATTTAGTTAAAACAAATAATAACACTATTAAAGAACAAATTATAAGATAAATTGTAATTAAATTCCAGACTAAAATGAAGCAAACTCATATGAAATTTATGCTTAAGTAATCTAAACATTTTAAAATCAATATTTAGAAACAAAGCTTCCAAATTATTTTTAAACTTGCAATTTTTTTATAAACTCAGATATTTATGACTTTTATATTAATTATTTTGTTTTATTTCTGGAAATACACATTTACAAAATAATATAAAAAATTTAGGTTAAATAAAAAATATTTTATTTATAGCAAGCAATAAAAGTTTGTAAAATTTTACAGGAGAGTTAATGAAATGACATTTATCTACTAAAATAAATTAAATTGAAAATTTATTACATAACTTTATGATAATTTTAAAATATCTATATTTTTAATTTGTTATTTTAATATGTTCTACAATAGGGATTTATCATTTTAATTTTAAACTTGTTTAGATTTATCTTCAAATCAAATTAAATGTTTTTTTATCTATTAAAACAGGGCAAATTGATTTATATTAAACTAATGCCAGTAGATATAGCCCCAAATATGAGCTTATAAATATACTTGTTTTAATAGAAAGTATTGATTACATTGATACCTTCAAGTTAACATTCTGATTGATTATTCTCAAAAGCATTTCAGAAATCAAACATTTTATGTCTAAAGATGATTAAGTTCTTAATGGTAATATAAACAAAAATTTAATTTGTTAATATTCATTATGTTTTATTTGTATTAAATTGAAAACTAAAATGTAATATTTAGCTTTTTTTGGTACTTATGTATTATCTCATTGACCTTTATTGCCATAAAAATACAGTGTCAAAATTTGCAAATTTTTTATCAATATTCATATATCAAAAAATTCATATCAAAATATTCACATATCAAAAAATTCTTATATAAAGGAAAAACGGAATAGTTTACTTGTGTTTTCATCATAACAAAAAAGATGAAAACTTTATTTTTAATTTATATGGTTCTAAATCAAATCATTAAATGACATGAATTTTTTCTCAGATATGGTCGACGGAATATTACATAAATACCCTTTTTTTAAATAAAAATTTTAAAATTTAAAATATTTTGCAATTTGAGTTATAAGCTTAGAACTCTTTTAAGTGATTCATCAATTTCAGAATTAAAAATTCAAAATGAACATGAAATTTTCTTTTATTAGATTGTACTTTAAAATATTAAAGTGAAAAAAAAATAGTTAACAGAAATATTATCAATTTATATTTTTTGTATGAACTGGTAAAAGTTGATTTTCTCTGCTTTCTATTTATTTATGAATTTTTTGTGTTTGTTTACTTTTTATGTAAAGCTAATAATATATTTCTTATATTATTAATTTCTTTGAGTATTTTTAAGTAATTTGTAAGTTTACCAAATTGTGTAAAGTATTTGCTTTAGAATTTTATATTATTCTAAAATCTTAAGAAATTTTTTTATTTTGGTGAAAATTTAGTGTATAGTGAGTAAGTTAAGTGCAATGATTAATTTAAATTGTTTGTAAGACATTGTCATATATTTAGTTTGATAGTGTTGATTTAATTGATGATATTAACAATCACAGTCTTGTTTAGGATTTTCCAAGAATTATTCATATCAACTTATTTAAGTTATTTTTCTAAAGATGTTTATTACTTTAACTGTTGAATGATGTTTAAACATTTTATGCTTTAAAATGAATTAATTCAGTAATTTTATTTTTTACAGCCTCTAAATACATCTGCTACAAAAAATAATAACATTAGTTACATAGAGCTAATGACTGAAGATGAAGCTGAAAAGTTATTGAGCAATAGGTATTCTGACTTTTTCATTATTTTTAACTATTTTTCTATGCATAACAAATCTCAAATTGTTATCAATTAATTTTTTACAATTTCTATTTTGTACCTTTTATCTGGGCATGGCTTTACTACGATTTCACATTGTATAAATGCAATATAAATTTTCAAGAAGTTTATGATTTATGAAAAAAATTTCAGAGACCATACTACTTTGTTAAGTGATGAAGAAGCAAAAGAAGTAGTGTTGCTTTTATCAAGGTCTGAAGAAAAACAAAAAGGTACAACTGAAGACATCACTCCTGATAATTCTGAAAAGGAAGCATTAAATGCAACTTACACACAAGGAGAGTTTGATACAACTTTTGTTCATGAGGGTATGGAATATCATTTTCTAGAAGATGGACATTATTATTTTGAATGTCCTGGCTTGCAACCTCCTGACGTTGAAGAAAATTATGAATTGGAGCCAGTGAAAGACACATTTGAGCAACAAACATCTACTCGTAAAAAGATGAAAATATCTTTCAGCACTGATCCCATAAGGGTAACAATTGATTTGAGTGAATTTATTATAATAATGCATGTGCCATGATTAAGATACACTATTTTTAAAATTGTTTTCTAAGTAAATCTTTTATATTTTTATAAAAGATTTACTTAGAAAACAATTTTAATCTTTTATATTTTTATAAAAGATTTACTTATACAATTTTAAGTAAATCTGAAAATATTTTGCTGGATGATTTATTTTATTTGTCATTAATTTATATCACTTATGAATTAGGTTTATAGTACCTATTCAACAGATGATTATGACAGACGTAATGAAGATGTTGATCCGATTTCAGCTTCAGCTGAATATGAACTGGAAAAACGAATTGAGAAGATGAATGTTTTTCCTGTTGATCTTGTTAAAGGTAACTTTTAAAATTTTTCTGAATTTGACTTTTTATTTATGTTTAACACTATTAAGGAATCAATTTACAAAAGTTTTACTCATTACATTATATTACAATGGTAAAAAAGAAAAACTCAATTTTGTTGATGTTGAATTCACATTACACTAACAGAAATTCATATTCATAAGCAGTTATGATATAAAATAAACACATTTGAAAATGTATCTAAACATACAAAAGACATTATTTTTTTATTGAGTTCTTTGTTGAGTAATTAGTACTGTGTCTTTCTATTTAACAACTCATGGGCTCAATTCTTATTTTTGGCTAAGATGTTTTCAGTGGTTAGGTATTCATAAATCACTAATCTCAATCAAATTAGTTCTTCTATACAAAAAGTGATGTAAACCAATAAAATAATCCACCAACCATTTGTTCACTTTTTAAAATTAATGTAAAATTAAAGTAAAATTTCAAAAGAAATGTTAAATAATGAAATATTCATTGCATTTAAATAAAGAGATATCTTATATTTCAACTATCAGTTGTAGATTTTTTTATGATGTCATGTAATTTTAAACTTACCTAAAAAGCCCTTCAAATTTATGTTTAATTTAATTATAACTTTTTGAAAATGTATTGTTATACATACATACATATATATATATATATATATATATACTATATATATATATATATATATATATATATATATATATATACATATATATATATTAAAATTGCAGCTTGTACAAAAATAATAATATTAAATAGTCGTTAATATTCAAGTTTTAATTTGTCTATTTTTAGTATATTTCTCTCTTGTATTATTTTTTCAATAAATCACTTTTCGTAAATGTAAATAATTATGAAATCGTGCTTCACTTGCTCTATGAAGATGATTTTCTTTTTGTATAGTAATTATTGATGCTGCAATGTTATTTAACAAACTTAAAATTTCCATTTAGTTAACTTTCATAATGTAGTTAAATGTACTTTTTCCATTTAATTAACTTCTATAAGAAATATGCATCATATTCAGAATTTTTACATACATGCATTATATATACTATTTTTAGAAATCAATTCCACAATGTCTCTTTTACTTTTTTTAAATTTTATGATTATATGGGAATAATAATTGATGTGTTATCTGTGCATTTAAAATAATTTTTTGTGTTATATAGAAATTTTTTACATGTGTCATTTAGTTTCCTGTAGCTTAAAGTTTAATAACTTATAGGAATAATTTTTCAAAATTTTACTTTACTTTTTATGATTTATATCTGTTATTGAAGTGGAAAATTTATTTTAATATTCTGCAACTATAATTATTTTTCATTTTTTTAATATCCATTATTACTTTGTGTTCAGCTCTATCATTGTTAATTATCAATTGCATTACTAAAAACTTTTTGTGAAATATATTGATGTTAACAATTGTTTTAATGTGCTTTAAGTTAGTAATAAAAAACAGCAAGTTTTTTTAAAATGTTTCTGTCATCTATAATTCATTTTATAAAGTAATTATTATTACTCAATTTAACTTTATATTATGTGCTGTTGTGATATCATTTATTGAGACATCTTTAAATTGTTGGAGGCCTTTAATTTTATGAAAAATACATCTAAATATTTATAAATTATTATTTAATTGTGTGCTAAATATTTTGTTTTAGGTCCAGAAGGGTTAGGTTTGAGTATAATTGGAATGGGAGTTGGAGCTGATGCTGGAGTCGAAAAGCTTGGTATATTTGTTAAAACTGTTACACCAAATGGAGCAGCTGATAAAGATGGAAGGTATAAAATTTATCAAATACCTTGATTATAAGCATTCAAAATTATCAAATGTTATTTAGAGAAACAAAAAATTTTCATAATATTTATGTTAAATTAATATTTAAATGAATTATATTTTATTTTTGAAATCAAATTCTAAATTAAAGCTCAATTAATGTAGGTGGTTTATTTTCTTTAAGTAAACACAGGTGTACAATCCCGAGGTACCTTGTGATCTATCTTTTCTTTTTGTTTCTCCTCTCTTCTTCTCTTATTTTCTTTCCTTTTTCTTTCTTGTTATGGTTGCCTTGTAGAAGGTTGAGGGTTTTACTTGAGAGATATAATTGTTGCTCTGTTACTATTAGTTTCTTCGAGGAACTAAATCACCCCATATGTTTGCCTTGCTCAATACAGAAATCAGCTTATATGAAGTGATCATACATCTACTGATTGACTTGATAAAGGTGGAGACCATTTTAGGGATATATCAAAGGCTTTTAGGGTTCAGTTAGCACTGATACACTAATCCTGCATCCCCTTATGGGGTTAAGTGGTGAGTGTTATCAGAATCATGAAATAAACAAATTTTTTACTATCGAATGCACTTTGAATTCTTTTTTCAATGTAGAACAACAAGTAACATATAATATGAAATATTTTAATATTAAAAGAGAGCAGAGTTTAATCTGTTGATATTTTGAAATAAGTATCATCAGCTAAATGGGATAAAATTATACAATAATTGAAATTTCTTGATAATATTAATGTTACAGCATCTGCTTATAATGCACTAGTGTGTGAATTAATGGGACAAAAAAAACATTTTAACAATGTTATTTAATTGGTATAAGTTAACTTGCAGGCTCAGTATAGCAATATAATATAAAATATGTTCTCCTCTTGCTTGAATGAGATCCTGTATGCAGTTTGGCATTGATTCCTCTAAATTAGAATGTAAATTTTTTATTTGGTCATCATAAAACCAAATTTTTGTAACATTCTCTATCATTATTTTCTTCGTTGAGCAGTTCATTTTACTCACATCTCTCTTTACAATGCTTCACAAATTTTCGATGAGATTTACATCTGGAGACTAGGTCAATCCACACTATTAATTTCTGTTATTGAAAAAATTTCTTTTTAAGTTTAGAAGTATGGTGGGGGGCCTGATCTTGTAAAAGATAAAAGCATTGCCAGCAAATGTTTACATCATTGGCACAAATTTTTTTTTCTATTATAGAAATGTATTTTGTAGAGTTCATGAATTCTTTAACTGGTACTAAACGGTACTAAACAGGAAGGTTTGCCAAAATAACCCCAAAACATCTGTTTCTGAGGGTGCTTAACTGTTTACATACTTTTTTTGTTCCTTGATGAGTTCTCCATCACTTCACCTGACACATCCTGGCTTGGACAAAAAATTGGTTTCATCATTGATTACAGCCTTCTTCCAGTCCTGTGCAGTTCAGGATTGATATATTCTGGCCAAATGCAAATGTTTTCTTTTCATTGTAGGTGTTAATAATTGTTTTTTGATTAGTGTTCTTGCAAATTTTCCAGATTCAATATGCCTTCATCAAATTGTCAATGAATCCATAGTCACACCAGTAGCTAATAATTCTCTCTGAAGATTTGTATTTGTTTTGTGATGATGCATTTTATTTTAGTATTTTGCACAAGTCTGTTCAAGTTGTTTTCTCCCATTTTGTACTCATTTTTTGTCTTTCATTTTTGAGAGACTGCCTCAAAACCATTTTGTTGATTAATAATGCTAAAACACTGGATTTTCCAACTCCAACTGCTGTAGCAATATCCCTCACAGTAATAGCAGTATGATGACCAAGGGTAACTATTCTAGTCCTTTTCCTTGAAGTGTTATCCATTTTTTAAATACATGTCAGAAATAGAAAATTCACACAATCGACTACTTCTTACAGCGATTGATACACAACTAAAGGGAAAATGTTTTGACATATCATGATTATGTGATCAAATGGGCTTAGACTAGTTAAGGGTAGTCATGTGTTATAGGAATATGCAGTAAGCTAGTTTAGGATAGAAAATTTCCTAGAAAAGAACAATTTTCTTAAAACATATGTTTGTTACAATTAATTTGCATAGTATAGTTAAATTTAATGTGGGGTGTAATTTCTATTGATGATTTGTTTAATGTTTTAGAGGAAGAAATTTTGGATAATCTTTTTAATCAATGAATGTAACATGTTTAATGCATTACGATCAAGCCCTTTTTAAACTGGGTTACATTTCCTGCCACTATCAAAGAAAATACATTTAAGGTGGCCACTTATTTGGCTCAATTTATTAAAGTTGTTTATTTAAATTGTTGAATCTCTTAATATATTTCTCCTTTAATATATTTGATTAGTTATTTGTCACATCTTTTATTCTTCCCTTCAAGTTTTGTCATTGCATTTTGTTTTAAACATTTTACAGTGCAGATTTGTCTGTCCAATATTGAACTTTGTAACTATTAACCTTCACAAAAATCATAACAAACCAATCACAATGTAGCATTTGTATTGAGCTAAAATTTCTGAAAATGAAATAAATTTCTTTATTTCTGGTTCTAGAATGGGATGCAATTTTTGTAATAACTATTGTTTATTAAAAATAATTTATATAATTTAAAGACTTAAAAAGTTGATGTGAATTAATTTATGAGAGAGATGCTTTATGAATTGAATGATGCAACAATTACTGAAAAATTACTTTTTTTGATTTATATCTAAGCATTAATAGTAAGTCCCGGTCTAATTAGCCCTTGTGTGCAAAAAATGACCGTTGAGCGACAAACAAACCAACAAACCAACTAAGCATTAATAATCTATATATCTATAATCTATATAAGTAATCTATATAAGTAAATATATCTACATATTAATAAAGTTATATTCTATGTTTTATTGTTAATATGTATATAACAAGAAAAAATACTTCATAAATTGCAACATATGTTTTTGATTGATTTTTAATGTGTGCTAACTAATGGACTATTTTTTATTAAATTTATTTGGAAATTTTACATTAAAAAATTACTTTTATGTTGGAAATGTAATATTTGTTTTGTATCAAGGATAAATGTCAATGACCAAATCATTGAAGTTGACGGAAAATCACTTGTTGGTGTTACTCAAGCATATGCAGCTACTGTATTGAGAAACACATCTGGTCCTGTGAGGTATTACTGCTCATTCAAATGTTCTTTTATATTATATAAAAGTAATTTCCTGAAAAAGTTTTATAAAATTTTAATTTTAAAAGATAACATTTTTTGAAATTCATTATTCACTTAACAATTTTATTTCAATTATGTTTAGATTCCTTATAGGACGTGAAAAAGATGGTGCACAAAGTGAAATAGCTCAACTTATTTCTCAATCTTTAATAGCTGATCGAGAGAGAGATACTGATCGAGCTAATGGGGAATTTGCATTTGACAATAGGGTAAATTACGTATATTGTTTATTTTAATAGATTTTGCTTTAAACATTTTTTAAATGAAATATAAAATTAAAATTAAGTTTGAGTTATTTTTAAAGGTTCTTTTAGTTATTTTTAAAAAATTTTTCCATCTAAAGTACTGTGATCTTTCATTTTTTTTCTTTTTAAATACAATCTTCTGATGAATTATATATTTTATGTATTTAAATTTTTAAAATATATTGTTTAATTCAATTTATTGGAAAACTGCTTATTTAGTTTTCATAGAAATCAAGAGCACTTTGTATACTTACTTTTTGCATTGATTAAATCTGATAAATTGAAAATAAAAATACAAAAAATAATTGAAAAATAGAAAAAAATTATTTTCAAATAAAAGTAGTTTTGATTTTATTCTTGTATTCTAAATTTGAATTTTGAAATTTAATTGAGCTAAGAATTGAAATTTATTTACTTAAAGAATAATTGTACTTTATTTTTTTTGTCAAAAAATGTTGTTAATCATCATTAATCCTTATACTTGAAAAGAGTTCTCAAAATTTGTAAAATAGTTTATTCTTTAAAATTTGTAAGTCCTTTTACTGTTAAGAAAAGTAAAATATAATTCACTTTTTAGGCTCACTTTGCCAGTGTTATTACTGAAAATGAATTAAAGAAAGCTAATGAAAAGGTTTGTATTAAAACTATTTATGCTTGTAATTTTTTGTGTATGAAAAATGATATTAAATATACTGCTGACTTCAGTTATATTCAAAACTAAGTTTCATAATAAGTTCACAGCAGAATGACTTCTGTATTATTTAATCTAATTCTCCAAATTTTTTCAATGAATTGAACTGATCAAGAAATCAATTTGAGTAATTTTCATGATAATTACAATTTTCTTTCTTTTTTTTTTCTTTTTTTTATAATGTCACAATTATCCATCTTATTTAAAATAAATTTAGTGGAACAACAGCCCAAATACACAGTGCCCATATCTATGTTTTATTTAGTATTTTGAACTATGATGTTTTTAAAATTTTCATAATATTAAAAATGTATAATTATATTAAATGTAAATTTATTTGATAGCTTCAAGCAATGGAACACATGGAATGTGATTACATAAAATGGTTAGATATGGCTCAATGTCAAGTTGAAGAACTTGGCCTTAGTTTGCAAAATGTTGAACAAGAATTACTGAAAAATAAGTCAGAATTAGATGCACAGATGGCTAAATACTGTGTTCTTGAACGAAAATATAGTAAAGCTAAAAAGTATATTAAAGAATTTCAGAAAAGGTAATTGCATGTCTAATTTTTATCTGCTTTTTTTTAACTATATGGTGCAAAATGATATTTTAAGTATGATATTTTAAGCTAGGTATTTTTATTTGTACAGTAAGAATAAATGAGAAAAAAAGGTTATAACACATGTAAGTTAATAAAACATTTACAATATCAGTTTAGTCTTTAATAATTCATTTTAAAATTTTAAAATAATTATTTATATACTATGGAAATATATGACCACTCATATTTATAAATATGGGAGATATTTTGTTTTTGAACAAAGACTTTTAAGAAATTATTCATTCCAGTTTAATGTGTTAATTAATTTTTCTAATGGTTTTTGTATTGTTTATAAATAGAAAAAAATAACTCTTAAAAATTTAAAAACTTTGAATGAAAATTTAGATGTTTTGCTGCATCATTTTTTATGTGTACTTGTATATTTGTCATCATTAGCTTGAGTGTGTTTGATTAAAGTGAGTTTGTTTTCATTAGATACAGGTTAATTAAAAAAATATTAATAATGTAACTTTAAAGTTTTACTTAGATTATTTTATTTATTAACATTTAATGACTGTGCTTTAATATAATTTTTAGATAGTATTTGATTTTAAAGAATATTGGATATCTAAAGTTAATATATTTCTTTTTTATTAGTGTGATTTAAATGCTTAATAGTAAACTTTTATAAACATTCATTAAACTGAGAAATTTAAATTGAAAAAAGCTTATAAGTTGTGGTTATTTTATATTATATTTAATAGTTTGCATAAATATTAAAAATAAGAATTGAGTTAAAATAATTTACTGTATATTATATGAAAGCCCAGGAAAATGATATTAAAACAAATATTGAACTTATAAAATTATGTTTGATAATATTTGATCTCTCAAATATATATACAACTGATTTATTACAAATAAAAATTCTTTTGAATGTATTTGTAAATTAATAATGGTAGAAAATAAGTGTAAATTTGTATTTATTTCTTCTTTTTCTTTTCTTTTTTTTTTTTTTAAAGGGAAAAAGAATTGATACAGTGGCAAGAATATCATGTTCAGCAGCTACAAGAAAAAGATCAAGAATACAATGCTTTAGTTAAAGCTCTGAAAGATAGGGTATGGTGTTGAATGCATACATATATTTGTATACATTTTTCCTGTTTATAATTTAGACTATAATTAATGTAGTAAAATTGTCCCTTATTTTAATGCTGATTAAATAAAATTGTGTGCCTAAAATATGTCAAAGTGAGAGTTAAAGTGTGTTGATTAAAGACCAAAAATAAGTAAGAATAATAATAAGGTTTTGCCTAAAATTCTTGAAAGATCTTAAATAATCTTTTAATTTATTTTGAATTTGAGTTTAAAAAAATTTTTTTTAACAAAATTTTTATTTTGAATATTTACGTTTGGATGTTTTATTGGTAAGGAATATTTATATTAATTTCTGTTATATAACTTTTCTTAATATTCACTCAAGTTTTAAAACTAATATTTGTGACATCATATCTTTATAATTACATTAAATAGAATGCCTTTTTATTATTTTAATTTGTGACTTCTTTCCCTTCTTATCATATTTATAAATGACAAATATTAAAGGGTTAAAAGCAGTTTAGAAATATTAGTACTTTTAAAGTCACTGAATTGCCTCTGCTAGCAAAGTATTACAATTATGTTGCTCCTCAAATTTAATTTTAGTAAATTTTCCATTTTGTGTTTTCTTAAGAATTATTATATTTATGAACTGAAAACATTGAAAGAATTGATTGTTCATTCAAAATTTTTTCCAACTATATGCATCCGTTAGTCCTTAAATGCTGTATTAAGAAACTAAAAGGGAAGTTCAAGAAAATCAAAAGCTTTAAATATCTTGCAAGCGTTCCTGTGATGATCATTAATAATTACTTTATTAGAAACGCACTTTTAAGCTCAATGTCATGAAAATTGGTGTAAGTGTCAATTGAATACACAGTATTTGCTTTGAAATCATAGCAAGGAGTATTCAGAAGTTTAAACACAAGTCTCTCCAATGCCTTAATAGATGAATCACCGTAAAATATTGCATGAAATTGGGATTAAAGTTAACTATGCAGTTTCTCTAAGTCCAAACATGCATAACCCTGAAAGATTTTATTCTTCTATTATTATTTGTATTTTTTTATTCAGATTATGTCTATATTATTACAAATCCTTATTTCCTTATGAAAGATTCATAGTTTATTGAGAAGGTTTTATAATCTTCTAAAAAAAGTTTAGAATCATTGTCATAAAATACTTGTTGAATGATACTTTAATTTCTTATATTTTATTATTGCTGTTGATAATTGATAACACTTATTCTTCTTTGTCACATTTTTTAAATGTGAGTTTGCTCTTGAAATGAACAATTGTTTACAAATTTGATTCATGTGTTCAACGTTTTTATTTGCACGAAAATGTTGTGTCCTTTTATTGTTTCTAATTTTATGTAATTTTAATTGATTTACATATAGATAATTTTATTGGAACAAAATTTAATTGATACTCAAAAACAAGCTGGTCTTCCCACTGGACTTCCATATAATACACCATTGAAACAGTCGTCTCCTCAATACAGAAGTCTTTGTAGTCCACCAAAATTTTATAGTAAGTTAATAAATTTTTATAATTAACCTTAATTTTAGAATTTTATTTGGATGTGAAAAATATGTGCATTTTACCATTATAACCTCTTAACATAACTGATCAGTATTACCTATTTAATTTCTAACACATTTTCTATTTCAGTTACAAATGATGCATAAAAGGGTTCAATGATTCTTTATTTTTCTATTTTAAAATTTCCTTACTTTTATGTCGACTAACTAGATAGCAATAAACAGTGATTAATAAAACATTAATAAAAATATATTATATTCTTGAATGAATATGAGATTTTTTATTTTAAAAATTACACTTTTTCTTCACATTTTAATATGATTGTATTATAATATTTCTATAACTTTATTATGATGGCTTATAGTAGAATAATCATTTCTTAAATTGTGTACTAAACAATGAATCACTTATGCTGTGTACCTCTTAAATGAAAATATGTAAGTTAAGATGATATAGAAAGCATATACATTCATAAAATGTTTTAAATTTTGTTAGATAGAAATTTTTATTAGTGTTAATATATTTGCTTACTTATTTTTTTGTCGTTTTTTATTGATGCATAAGTGTTTCTTTAATAATTTGAAACGTATTTTTTTCTAACATGCTAATAAGCTTTTAATCTTTTATGCAGAAGTCCAATGTTTTGACCTTTCTGATAGTGAAACATCAGACAGTGAGCTGCAATCACCTTTCAGCCCAGATGATGAATTCTGTGATAAGCGAGCTACAATGGAAAGAAGACCTGATCGAGAAATTTTGTTTGATACTGCAGTTCCTCATACAGAACTTCTTGATACTAGCGCAGCTAAAGCTAAAGCAGAACTTGCAAATAAAGGCAGCTTGGCAAATCGCCAACCTCCATCAATAAAAAAGTCTTCCCTTTCTGATTCGGTTAGTATGTACTTTACAAAATCCATGGTTCCTTGTATTTGAATGACTTGATTTCATATGTTTTTAATTTGTTTTTATATTTTATTTAAAGATTTGAATTATTTGAAGTTATTTCATAAAATAGTTTTTGTAGAGAAATATTGAATCTTTTATTTTTCATTTTTCCACTTGATGCTATTTAAGTTAATTTGATCAAATATTTTTATCTGTGATATTATTCCATAATTTGAAATTTCTTTTATTAACTGATTTTTTTTTACCAAAAATTAAGTTTTTTAATCAAATATATTGTTTTTATTATCAAAATTATATTGTCAGTCTTTGTTTAAATAAATACGCAGTCTTTATATACACTATTTGTCAAATATTTTATAATATTAGATTTTATTTTTCTGTCTTCTAACCCTTATCAGTTTAGTTTTATAATATATTAAGACAAAAAATAATTGTTTTTATAATGAATTTTGTATTTATGACAATTATATGCATTTAATTAAATAGCTAAAGTTATTATCAGCATTGCAAAAACTTATGTACAGTTCTAATTACAGTAAAAATATAAAATTTTAATTTTAAAAACTTTTTTTTGAAGGAAATAAAGTTTAAATTCACTTTGGGACTTGTCTCACTACTATATTCTGTTAAGAGCCACTTACACCCATTCCTTTATTTTCACTCATAATTAAATTTAGAAAAAATATTCACAAACTTCAATATACTAAACAAGTACACACAACACTCCAGCTTAATCTCTCCTTAAAAAATAAAAATAAAGCTTTTACTATTCAATCTCTTTTTGATTGCTAAATACAGCAGTTAAAAGTAATGCAAAGTAAAAATGAAAAGTTCGGTAAATCTGTGGATTGTTGCAGGAAAATGTACTGTTTGAGTGGTATTAATGAAGCTTGATTATACTTTAATTTAAAATTTCTATCATTTATTTTTGTTGTAAAAGTTTTTGAGTTCAAAGTTAATAAATTGAAAAAAAGCATCAAAATAATATTACATGAAATTAATTATCATTTTTTATTTTATAGTCACCTGATAGGAATTCAGTATATGATATATTCATAAATTCGTCAGAAAACAATCAGTAAGTATTTTTTGATTTGTTTATAATTCTGTCATCTTATGTATCTGTTATAAATATGCTTATTTATAAAAACAAAAATTTTTTAAAACCTTTTCTCAAATTTATAACTGTTAGCTATTGAGAAATACATCAAAATATGCTGTTACTGGAAATGTGTGCAAAATTTGAATTATTATTTGCAGTGCAAATGTATATAAACGTGAATTGTAAAAGGCTACATGTAAAAAAAAATATATATGTATATTTGTTTAATAAACTAAAGGTTTAGCGTATCTGCTTTTTCTTTTTTATTTAAATAAGAAAAAAACTCTCATAGTTTCAATTAAGGTAAAACTTATTTAGATAAAATTTAGAAACTTTTATCTAAATCACTTTATACTATCTTTTTTAATAAATGTTTTTGATGTATGCAATTATATATATATTTTGTAGAATGATGCATAAAATTTAATATTTTAACATAAAAAATAATTAGTAGATATAAAAAAATTGTGAATATTTATACAATGAATTGAAAATGAGAATTTTTTACTTCTTATGTTATTATTTATTTTTTATATTTTTTCCAGAAATAATACCGAAGAAAAAATATCTTCCCCTCAAGATGTTCCTAGTGCCATGTGTCATTATTCTTCCGGTGATGATATTATTGACGATTCATGGTGTCAGTCCCCACCATTAACTTTGTTAGAAGAAATGAAAGTTGCTGTTGCAGCTCGTCAAGCACGAAGTAATTATTATTGAATTGAATTCATTCCTTATTTAATTTTTGAATAAATTCACAACACCCTTTGAGAGTGTTACAGCAAACTTTGAGATTTATGATTGTCTTCTCTCTAATAGGACATATAATGCTTACATAAATGCGCATACTCACCATGCAATTAATATGCCGCAATTTTATAAATGTACAAATTTACTTCCATCTTCATCTGAGTTCCCTGATTTCTAAATCCAAATTACAGATTCTGAGAAATTTCTGCCTTGGAATATTCCTACTACCAATTTAATCAATCTCTTGAATAGATACAGTTTATCAGCTACACCCCCCTTATTTTGCAACAGATTTTCTTCTACATTCATTATTTGTATTCCTTCTGCATGCCTGTTCATAACTGATGGCTCAATATTAAGTAGTCATGTTGGTTGTGATATTCTTGTTGGAAATACGGTTTACAACTATAAACTTCATGCATTATGTTTTGTTTAGTCAGCCGATGCTATTGCTATACCAATAGTACCAATAGTATGTGTGTAATCATGCAATTAGATGATTTTAAGGATAAATGTCATCCAATTATTGTTAAAATTTTAGATATTTCAAATATACTGAAGAGCAAAAGGGTGTTTTGTTGGATTGCAAGACATGTTGGCATTACTGGCAATGTACTTGCAGATAATATTGCTAAAAATGCCACTGACTTTTTGCATAAAACATTAGCATTTTTTGACATTCAACAAATTGTCAAAGATTTAATTCTCTTACTGGCAGAAGGCTTGAGAATTGCAAACAAATAACAAATTTTAATATATCTTTTTGTACTCTTCTATTTCCAGTTAGTCTCACGCAAAGAGTTGATGTGAAACTTTTTAATGTGCAATTGGTTTCTTGAAATTCCATATGAACTTTTATCCATTTTAATCTTTTATATAAACTTATATTGAATTTTTAATACATTGCATGTTATACATTTGACTTAATGTAATGATATATCTTATTTTGTTGACAGTGATTAATTATATTTTTATTATGTATTTGTTTTAGTAAATCAAAGTGCATCTTCAGATGATATATTCACGTCATATGATCAAACTGAATTTAGCAGTTCTCATGTGGTAACTGCACAATCATGTGAAGTAATATCTCAGTCATCATTTGAAAGTTTTTCACGAGCAGAAGTTTTCAATAGGGAAGTTTCACATTCTCAATCGTCTTTATATTCTGTTTCTAGTCAACAAAATCCCTCTGTGAAATCTCAAGGGAATTCTTCTGATGTATCTGTTTCAGATCATTCTGTTTCTGCTAATAATGCAGGTAAATGAATTAATTATTTTTTTAAAATTAGTTTTGCAATTTATGATCTTATTGTATGATATGATTAATTACTTATATGCTCATTGCAGAAAGTTGTGCATCACTTCTTTCTAGTGAAAGTGCGGTTTCTGAATCACCAGCTCAAACTTCTACTACAGAGAATAATACATCTCCTTGCAATAATGTAAATGCTTATTTTTTTTCTCTCAATAATTGTATGATTGTTCAATACAATTTAACTTGTTCTCATTTAAGATGCATTTTAAATTAGATCTTTTGTGGTGTTTTTATCGAGTTTTTATGTTTTAAAAATATATCTTGGTAAATTTAATTATTTCTGCTTAAAATTATTAAAACTATTGAAGTTATTATTTTGAAATTTTCAATATTTATGTGACTACTGATTTTTTAAAAAGTGAACATTTAATTTTACTGGTTTAATTTTAACAGTAGTAAATTACTTTGAAAGTATTGAATCATATGAAAAAATAATTAATAATTTTTATAGTGCTTATAGTTATAAGATTTAAGAAAATGTAATTTATAAAACATTTGCAATGTTATAATTGTACTTATATAATACATATTATATTTGCAACTCATATTCATGCTCTTAACATTCTAACTTTCCTTGTTCCATCTTAAAATATTTTAAATAAGTCATTACTGAAACAGCTTACTCAATATAAAGAAGGAATTTTTTTATTGGAAAAATATTATATATAGGAAATAAAGGTTTTTTATTTAGTTTGAATTACTGTGTTGCCACAAATACTGCAAATGTAGCCTTTAGCAGTATATAAGAAATCCTAAATCAAAGTCACATTTTGGCTAGCTGTAAAACTAGCAATTCTTGAATGTTATTTTTGTCTGAATATGGTTACATTATAATTTTAGTTCTTTTTTGATATCTTTCAGTACTACCCACTTTATTAGCTAATCATTTATTGGTTATTACTGGATACCAGTACATTTCAATTAAAACATAATTAGTGAAAAATATTTTTTTGTATAAGCTATTAAATTTATGGAAATGATTTTATTGATGTTGATTCTTTTTTCTAGTAATGATAGAAATTTTTTTACAAAATTCATAGACTTTAATACAGAATTGACTAAAGAAAATACTTAAGTTTATGGAAACTCTTAATAAAAGTAATTTATGATTATTGATTGTAATTAATTCTATTTTTTTAAATTAAATTAAGCAGAAATAGCACTTTTTGCTGGTAAAGAATTCTCAATATGCAAAATTTATTATAGCTATGTAATTCTTGATGAATTGATAAATAATTTCTGCTTTAACTTATCATTAACTATAAGATAAATTATTATATTTTTTACTCTTAAAAGAATAAAAAATAAAATTTTATTTTATAACTTTTATATAAAAATTAATGAAAATTTGAATTATTACAATACAATTAAAATTTAGTTACATTTTTATGAAATAAAATTTTAGAGCTATTTAAATACAATAATTTAAAATAATTGTAAAATTTAACTTTTAATTCGTTGAAATTTTTAAGGAATTTCAAGAAACTGGTTTTGGTATTAACCATTATTTTAGCTTTTAAGGTAAAGTTTGCTTATGTTTAAATCCATCTTTTATTTATAAAATCTATTTTTTAATTCATAAGTCAAAATATTTCACAAATAAAAAAATTAGAAATGTTATTTCTTTTTATAGCAAAAATACAAAACATGAAGATTAGAAAAAATAAAATATCTACTGTTTTAATTTTAAAATGGATGGATTGGTCTCAAAAGTTTTTTCTTTCTTTTTTAATAACGGCAGACCCTGCCTGATTAATTTTTTGCCACAACAAGGCCGAAAATTGCTATTCATTTGTCTTTACCCAGTAGTTCTAAAAGTAAATTATTTTAAGAAAAATCATTATTTTGCAAGTGTTTTTTTAGATAATTGTTAAAAGAAATGAAAAATTAAACAGAAATGCCTTTTTTAATTGATGAAAATTTTTTATTATTATGTGTTTTGTGTATGGATCTTATAGTTTCTTTATTTTTTGCTAAGTTGAAGAATTCCTCTTCATTACTCTATTATTAATATAAATTATTTTAATACATACCATAACCTCATTGTCTGTGTATCTAATTTAATGGTAAAATATGCTTACGTTAAAGTAGAAAATAAGATAATTATTTTTATAACTTTTATGTTAAAAATCATTGAAAAATTAGGATCATTACTGTATAAAATACTTTTATTTTAGCTACATTTTTAAGACAATTTTATTATTATATGAAATATGATTTATTAATTTTTTATTATGTAGAAATTTTGTGTAAACAATAAAATATTTTGATAACAGCTAATATTTTATCTATTAAATTAGTATCTGATACCATTTAAATTAGTTTAAAAAAATTGGAGGTATATTTTTAATTTGTATTTTTAAGCATTAAAAAAATTACATTTATAAAGGAGTAAAAGTGAAGTTGCTTCTTTAACAAGAAAGATAACTTGTAACAAATATCTGAAAAAGTAATATGGTTTCCATGTTTAAGATTTTTTTTTAAATCCAAAAATAGTTTTTTTTTTAGTTTCTACTTCTCCTTAAAATGCAAACAGTCTTGTTATGCTATAAATCTTTTCTTGTTTTGAAGTACTTTAACATAGATTTGAAAATGAAAATGCCTGAAAAACAACTGAAATTATGAATAAAATGAGTAAATGGAAGGGACCAACGAATGAGATCACATAGAGAACATAAAATAACGTAAATAATATAGTTCACCTCCGATCAATTGTAAACTAAGGTAGTTGAGAAAATAATAAATCCTTTGACTCTAAAAAATCCAATTTTGAGAATTTTCTAAAAAATCAATTTGCAAATTAAGAACATGAATATTTAAAGTTAATTACCTAATTGCTCATTGGACCATTGGCATCTATATATTTAAAAAAAATTATGAAAGTATTAGTTTAATAATTAGTTTGCATAATTTAGGATTTTTTATCAGCCAGTTTTGTGTAAGCATCTTAAAATCAGCACTAATGATGACATTTGTTCTATGTAAATATATGTACAATATTACTTCTAAAAATAAGTAGAATAACTTTTTTGCTCCTTGATTTAAAGAACTGATAGTTACAGAATAATATATTTTTTTAATTCTATAAGATATGATGAATATTTTTTAAATATATATAAAATAACTTATCATGCAATTTTTAGTTTTCCTGTGAAAACATTTTGAGTGCCTCTTATATAATATTCCCTATATGTTAAGTGCTTTGATCATTATTTTTCTTATCATATATTAATCTTTAGAGTTATAAAATTTATGAAAAATCATTTACAATCATTGTAGGATGAAAAAGCACCTTCTGCTTTATTAACGGAGCCAGTGAATGAATGGAGTGCTGAGCAGGTTGCTTTGTGGTTACAAGCCCTTGGATTTGATCATCATGTTCCACAATTTTTAGCCTCAGATATAACTGGCCAAATCTTGTTACAGATTGATAGTTCACGCTTGAAAGTAAGTAAAATGTAACTGAAAATATGTATAAAATTTAAATTTAAGAGCACTTTGTTGATTTAGCTTTTTACCCTGTATTTAGAAATTCTTTGTTTTTTACACTTTTAAAAAATTTCTTGTTCATAATTTTCATTTAATTTTGGATAACTACAAAATGATCCAAAATTGAAGGAAAACTAATACATAATTTCTGGCCACAGTGTTCACTTGTTTAAAAATTAAATTTTTAGCAGTGCAACAAATACATGTTGTTAAAAAGACATTCTATTGAGGTTCACAAATGGATATATTAATGTGAAATATCAAATTCAAAGATGCTGAAATGATATTTCAAAATAAAGAGACTACAGCAAGATAATGTATGTGACAGTCTAGTATATTAGATTATTTAGACTCTAACTATTAAGTATTTCTCAAAATTTTTAATTTGGACAATGAAGCATCAGGTTTTGAAGACTTCACATATTGTATATTTGCTGTAATTATTTTTCAGTATAATTTAAAATTATATAATTTTAATCAGTTTAATGTCTTATCTGCCATTTGTTAAACATAACAGTATAGGGTAAAGGAAGTAGTCCACTTATAAAACAGAGAGTTTTATATTTTCCACTTATAAAACAGAGATTATTCTTTCAGAAATCAGTAATTAATGCTGCCAAAAATTTTTAGGCAAAAATGGATGAATTAAATACAAAAAATGTTAATGTAACAACTATACAAGACTATAGTGATTGAAACAAGCATTTTTATAAATAGAAGCAAGGCCTTTAATCCATGAATGACTGTTGCATGAATTAAGAACTGTCAAATAAGGCAAAATGTATTTCAACGTAACTGAAACATATTGGAAATTAATAGAGCCATTCTTCTATCCTACCGAACATTGAATTCACAAAATCGCAATAGCACAAATCGCTGGATTTTAGATCTTATGGAGAGCAGTTTATTCATTTATTGTTTTGTAATAATTCTTAATACTCTCCAGACAGCTCCATATGTTATGCCTGTATTTTTTCCCAAAACACCTCCAGTACTGCATTTTTCAATAATAATTGTTAATATAGATTGCAGCATCTGTTTAATAGTTTGATCAATAATAGTTGCTATTGAAGGACATCTACTTTTGAGATATGCTGTCAATGAAATTTTTACAAATTTCTCTAATTTAGATGATAAAGAATATGATATTTATTCTAACTGTTACTGTTAATATACAATATTTGAGATTTATTCTCGCAATGCTGTAGCACTAGTTCATGTATTCTTGTGAAAGAATTGAATTGAAAGAGCTTTCTCTACCAATGATAACAATTTCATTATAAACTTCAATTTTTATTTCATTTTATTTATTTTTTATTATACTGTTTTGCATAAACTGATATCAGGAAAATAGTTGCACCTTATTTTAGTTTGAAGAAAAACTTTGAGCATTCTTTTTGGTTTTCATCATGCCAATTCTTTGCTTTTCATCACATAGAATGTTTAAATTCAAACTGTAATTTGTAATCAGTTGAATTATTAAAGATTTCCCTGATTTTAGAATTATTTAGCATTTATAGAGAAAAATAAAAATGCACATTAGTTGCATATAACCCAAACAATTCCCTAACACATATCTTTATAAATGTTATACAAAAATGCATGATGAGTTTTCTACTGTGTGTGTTTATATATGTATTTCTACATATACAAAATAATATCTAGTAATGCATTATTATATTATAAATTAATTGTAATACATTTATTTAAGTTTTTTTCCATGTATTGTTTTCCAAAATTATAATGTAATCCATTAAAGTTATTTAAAATAACTTTAATGGATTACATTATAATTTTTCATAATCTATGTTTGCTTATTTCATTATTTTCACCATTAATGTTAAATTTTTGTTGCAAAATAGTCTGAGTTTATTATAGTCCAATATTTCTTATTTAGGCTTGTACCATTTCCATTCTATTGAAAAAAATTTACTTCTTTCTTTAAAGTCTTATCTTCTGTGCGGTAAGAATGGTGAAAGAGAGAAAGCTTAGTAGCATCATCTTACTGTCATTAAGCATATCTTAAATTCTTAATGACAAAATATTTTAGCATGTTTCAATAACTTCACACTTAAAAAGAATAGTGGGTTTATAGTTCAATTTAAAATAAATAAGTGTTGAGAAATTTATTTATTTCTATTGCATCAAATTGCTACTTTTACTAATTGAACTTTATGCTCGTAAGATATTTTTAAAATCCCTTTTGTTAAATTTTTGTAAATTCTATTTATTATTGAATCTGTTTTGATGAAAGTGAAACATGTTACCTATAAAGGAAGTAAATAAAACAACATTATCATGTGTAAATTTGTGCACTCTCAGTTCAGTGCTCTATTAGTTATAATTGTTACACTGAAAAGTATATTATGTAAAATTAGACTGCTATTATGTGAATTAAAACCAGTTGTGCAAAATATATTGGTGATATGTCAGTTATGAAATTTAAATTGAAGAAGTTACCATGAAAGCATTTCTCATTAAAAATTTTAACCACAAAAAATTTGAAAAAAATTGTTCACTGTTTTATGATAGTATAGTATATGTATTTTTTGTAATCAGTTAATTCTTAATTTTAAGACTGAAAGATATTCTGATTCATTATGGAACAAATTTTTATAATAATGTATAAGTGTCTGGCATTATTATAAATGTGTCTTTGTGTTCATGTGTCTTGTTCCCAATTGAAGATATTTACATTTTTTAACAGGAGACACATACTTTCAATTTGTTTTAATCTATTACTCAATCAATATTTATATGTCTTTGTCTGATATTAAAGAATATATGATCTATGGGTTCATACGATTAATGCACAAAATGAAACCATTTTACTCCTTTCATTTTTTCTAAACTTCCCAAACAAGTTATTTCTTCAACTATTTTAAGTTTTCCATTCCTCTATATAGTTAATAGAAATAATGTAAAATATAATTTATTATAGTAAAATGGTTAATATAATTAAGATATTGAAGTGTCCAATTTTTTTTCACATTTATGAAAATATCTTTTTTAAAATTTCTACTCTGTAAAAAGTAAAGCAGCTTGTAAAAATCAATTGAAATAGATGCCGAAAATATTTCTTTAATTTAAATATGAACTAATATAGAATTTCCATTTTATTTAATATTAGTCTTTTGATAACATTATTTTTTACTTTGGTAATTACTATTTATATTTTAGTCAATGTATTTATAAATGATAGATTTTTCTACTTATGTTTTCTAAAGGACAATAAATTTCAAATAATTTTTATTTAATAAAGGGTATGAGTAGTTTTTTATATTTTATTTATTTTTCATTAAGGTTCTTGGAGTTCTAAACAGTGCTGAAAGAAGCACAATTAAAAAGAAAGTGAAAGAAATGAGGTTACAACTGGAAAAGCTACAGAAAAGCTTAGGAAAAGAACACAAAGTAAAAGAAAAGTTGTGGAAACGAAAATCTGGGAAAAAATAAAAACTTTTTTAAAAATTGATTTCTCTAAAGGAACAGCATGTAAATAAAAATTGTGAAATATATATACTTAATGAAGGTTGTGAATGCAAGCTATATTTGTATAATTGTAATATTCGTTAATTTTATTACATGCAAGTATTTTTATAAGAAATTTTAGGTTTAATACCTGATCAGAACATTCCAGATTTTTGCATTTGTGATAAAGCACTATTTTTTGAATGACATTTTCTTATTTACTTATAAAAATACTTTTGATATCTCTTTTGGCAAGTGAATTAAATTGTGTAACATATATATTTATATTTTTATGTGCTTGAAATATTTTTGAATGAAGGATAAAAAGTTCCTGTATTATATGAAAAAGAAATATTTCATTTTAACTGCTTATTTTTATAGCTATTTTGCTAAGTCTTGACCATATTATGGATAGATAAAAAAAATCAGTGCTTTATTTTTATGATTACTTAAGCATAATGAAATATTTTCATACTCTCATATACGTTCATTATAAATAAGTTTCCATAATACAATATTTTTTTAAAAATTACCTGCAGATGTATAATATATTATTATTTTAAAGATTTTAAATTTAAGATTTTCTTTATGTAATGTTTTAAATTTATTGGCTTATTTTATTCATAAATTTCCATTTATTGTATTTACCAGAAGCAAAACCATTTTTTGTAATATGTGTAATGCACTGATCAAGCTAAGCTCTTATATATATGTTTCATGACCTGAAATGAGATTTCTAGAACTTGTCTTTGAATTGTGAAAAGCTTATAAATCTTCTTGTTCATTGTATTTTAACCCGGTTATACAATTTTGTTTTGATTTTAATGAAATGTATTTTTAACATGAAATTTTGTTTCTAATATTAATATATTGCTTGAATGTCCATAGACTTAACGTTTTCAAGCTACCATTAAATGATTATGGAATTTTAAATAAATTATTAAAGAAATTTACCTGTATATATGCTGATATTTATGTGTTTCGTCATACATGGTAAGGAAATTTCAAATTGATAATATTATGACATATGTGTAAAGTGTCTTGGATTTTTCCTTATGATTGTATACTTTAAGTTTGATTCTTCTTATTCTAAGTTTTGTAAAAACAAGTAATTGAAATTTTTTTGATGACAAGCAACTGTTTTAAAATGTAGGTTCTCCCAATATTTTTGTTTTACTAGAAAGAAATAAAAATCAAATTTCAGAATCAATAAAATATATCAGAACAGTAGTAAAAAGTGAGTAAGTGTTGATTTGTTCGAAGTAAACTTCTTTCATAATGAATCCAGAATTAATTTTAGAATTTTTTATGATCTTTCATAATGAATATTTGTTGACGGATTTAGCAATATTTTTATTCAAGGAAATATCTGGAACTCCTTATGTATCCAGTCATTTATTTGTTCATTGGGCATCTTGTTAAAGAAGCATTGGAACACTGTTTCTTTATATACACATGCATACATATGCTTATGATATGATCATTTTAATCACTGTAATAGATGTGATCATTATAATTTACAGTATGTCTTACTGGAGAAGAACTCCTATCATGAATTTAATTTATAAAATAATTAAAAAATGAGCAAATAATGAGTATTCATAAAATAAAAGAAAATGTATAAATGTACTTAGTGTGCTATTATACTGATTACCATTGTAATGTAAAAAAATAATCTAATAATGAATGCTATTGAAAAATACAAATGAAAATTATCCGGTGATATTTACATAACATTTATTTAGAAAAGAATTCTATCTTACTGTTTCAATTTTTATTCACTCTACTAGTATACTATTTAAAAAAATGTAAATAAAAAAATATGCTCAATTAAAAGGGCTGATAAAAATTTATTTCAATAAAGCAAACTTAGAATTTTATCTGATAGTTAATTTTTGAATTTTTTAGCTTACTAGATTCTAATTCTTACTGGAAAAGCATCTTTAATTTTTCCACTCAAGAATTTTAGGTATTATTTTGTTTTCTATTTGATATTTACATTCTCAATCTAAATTACTACCTTTGAAGAGAATAGTATAAAAAGGATATTTTTTATGTTAAGATAAATGAGCACAATAGAGTATTTTCAAAATAAAATGAAAAATATTAAGCAGACTAAAATATTATGTTCCTTACACAGCCATTAATCTTCATTCACATTTGATTCATTAATTAATTATAAATGCTTATATACATCATTTATATATATTTTACTTATATGTTTATCTGCTTTATTTTATTTGTTCATCTTTTTTGATGTATTTATTCATGAGAACACTTATAAAATGATGAAAAAATTTAATTATTGAAATTAATATATGAATTTTCATGATTTAAGCTTCAGCCCAGTATAAGTAATTTTTATTTATTCTTGATTCTCACAGAATCATAAAGTTCATTTCAAAGTTTTTGTATCTAAATATTAATAATTAAGAAAATTTCATATTTAATTCTAGAAAAATTTCCTTTTATTCCCAGTTTTGAGCTAAATCATGCAGCTATTTTGAAACACTGAAAATTTTGTGTGGATTGTATAGTCTGTATAAAGAAGTGCTATTGTAAAATTGTAATGTGATTAAATTAAGAAATTTATTGTCTTGAGAAAAATTTAAACATCTAGACATTAAAACTATACAGTGAATAATGTTTGAAATATTTATATCATAAATAATTCTTTGCAAATAATTGATACTTAGAGAAAGTTTTGCGAATTGCTTATTAAAGAAAAAAAAATGTTGGCTAAAATATTGCAAAAATAAGAAATAATTTTAATAAAAGAAGGTAAGTACTTATTTAAATTGATTTCATTTTGGTTTAATAAATAAAATCCATTTTTGAAAAATTAAATTTTATTCATTCCATTATGGTCATAGAGTTTCTATTAGAAATTTTATTTCTCGATGATAGTAAAGCATGATTTTTTTCTCCCCTTAAGTTTTCTTGTAATTATATTCTACCCGTTAACCTCAGGTAAAGATCAAGATCCCACAACATCGTTATTTCTGTAATTATATTCTGTTTTATTGATATATAAATATTATGAAATAAGCTTGTTACTATTAATATTGCTTAAACATTGCTTATATTTTCAAATTTATTTTACCCAAAATTAATTCTAGAAAATTTTAATATTTACCTTTTAATTTGATCATATATTTAAGGAAAAACATGAATAAAGCCATCATATTTTATCAGTATTCTTTTCTATGCAATGTTTTTACTTTTTTAGTTTCTGTTATATTTTTATATAATTCTGTTGAACTTTTACTAATTTGTACAGATACTGTTCTTTATGGCAATTAATTTCATTCATTTATGGATAACATGAAATTATTTCTTCAATAATTTTATTTAAAAAATATTTTTTCTATTTAAAATTATGACTTTATTAGCAACTATATTATTATATTGAATTTTAAATGTATAAACAATTGAATTTATATTTTCTTTTTTTGATAATTTTATGCTGCTTTAGAAAAAATTAGATTATATAATACAGACCGTATGTATTGATATTAATTTGAATTATGTAAATAGAGCTGCAGATTGAAGCTAAAATGTTGGATTTTATTTAGAAGTATAATTGTATTTATTTTTCTGTAATATTTCCTAAAGTTACAAAGTTTCTTGTTTATATACATGACAAAATAGTTTGTAAGAATGACGATTTTTGTCTTGTTTTTATTTTTGATAATTTTTTTGTATCACCCATGAACTTTTAAATCTGTTTTAATGCTTTCTAATTGTGTTAATTTTAATTACTGAGAATATGTTTTTCGAAGATGTTATGATAATTTTGTTTTACAAAAAATTAGTTTGATAAATTAATATTTTAATCTTGAGCCTTTTATGTTGAAATTTTATCTGTGAAATGTTATTTAAATATTAATTTTCAATGGAAGTCTCAATTATCAAGCTTTCTTATTAGAAAAAACAACTTTTTTTTAATGGGCTGGTCCCATATTATATGTATTTTAACTGAAAACAAGATCATGAATTATTTTGGAAAATTATTGTAGTTGAAATTTAAAAAAAATTGCTGAAATCATTATACTTTTATAATATATCAGTATTAAATAAACAGAATTTTTAAATGGTGTTTAAATTTATTTATTAAAATAGAAATAAATATTAAATTTTCTTGTAATAAAATTTCTTACATAGTAAGATAATTAACATTTGCTGTATGGTATTCATTATTGCTTTAATAATATTCAAGTTATTACAATATTGAATTAAATTAAATCTTCGACAATATATAGTATAATGTTACAATTTTTTAATTAATCTTAATTATAATTAATGGATAATAAAGGCACAGAACATGGTAAAAAGTTAGAATAATGTACTGTATATATAATCAGTTTCTAGAAGTAAACATCTGATATAAAATTTGATATGCTCATTATCAGTATTTTGTTATTATTTTTTATACTGTTTCAATAAACATTAAAATGAAGTATTTAGATGTGTTATTGTTTTAATTGATAAACGAATATGTATTCAAACAACCTTTTTGAAATATCTTTTCCTTTGAAAATGACAAAACTATTTTATTGAAACTGAGAAATGTTTTTGTGTACTGTAGGATATTAGATGGTTATATTGCATTCTGTGTCATCAATTTAATTCGGATCAATGTGATAATTATTTATAATTTTTATAACCTATGGATTAATATTATTATTTTTCCTATAATTACTTTAGCTATGTCATTGTAATCATGCTAAATTTGCATGCCATTCAAAGCCTCAATAAGTTTACAACAAAATTATTTTGTATTGTACAAATATGTATATGGCAAATATACAAAAAAAAGTGTAGGTATTTATCTATCTGACAAAATTTCAAATTTTATCAGTTTTAATTTGCTAAAACTTATTATAAAGTTGCAATTGAAGTGTTGCAACCACTACCTAGGGTGGAATAACACTTTTTTTAAAATGAAAATGACCAGCTTCCATTTTATAATGGGAGATATATTATGCTTTCTGGATGCACATTTTTTGATTTGTGTGTTTTGGATTTTTTCTATGTTTTCTCTTATATAAAACTTAAATATATTTCACTATGAGGAAATCCTGTTTTAGCGCAGATTGTTACGGATATCATAGAAAATCTTACAACTCTTTTTAGCTGTCAAAGTTTTTGCTGTACTTTGTCAATGTTACAAAACTATTCAATATTATATATAATACAGTTACTAAAAATTATTTGGTAAATTGAATCCATTACAAAACTAGTTTTAAATGAGCATTTATTTACTCTTGTTTATTTCACAAAATATAGAGAAAAAAGATCTTTGTCATTTTATAAAAATATGTAAGAATTATATATATTTTAAAAACTCCATTTATAATTTTAGACTTTTACATAAAATATTTCTGTTGAACAATAAAAAAAGTGCATGCTATTTCGCTTTAACACTAAGACACGTTTTTCCTATTTCTAAACTACAAATACTTCATTATGTTTAAATTAGCATATCACATGAAGATATCATCAAATTTTTTTGAAATTTTCTTTCATTCTTAATGTTATCAAAATAATATTAGTAATTGTTGTGGACTTTTCCATATTAATCTTACTTTTACAAAGGTTTAAGTTTAATGAAAATTCAAATTTATTTAAAAATTAAAAGTTATTTAAGGAAATTATAGTGTAAATGTGAACACAATGTGTTTAATTTGTATACATTGAAGGAAAGGACAAGTAATAACCATTCTAAAATGATAATTATTTGGTATAAAAAAAGAATTGATTTGAATAAATTGAATTGTGCACGTTTATCAGTAGCATAAGTTTATTCATAAACCTGTTTCCTGAAATCTTAGTAGTTACAGTTAAATTTGTCTTCATTCTGTGACTATATGTGAAATGAAAAATGGTAAATGCATATATTGATATTGGTACACCTATTAAGCCCATGAATTATTGTACCTATGAATTACGCCTATTGAGTTTATAAAGTACAAAAACGTAAGAAAGTGATTTATATTTTTTTATCAGAAAGCATTTCTATAAATGCAGATGCTCAGAATTCGTATGTATTCTTTGTAATCATGTATTTTTGTTATTATTTTTAAGTGTGTGTATGTTCAGTACTTTAAAAAAATAATTTGCAAACTCAAAAGCATCTAATACATATTAGAAATTTCAACTTTAAATATTAAAATGTATTTATTAAGATAAATACTTTTTAAAATTTGAAAAGACAGCATAAGTAAAATTCTTCCTTTTCTACAGGGTCTGGCAGTGAAACATGGCGGTTTTTGAACGGGAGTAATAGGTTGTAGGGATGTCTCTCAGGTGGTAAAAGTCGGCCTCGTTCCATTCTGCTAATGTAGAAGCGTAGTTGCAGTGGAGCTTTGCACATGCGTATGATGTTGAGATATTTTTTTTATTTTATCGAAAACCCAGTCGATCTGTGAATTGTCATGCTCAGGTTCTAGGATATCCGATGGTCAGTTCGGCTAATTCATGAAGAGTTGAGTTTTCACTTAGTACAAAATTGTGCTGTAGTTCAAGAATTACATCATCAAGATACCGCAAGAAGGTTAGCTTTTGCAAAATCAATGTTAAGGATGATGAATGCAGATCCTGAAATGACTTTGTTGACATCAGAAGAGGCTCACTTCCACCTTAATGGTTTCGTTAACAAGTAAAACTTTCGATATTAAGCCGCACATAACCCACAAGAGTTATATAAACAAAATCCCGTCACACCTCAAAACTATTTGGTCTGTAGTCTTCAAAATAGGAGTCCTAGGGCCTTATTTTATTTTAAGAGAAAGGCCGTACTCTGATGGTTAATTCCGAAACCAATCTGATGGTGATCCGCGACTTCCTCTTCCTAAAGTAATGTCACCGTCGAATTCTTGAGAGTGCTTGGTTTCAGCAAAATTCAGCTAGAATAACATTTCCTGTTAGGTTGATCTCACTCCGAGGTGATATTGCATGGTCGGCATGTTCTCCAGATTTATGCCCTTAGGGTATTTTTTTTCTTTGGGGCCATTTTGAGAGAAAAGTGTGTCAAGATAAACCTTGAAATTTGGACAGACTGCTAGAAAATATTAAACGGAAAATGCATATGTGATCCCACGCTAAATTTTGGAAAGAATTATGACTAATTTTACTGACAGTTTTGATTTGTGCAGAGAAAAAGGAATTCATTTGCAAGATGCCATTTTGTCTCAATGTTTTTTTACATAACTATTAAATTACACGTACAGGGTGATCTTTCTTAAAGTGACATTGTTTGGAGTGCCCTGTAGCGCGATCTAATGGCCGAAATGACGCCAAACTTGGTATTTAGACTAATCAAAACATGGGAAAAAAGATTCCGCGAAAAACATTTTAGTTCCAAAAATTGCCGCTAAGGGCATTTTGTGAGCGCTTTACTATGTATAAAATCTAAGAAAAGGAAAATAATCACACATACAATCGTGCAGTTAAATTATTAATGTGTATTTACTACATTAACTTTCCCGGTGAGAAGTTAGCACCACATTCAATGTGAGCACCGTTCTCAGAAATAACACCTTGCATTCTGTGCATAACGTTCTCCGCAGCCGTACGTATCATATCACGAGGAATATCCTTTACTGTCTTCGTTATGTTGTCCTTTAGAATAGACAAATTTGATGCTCTACCAACATAATCGCACGTTCCGGTAACGTGAGAGATTCCGGAGCTCATTTATTTCAGCTGAGATTATTTGTCGGAACTGTCTACTATTTGCTTTTATACCCCCTATTGCTGGCACTGTCATTGCACAACATTTGCATTTTTCTTTGAAACCCTTTTTTTATGATAATTCTGGTTATTGTAAGCTACAGCAAAACCATAAAATGCCCTAGCGGTGACTTTTGAAACTAAACTTTTCTTTTTACGGAATCTTTTTTCCCATGTTTTGATTAGCCTAAATACCAAGTTTGGTGTCATTTAGGCTATTAGATCGCACTACAAGGCGCTCCAAACACTGTCACTTTAAAAAAGATCACCCTGTACTTTGTAAATTTTAATTAAAATTTCAAGCATTTAAAGTATTAATGTGGTATGATTATATCTTTTATGTAGTTAACGTTTTGACAAAATTAATCTGCCACGTATTTCTTTTTGAGATATTTTTTATTATTAGTAAGATTGAAAGTTTGAACATATTCAAGAAGCTGCCAAACATTTAATCTGTAATTTAGCTTTGTAATTCACACGAAGGTTTATCTACTGAGAGCAGTAATGTGATATTATAAACTAAATAAAAGTTTTTGTGTATATATTACATTCTAATTAGATTAGATTTCGAAAATTCTTATAATCGCAGTTTCTTTCATATAATATACTTGAATGTATATTTCTGTTCTATAAAAATACTTATATAAATGAAAAATAAAGTTTCGAATTTAAGTCTTTGAGAGATTGATTTTTGTACAGGGATGCGTATCTCTTTTCAATAAACCGTCAGTAAACAGTTAATGCCGCAGTGAAATATTTATTTGAGAAATTCAAATTAATTTATTTATTTAAAAACGATCTGTAAAATAGAATATATATGTATATTAAAATTATTAATCTGAGAAATGGACCAAAAAATATAAAATTGAGTTTTTAAAACAACAAAAACTATTTCGATAATTCTAGATTGTTCTTTTGATTCTGGTTTTGGTTACTCACGATTAATCTCGATTTTCAAAACGGTATACTGTATGTTCCAATAAATTAATTACGGCAATTTTAAATTCAGTCAAAGAAGTCTAAAATCAAGGAAGAGCGAACAGTTTTGTATTTTCATTTTGCAATAATTATGTGCGAGTGAATTTTTTTTAAGAGGTGAATATCTTAAAGTTCATAATGATTGATTTTTTCCTTTATTCTATAGCGATAGAATAAAGGAAAAATCAATCATTGTAAAATAAGGATTTATATTCGTTATTGTGATACTTATACCTTACTAGATTTGTGCACAAAATGCTACGAATAAAATGTGAAGTACATTCTGAGAATGTAAGAAGTGTCCGAAACAACATAATCTAATGCAGCATTACCAAATGAGAGCGCCAATATATATATATATATATATATATATATATATATATATATATATATATATATATATATATATATATATATATATATATATAATTAAGGTAGAACACTCGATTTCTGAAATTAGACAACTTGAAGAATTAAGTCTTAATCTAAACATGATAAAACAAATTTACTTTTTTTATCATTTGATAACATTCAATAATATTTGATTTTCTTGGCTTTCATTTGACACATTTTATATAAATGACACATTTTTACAAAATTTCATTAATTTTCACTTGTATTTTAATGGAAAATAAACAAAAAGTTTTATGTCGATAATAGCTTGAAAAAAGCTTTAAAATGATTTCCTCTTAAGTTCAGTCTTCTGGACCACTTTTGTGGAACTTGATTATTAATGACCTATTATTCACATTAAAGTCGTTTGAAAACAATATTGCATTTGGAGATGATTTATTAATTATTCAAAATAAAACTTTCTATGGAGGTTACTCTTTAGTTCAGGAATATTCTGGACTTTCCATTAGTCATATTACTTTCCATTAGTCAAAACTAAAAAAAATTCAGGGCCGTGGTTATCTAGTGGTTTGGGCATTGGCCTTCCGTCCGAAAGGGTGGGTTTCGATTCCCAATGACGCTGAAGACCCACAAAGTACATGTGATATACGTGTTCATTAAATCTATGGGATCGAAAGTCCTGTGGTCTATCGTTGATCAGTTACTACGGATGTAATGGCCTGGAGAAAATTTCATTCTCTTACAGATCAATGTCAAAATAAAGGTAGGGGATCATCTGGTGGTGCCATCTATTGGAGGAGTCTTAGAGCAAAGTCATACTTTCATCCTCTTGGTGCTCTTGTTAAGCGAAAGACGCACCTTTCTGACTTAAATTCACATAGCTAATGCTCTGGGAGCGTGGTTTGTCCAAGTGTCATAAGTAACAATAACAAAACATTCAGTTTCATATAAAGAAAATCCAAAGCAATGATTTATGAGAAATCTTGAGATGATGTCGACACGAATTTGAAGCTGAAAGAGATCTCATTTTCTAATGTAGATGAGATAATATACTTCAGGTTAATACTTGTTGGTTTTAAAATTTATAGAAACATCTATGCTTGAAATATTAAATATAAGGCAATTTTCATTTGCGGAGAGATTTTATTCATGGTTGAAAAGTATGTTTACATTAATTTTGAATAATATTTTAAATTGTAACTGTTTTTGGAATAAAAAACAATGCCGGTTTGTTTTGAAAATTAATTATGAAAACAATCACAAAAAACAGCACAATAAGAACAGTTACAAAGTATACATAAAACAATGCACCACAATAATTTTATAGATTCGGTAACGTAATTTTTAGCAGAGCTAATAATGAAGGGCATTAAACATAACTTCATTTCATCTGGAGTTCGATTTATTGTAGGTAGGTTATGGCGTACACATTTGGAGCTCTATGCTAAGATGCTTGTAGCTCACATTGAAGAAGTATTTGGTGAGGATTTATAGTCAATCGGTTAACATTATTTAAGCAAAGTCGTTTGAAATCTTTTAACTAATTGGTGAACATTAAGAGATATGTCTTGATATGAGCAGAAAATTCGGATTTATAAAATTTATGATAGAGGATAGTTCAAGGATTTTTTATGTTACAATTTTTATTTTTCATTTGGTTTAAAATCTGTTAGACACTCTCTCTGTTAACTCGCAGCAAGCAAGAATTTTAATTTCCGGATTTGTAGATAGTTCAAATATCCAAAAGAATGAGAATGCTCTTATTCCTAATTTTTTTCGTAATTGGTTCCTCAGATGTTCGTATATAGGACATTCTAGGGGAATATGATCTATGATTTCAGATTCACCGCTTTGACAGCGGTCTGTATGCCAGATGTTAAACCTAAATAGATTTGAATTGGTAGGAAATGATTTTGTTCTGGCTCTGGCCAGCCATACGTCTTCTAGTCGGGATTTCTATAATAGCATATGATTTTTGCGAATCGATGTAATATCATTGAACGCTTCAGCATATTTGCTATTTTTCCATTGATTGAGTCTTTCCTTAAAGTAATATTTCTTGATGTGTTGTTCCAGATCTTCTGGAGAAATAGATAATACAGTATATTGACTCACTGTTGCAGTTTTCACCAATGAGTCTGTGATTTCATTTCCTGCAATCCGTGAATGTCCGGGAACCCAATCTAACTGCGTATTGACAAACACTTTTGAGTAGATTGAATCATTTGGAATCCCAGCAGTTGAATAATATTTGCAAGAAAGAGAATCTGTGAAAATGACATATTTTTTGGGTTCAGTGCAAATTTTAGAGACTGCTATAAGTAGTGCCATAGCCTCGGCCGAGAAGATGGAGCTTATGAAACTAATTTTCCCTGTTATTTATTAACTAATAGTAAAATTAACTATTGCAATGCCCACATTTGATACCTGTTTCGAAGCATCTGTAAAAATCAGCGTATCTGTCTGCCATGATGACTCACAAATCTAATGAAATAGTTTACAAATTATATCTTTTGGCAATGATTTAATCTGAAAAGGGACACCCAAGGAACAAATGGAATTTTTTTGACATTTCTGGCCAGTCTTTTAATATGCTTAAAGTATTTATTCCTTGTTGGTCGAGCCACTATTTGGCTTTAAGGGCCAGAGGATGACTACGATTAACTCGATTGTAAGTTAGCTTTTCCCAAGCTGAAGCACAAGGAGATAATGATGACTTGCTTAAATTCCGAATGTAAAAGTTTAAGGAGAGCATTTCATGTCTGGAGTGAAGAGAAATTACTCCTGCTTCTTGTAGAAGTATCGGTATGGGGGTCCAATTTAGGAGGACCTGTGGCAATTCTTAGGGCAATGTGATACACAGTTTCAAGGATTTGGCGATCTGTTGTGCATGCTGAAGTATATATATGACTGCCATAATCCAGAATGGAGACAATAAAGGATTTCAAGATTTGAAGAAGATGAGCGGTACGAGAGCACCCTTTTTATTACCTGTGATTCCTTTTAAAACATTCAACTTTTATTTATTGTCTAGAGTTCTTCCTTCTTGAAGGCGATTGAATTTGTACTGCCACCGAAGTTAGATAAAATAGCTCTGCTAAAAAATTTCGTTATGAAATGAAAATAGTAAAAACATACACACATGTTTGCATATTTTAACATTTTATAAAATTTCTATTTTACATTGCATTTGTTTTAAATCTTGGTGGAAATAAAATTTTTTATATATTAAAATTATATTGTATACCTTTTTTTAAATTTGTCTCCGATAAATATACAATATATTGCTAAGTATTCTTAATTGAACATTACTGTTTAAAAAATAGTAAATTATTTGAAATTGGTAATATTTAATAGAGGGTTGCTATAAGAACTTTATATTTATGTGATTTTTAAATATTTCTTTAGGTATTTTGTTGTAGTTTGATGAAAATAAATGCATCATTATTATTTATTTATATTATTAAAATTATATTTTAGTTAATTTTAATCTTCATTTGGTGTATTAAAAATGAAAGGAAGTTAACAAATCTTGCATAATTATGATGGGAGTGATTTAGGATTTGCTTATTTTTGTGCTTATCTGGTGAAAGAGGGGTAAAAATAGCCAAGGTATTACGTAACTACAGGTCATGTTTGCAATCCGTGCTTACTTAATATTTGAACGGTCCCAAATGGGAAATTGAAAATATTTTTACTTATAATTTCAAACAATGAATATTTTATTACCAAGCAATATTTAATTTCTTGGATTGATAAAGTAGTACTGAGGATTTATTTTAAACAACTCTAATTTGCTACACTAAATTTACTTTCAAGTTAATATAAATGAATGTTGCTAATTGAATTAAACTATAATTAATTAATACGATCTCAGAAAGAAACAGGGAAAAAATATTAGCCGGTCAAATGACCTCTCTGTAATAATGTTTGGAGGGATAAATGCCAGTGTTATAGTAACGAATGAGCACCCATTACTATTGTGGAGTACCTGTTTGAGGCCATGTTAATTAATGTTTGAATCGTTTGCAGTCTGTGCGAAAAAAATTCTTTATTTTAAAAGCCTCGTTTAGTAAAACCATTTTCTGATTCAATTTTAATAAAGAATAAAGTTAGGAAAAGGAGTTGTTTTGCAATGCCAAAATTTGCATAACCTTCATTTTTCAAAAATACGAATATGCGCCTTAAATTTCGCTTACTCGAAACAATTTCTTCATGATACTGGAATTCAATTTTCCCTCAGGGCGTTTATCAGTTCTTTTTTTTATCGTTTGAAGTCATTGTTATCGAAAATTATTCGTTATGCATGAGCATATAAGTTTTATTCTGTTTTAAGAGATGAATGGAACACGGAGAATAAAGTATCCGATGATGTGAAATTTATTTTCTTGATCGAGTGCGATACAAGCTGTACTATTAATAAATGAACCACAAATGATAAAAGCTTAAGATAAGCTGACTAGATATTTTTCGGTGAATACTTCCATAAGCAATTAAGAACACTCTTTCATGGATTTTTCTATGCATTTTCATAAAAAGTTGATAAATAAAATTGATAAAATTTTACCTTCATTGCACGTGTGTGTTTGTGAAACAACATGATACATTCAAGCGTATATATACTTATTGCACGAAGACGAAGTTAAAACAAAAAATAAAGGGCAGATATAAAATTTTATAATTTAAGCAGTACTAATTAGAAGATGTAAGTAAATACTCTATTTATAAATCTTTTGAAATTAAAACATCTACTTAAATTTTTCCTTTGTTTAAAATACTATAATCTTTCTATACACCATACACTTAAAAATAATTTTTTTGAAAAAGTATTTAAATTTAATTTTTAAATAAAACTTTTATAATTACGGATAATTTTGCATTGCATTTATCGTATGTTTATATGTTGCTTAGAAAAATAAAAAAATTCCTTTTTGAATGAACATAATTGTGAATAGTAAATTTAATTTCAGAGAAATGTATTTGCAAAATAATTGTATTTGTACTCAAATTAATGCACGGTATTCATTATTATTAAAATTCTACAAAAAACTCCTCGCCTCTTTCTTTAGACTGTAGTTTTATTTGATAAAATAATTTCATCGATTGTAGTGTTCTTTGATATGAAATGCAAAGACTATTTGATTTAATAAACAAGTAGCAGAAGTGAATGAGAATTCACAGAAGCTCATGAGAAGGCATAAATATTAACTCTATGTAATCCAAAACAATTATGTAGAGAAATTAAAAAAACTTTATGCACATATCAGAATTGTTTCCTCAATACATGTTGCGTTTTTCAATTTATTTTATGATAAGCAATTATTTTTCGAGTGACTTTTTCTCATTAATGAAACCAAATTTTATGACTTGTGTCTGATTCAATATCTTATGACTTGTATTTGATTATGATATGTATTTGACTGTGTCTTTTATTAAAGTAAATACGAAATTCTAGGAGAAATTAACTCTTTCATATAAAATTATTATATTTTTATTTCTCATTGATTGATTCAACTTAAAACTTTGAGTTATCTGTAAATTAAAGCTTTTCACACATTGCAGAAAATAGTGTAAACAATGAAATATCCCTAGCGTTTTTACCCATAAATCTGTTTACAGAAATCAAGAACACTACACTAATTTCTTGTTATTCAGTAGTACACTCGAACTTGATCGAACTTGGATCGAACTTGGAACCATTCACTTTTAAAAAAGTATTGCTACTACTGTGTCAAATAAAACGTGTACTTTTGCTCATAGTGCTTGTCAGTATTTGATGATCATTATTCTATAAGGATAATATAACTTCCTTTTGTGAAATTCTTCAAAACTATAAAAATACTGTTATGAAACTTTTAATCTAATAATACAATCTTCTATATCAGGGGTGGGCAGTCTTTTTTGGATGATGAGCTTTCTTTTAATTGTCTTGCAGTTACCTTGAATGTATATTAATTCTATTCGTCTATCTTTATTTTATTTATTTCTTACTGTTATTTCCATGTTAGCAATATATCGCTTAATTAGTAGTATATTATTAACTAATTAAGCGATATATTGCTAAAAAATGTATTTTTAATATTTTATTTGTCATTAAGCAGGTATATTTTTAGGCCAGTGGATCATAACAATTAGCATCGGCGAACACCCCAAAATGTCTCGGTGGTCCACCGGTCCATCGATGTTCTCTTAATGGCCACTTTTGTTGTATACCATGTTTCTCAACCATCAACTCGCAAAAATATTCAGCCAGCTGTCCAAAATCCTAAGTGTCATCGGTCGACGACCGATATTGAAATAGTACCTACATTACAATAACAATAGATTACTAATTTAGAAAATATGACTGAGGAAGAAAAATATAACAAACTGGCAACTATGTACCTAATCGCCTTTCATAAATTGCAGTGCCGTACACTTAGTACATCAGATTAGTGTGCCCCTGTCTGCCTTGAGTATCGCTGATTATTTGAACGCAAATTATAGCAAATAGAATGCTTCAAAAAATATTTTTATCTTCATGATTTATTTATGCTAAAAAAATTGTGCCAATTGTGTCGAATTATTGAGCCTACCGGTCCGCGATAGAGCACCGAAATATTTTACCGGTCCTTTGAATAAATTCAATTGAGAAACGCTGTTCTATACAGTAAAAACTCTTTGTTAACGAACAACGAATGAGAACACTACTTGATTTTTAAAATTTAAAAATTACTCTTTTAGGATCTGCGACATTAAACGTTTTACATTTTTGTCGTAAATGTTTAAATAACTGAAAAGTATATCTTTACAAAAAAAGGAATTATGAATGCAAAATTGAATGGCAAAACATTGGCTACTCGCGCATCCGCAGTACATCAGTAAGTCTCTCATTTTCCCTGAAACACTTACTCTCTGTTGTCTGGAACCATACGCGATGCTCGCTGTCAACTAGCGACATCTATTTACAATTCTGGATCCTACATGAATGCGAAAATGAATTGCGAAGATCAAACTGCCCTTACCCGATTCCTTAGTGGTCACCTGTCATCAATGACTTTTGTTGGTGGTAATAAGCATTTCAAAAGTTACACTAAGTTTTCTTCAGTACAGATCTCCGTTGGCCACATTTTATCTTGTCAGGAGCTGACCAGGCAGGACCTTGTTCAAGACCTCCCATTGGTAATGGATTTCTTCAGAGTGAATTGGCTCATGTATCTGTTCTCTGCTGTTCAAGGTAATTAGAAACAACAACAATGCGAATGCATAGAAATAAGAGTAAATTTTTGGATATACTGGGTCTTTTATATATTTAATAATGTGCAGGAGTTTAAAAGTTAGGTTACATTTTTAACTTTATGATTTTGTTTACAGCTATTACTTGTAAAATATTGCTAATTCAATATACATTATGAATCACAAATTATAAAACTGTTCTTTTTTTGTGAAAATCATACAACTAAAATAACCCTTCACTGTAATAATTTTTGTAATTTTTTAATTGAAAATTCACTAAAATCAGCTTAAACAATTAAAATGAAAAGAGTATTTAACAACTAAAACAAGACTTACAAATATGAAAATAAATCATTTTACTAAGTGATATTAGGGGGATAATATCTTAATTGACTTCAATGTAAATGAATATATTCTATTTGAAATTGTTATCAATTTATTTTGTAAAAAAAAATGTTTATTTAAAAAAATGAAGTTGTTCAAATATTTTGTTATGTTGTTACTTATGACACTTTGACAAGCCAAGCTCGCTATGCCTTGGCTATGTGAATTTAAGTCAATAGGGAGCGTCTTTCGTTTAATCAGAGCACCACGAAGGTGAAAGTGCGTCTTTTCTATTTAAATCCTCCGGTAGATGGAACCAACTCCCTCAATTTTAACATTGATCTGAAGGGAGAGGAAATTTTCTCCAGACCATTGTACCCATGGTAACTGCTCAATGATCGACCACAGGGCTTTCGTTTAACGAGCGTGTATATCGCATGTACTCGGTGGGTCTTTCGCGGCATTGGGAATCGAACCACGCTCTTCCGGATGGAAGGCCGATGCCCTAACCACTAGGCTAATACAGCCCAAACTTTGTTATTATCATCATTATATGTGTTATTATAATTCAAGACAATCAAGCAGATTCTAGTCAAATTTACATTAGCCGCAATTCCATATAGTGAAAAATTCATAATAACCATATAGATTATCATTACAAATTTATGATGAAAGTAGAAAATCCTTTTTCATATGATATTTTTTAAAGATAATTTACATAAAAATATGTTTCAAATTATCTATTCTCAATTTTTCATTTTTTGTTTGGGAAGAAATAGCAGTTATTTACCATATTTCTTTCTTTTTTTTACATGACTTTTATACTCCTTTCTCTTTCGTATTTCTATGTTAAAAAAAAACTTTTACCAATTCAGTGTTGTGGAATACATATTAGTGCTTCTTGTTCGCTTGTCAAAAAGTCCCTTGGAAAAGGAATACTCCTCGCCTTATTTGGTTTTGAATGGGTTATCTTGAGAAAACATTCTTTCAACAGCTGATGATGACAGCAAAATCATTGTCCAGTATAAATTAGATGACCAAATATTCCTTTAACAACAATTGAAAATAAGCACATAATAGAATTCGGTACTGAGATAACAAAAAGCAGCTGAATTTTTCATAACTTTGATGTATCTTATGACAATGGGAATGCAAAGCATATTTTTTTTGTCCACAAAAATGGGATTTTTTGAATAGGTTAAACATTTTTATTTTATCGGTTCTATAGCTTTTGTCTAAATATATCAATAGTAGAAAAATGGAAATTGCGTAAAAACATTTCCTCAGTATATTAATATTAATATATAATGTGCTTTTTTCTTATAAATGAATTAAACTTTTTCGAAATGATCCACAAAAGTTACTGTTTCATACTTAAATTTCTGAACATATTTATGCACAAAATATTTCTATGATTGTATTGGAATTTCATTTCACAACCAAGATATATTTTGATTTTACAGTACAGTTACAGTTTTTAACTATAATGAGATAATAAAAAAACTTTTACGAGTAAATAAGAAATATTTTATGACAGGTTAAGAATAGCATGAGTAAATTTAAAGTAAAATGTATACATAATATGATTTTGAATTTACTTTGGTATTGAAATTAAAAGTTAAAATATAAGGCTAAATAAAATTTTATGATAAAATACATCTAATAAATAATAAAAAAATTAAATACATATAGTGAAAATCGAAAGAAATCTTTTATCAAGAAAACAGTATTTATTAAAAATATGCATAAATATTAAAATAAAAATTATGTAGGTAAGACTTACATTGTTCTCCATTTATTAAAATTTAATTTACTGTCAGTATAATGAACGCAATTAAGAAACGATTAAATAACAAATAAGAAAGTTAAAATTGAATCTATCGTATACGTAAAAAATATGTATAATATAAATAAGTATGTATTTTTGCCCAGAGGAAGATCTTAAAAGTTCTACGTTAAGACGCTATGTCTCAGAAAAGTGACCTTTAGTTCAAAGTACCGAGGAAAGATTTTATTTTCGCAAGTTTAAAAAATTTTTTACATTTTTTAAACTTGCGAAAATAAAATCTTTAATTAAACTTTAATTTTTAATTAATTAATTAATCTTTAATCTTTAATAAAATGTTTAATCTTTAATAAAATCGAAATTAAAATATACTTAACAAAATATACTTATCTTAAAAAAAGTGCTTGTTGTTCACTTTGATTTTTTAGGTAAATTTCTGAAATAGGAGTTTTTGATTATCAATGACATAAGTTTTCAAAATTTAATTTATGTTGGAAGCAATTTTTTTCTAGAACTTGTTAAAACTTGTTGCAACGTTTTAGAATATATGTGTAAATGTTGGACATAAAGTGTTATATTATTCTATATTCCCCTTTTAAGCATGTAATGGTAATATATGCTATTAAGTTAAATGGCCACATGAGATATTTTAAATTAAGGGAAACTGCAAACAAAAAGCAAATGTAGATTTAAAAAATAATTCTTAAAATCTGAAAAGAAATTCTAATGGACATAATTTAGAAAAGAGGTAGTTTTTTTTAACTAATCGTAAGGCATTTCTGGAAAAATCACAGTATACTCGGATAACTTGCATAGTTACTGCAATTGTTTCACGTTCCACAAAGGAAATTGGGAAAATCCTTGCCCTTACAGATATGAATGGAGAAAAAGTAAAAAAGAAATAAACCCAAACAATATGTATTTCTCGTTTTTCTACAAAACTTGGAATCAAACTTGTAGGTATCCTTTGATATATACTCTGAGCAATGCGATATTACCACAAAGTTACATTTAGCTCATGACAATAATGTCAGAGTTTGAAGAAGGGTAACTTTATTTGACAATTGATCTTATTTATAATTATGGTTGATTTAAGTGGTTTGTTGGTTGGGCTTTATGGCGCAAGGTCCAAATAGGACAAGATGCGCCAAGTTGATCTAAGCGGAATATTTAATTCTTTTACTTTTGAAAATATACTTTTTCTAAAAAGCTTAAAAAGTACCGATTTTTTTTTGGATAAGAAATTATTTTGTAATAACTTATATTGTTATAATCTAGAATTGTGCCTTTATGAAATTAAAAAAAAATGCTTATGTTAAAAGAATTTGATTATTTCTGGCACACCCAGTAGGACTGAAATGTTGCAATATTTTAAGAGAAGTGTTTTAGGTAAGCGTTTACCTATAGGTATCGCTTGATATTTTGACGATTTTTTTGACATTAAGATAAGCCAAAATGTTAATAACAAAATGGATTATTTCTGGCACATCCTGCTTGACTGAAATGTTGCAATATTTCGAGCCAAGTGTTTTGGGTAAAAGTTTACATGCATGTACTCCTTTATTTTTTGGCTATTTTTTTGAAGCCAAGATAGGCGTCAAAATTTGAATAGCAAAATGATAATCCTAAAACTACAATAGTTAAAGAGCTAAAAGTACCATGGTTACCAGAAATAAAATTTTATCGCCAATATTTATCAATACAATATGGGTAACACGGGTTCGGTGTAAAAGTGGATACCCCTTTGAAATCGGCAAATTTTTTGCCAAATTAAGAGGTATCAATTTCTACACCAAACCCGTGTTTTGAGAAAGTATTGAAAAAAATATGATAATTTTCCCTATTCTTAATAACAGTAATAGTTTCTTTCAAAGTCAAAATTCTGCTTACATATTTGATGAGAAAAGGTATTTATAATTACCAAATAAAAATAAATAAAAATAAAGTCGCAGTATAAAATATCGAAATTTTATATAATATATTTGAAGTTTAAAAAGCACTTAAAATTTAAATATTTGATACTTCAAGTGTGTTTAGATAATATGCGTTTTATGAAAAAATTATGTAATTGTCAAGCATAGTTTAACTATTCGATATTTTACAAGTGCTTAGGAATTTGATATTTCATATATGTTGTTATATATAAATTAATTACCAAGCAAAATTTAAATATTTGATATTTCATGTCTTTAGATATTTGATACTTTATATGCATTTAGATTTCCATGTATATATTTCCTATGTATTTAGATCAGTGATTCTCAACCTTTTTTTTCTCGCGTCACTTTTTTAAAAATTTCAAAATTTTGTAGCACACAAAGAAAAAGATAAATTTAACATTGGTTTATTTACTGATAATACACTGTATAAAATAGTTTATGATAATAATTTTGAAAGTAAAATAAAATAATATAATATGTACTACAAAAACAACTGTACGTCCTTTACTTGTAATGGAAAAAGCACAATGATTTTCACTAAATAATTTCTAACATTTTAAGAATTTGGCGGTATACAAAAGTGTATATTACATTAAAAATATCTACATTAAATATGTAATATTTCATATGTGTTAATTATTTCATATATGTTTAGATATTTGATATTTTATATGTGTGTTAATACAAAAAATTTAGCAATTACAAATTGTTTTCATATAAAATTAAATATTCTATATTTCATATGTGCTTAGATATTTGATATTTTATATATATTTTTATATACAAATTAAGTAATCATCTTAATGATTATTTAATAGCTTAAATATTCTATATTTCATATGTGCTTAGATTTTAGAAATTTTGTTTTTAAATAAAAATTAAGTAATTACGAATTTTTGACCATTTTAGATGTTGGATATTTCATATGTATTTTTATACAAAAATTGTAATAGTATATGAAGGATTTTATGTTACTCTAATAGTATTTACATCATCTTATTTTTTTTATCACAACTGACACAGTTTAAGCCAACTTATATTTATCCATAAAAACTTTGAGATATTATTTTGATATTTTAACAAATTCACATTCTGAAAAAATCTTAAATTCAGTTCTTATTTTAAGATATGAAGAGTTTCATAAAAAATTATACGACATAAATTTTAGAATTTAATTTATGTTCTATATAATTCCTACTCCATTGTTTTTCTCTATGAAGAAGAAAATTGATAACAGCTATTATTCAGTATTTTTTTCTTTTTTTGGAGGATCACTTCGGATCAAGAAGAAAATTGATAACCCCTATTATTCAGCATTTTTCTTCTTCTTTTTTTAAGAAGGATCACTTGGTGTTTCAAAAAGTTTTATCGATTTCTTGCTGTTGAATACATATACAAGCGTTTGTGTTTAGTTATTCAGTTACCGAAAGACTCATTCAGTACTGAGTTGGATATATTTGGAGAAAACATAATCGTGTACTTGATAGTGGTTGTGAAAGAATTATTCATTGTAAATTAGGTGATTAAATTTATTTTCGCCATTGAATAGAAAAATAGCCAAGCTTGAAGATAATAGAACAAAAATGCTTCAGATTTTATTTAATAAAAAATGTAGATTTCTTTAAAAAATGTGAAATTTTTATTATGATTTCAAATGAAAGTAATTTTAAGGGGATTAAGTTATTGTCTTAGATATGTTCTGAGTAAAAAAAATATGAAATCAATGAAGGTATTCTTTAAAATACTTCTATTATAAGCATTTGCATGTATTAATTTTTACATCAACCAAGCCTTTTTAGCAAATTTTCCTCAAAAAGTTATTAATTATGAGCAAATATAACATATATTAATAGCACATATAAAATATATATTTTTATTTATTACATAAACATCTATTTTTTGTCATGATATTCAAATTGACTTTCACATTTATTTAGCAAAGAATTGAAATATTTTGTAATAATAAAGAAATATAGTAAAAAAATAATTAGGAAAAGAATTATTTATAAGTAGCATTGAAGTTAGGGATAATTTGTTGTTGTTGTTGTGGTTTATCCTCTTTAAAGATCTGACATTTGTCAGATCAACTCCAATAAATTGTTGACAGTCCAAAAATCGATGACTAGCAGGGGATCTGAGGATAAATCCTCCCGGGAAAGTCCGACGCAATCCAGAATATGTTTCGGTGAGGCTGGATGGTCACAGCATTTTTTACAAGTGGGATAATTTCTTGTATCACGTTCAAACGATAAACGTTTTAGATGTCCACTTGAGAATCTGGCTAAGGCAGTCTGAGATTTTCGGTCACATTTTATTTCTAGAAGAGTTCCAGGAGATGTTCCAGAGTACCATTGGTGTGTTGGTGAAATTTTCCAGATTGAAAGTAGTCTAGATTTTTTTCATTAGAGTAAAATTCCAGATATGTTAGTGATGAACCAGTGGGCGTATTTTCCTCACTGCCCTCTTTGGCCAGTCTATCTGCGGTCTCATTGCCACTAATATTTACATGGGATGGAATCCATTGGAGATTTACATCATGGTCTTGGAAGATGAATTTCAGTTTGAGCAGAATAGATATAATTGTTTCATATTTGAGATAATTTGCATTTTATTAAGCTATTTCTATAATTTTAAGTCAGAAATCAAGAGTTATAACACGCTTGTTATTTACAGAAAATGAATAATGAAGTAAAAAACTTAATTTAAAAATAAAAGTGATACTATATCATTTCTAAATAAGCTAAATGCAAATTAATTGTACAAATATTGTAACTTCATAGCAAAGTAGTTGTAGGTGTGGTTTAAAAGTATAGTTTAACGCATAATAATGTTAAATTTAAATGTGTTTATTTTATAAAAGTTGTATAAAAATATGAATCGAACTTAAAAATGTGTTAATTATTTTATGAATATATGCAAAAAAAATAAAGATAGCTTTATAAAATTTGCAATTCAGAATTATGATACGAGAAGATTTATTTTAAAATCATTTAATATTTTGAATCTGAATATTTGCTACTAGTTAATTTAAACCTTCAATTATAAATACATTATAAATTTTGGCTAATATATATTTTAGATTGCAATTATTAAAAGGCTTCTTCTTATCGAAATGTAAAAAGTATACATTTCCCTTTTATTTATTTAGTTAATTTTTCAATTTATATATTTCAAATTTTAATTAAACCATATACACAGCTTTTTGTATTTTAAAAATTTTAAAGTTGCTTGGATTGTAAGAAAGTATATATTAAATTTAATTTTAGGCGCAGTTCGTTCTCTTTGGACATTGCGCCATAAGACCCAACCAACCGAATATCGAAATGTAATTCTATATTATCATATATTATGCACAAGTGTATGTGAAAAAGATATAAAAAATAAAAATATACGCAAGCAAATTTTGTTACAAATTTTACTAAAAAAATATAAAATTTCCAGAAAATATTTTTTTAATAAAATTTAAAAATATTAGTGTCAGTGTCATTCTAAATATTTTAGGCCGATTTCACTTAATTTTTAGTCTATTTTATTCGATTTTTAGTCTATTCGAAGGTAAAGTGAAAAATTGAATATTTAAAAAAAATTCAAGCTCAAGCATTTAATTTTTTTTCTCTTAAATAGTGCAGGAGAGAATTTTTAAGACTGGTATTAGATCGCTTTGGTAGCCACATCAGTGTAAATGTGCATGCACGATTAGTATTGATCATCTACTGGCACATAGTCAAAATTTATACTCATTTGTTTAATTTAAGTACAATCAAAATTCATTAATGATGTAAAAACGTTTTCAAGCAGAATTATTAATGACTCACCCAATTGCGCTTCATTAATTATTAGTGGGTTTTTGGCGAAGACTAACATTTGTGCATCGTTCAACGTAATTATCCGCTGCTTAGTACTCAGTGGCTTGTCTCTAAAAATTAGAGTGGTTAAAATAATATTGTTTGATAATATAGATCACATTAAAATAGTTTAGTCCTATTTTATATAATCAGGTATTAAACATTTAAATGCAAGATTAAGTAGAAAAGGCGTTCGAATCATTAATAATAAAGTGTATTAAAAATTTTAAGATTTATGTATATAAATTTTAAAAATAGTCAAAATAATAGTTTTTAAATTTGTTTTACAAATTCATTTTTAAATCTCATTTCCATATAAATGCAACCAATGATTTGAATAACAGCAACGAGGAATGCTAAATGTGAGACAAATTAAACATGAACATTTATACACGATAAAATATTTGTTGGTAAAAATATTTGCCAGGCTTTTATTTTATTAAATATGAAATAAATATATTATTATTCATTTAAAAATTTGATAATGTAAAGGAAATATTTAGATTTACAAATTTATAAAAAATACCTGAATTGTTCCTACATTGCCTTTATTTTACAAATGCCCTATTATTTTAATCATATTCTATATTTGCATTTTGAATAACAAAAATTCGTTATTAAGCTTAAAGTTAAAAGCAGTAGTCCATATACAAATTTGTATATTCATGCTTTGTTTCACAGGATATAAATATCTTAATCAATTTTTACTATCCCTTATGGTAATTAGTCTCTTACTTAAATTTATAAAATGCATGTTAAAAAATAATATCAAAACCATATACTCAGAATATATCTTTCTTCTGTAAACTTAAGCTGAAAGATTAGATCAAGGGGCTCACATATTCTTCATTAATCTTAATATAAAAAGATAAACTTATTCGATAATTTGTTTCAATTTTATATTTAATTTTGTCTTAAAACTATTTTTTTTTTACTTTTACTTATATTCATATAAGACTCATTCATTGCTTTAAAATCTATTTTAAATTTTTGATTGATTGATAATATAGACTAATGTATTTAAAATATCCTTTCTATTTACTTATGATTCTTCTGTTATAAGTAATATTCTTAGTGTCTTAAATTTAGAATACAAAAATCCAAGCTTTACTGCCTGCATTTAAAAGATTACAATAATTATTTTATTCCTCACCTGGGTTTGCGAAAATGGTTCACATTGAAAAATTGATTCCAATCAATTTTATTTATCTCTGCAGAGAATTCTAAACGGAGAAAACACATAGCCACTAAATAATTGTTAAATCAAAAGTAATTCCAGCCGGTGTTTTGGAGTATTCAGAAAGTGCCAATTCTGATTATGATCTTGTTATTAAATTTTAATTCAAAACTGCGAAAGATTTAAAAATGTTGGGATGATAAACTAAATGATTCTTAAAGTGAAAATTGAGAGAGTGGATCCTCTAGTGGTGCCATCTATCGTAGAAGCTTAGAGCAAAATCGTATTTTCAACTTCGTAATGCGTTGGTTAAACGAAAGATACCCTACAGATTTAAATTCGCATAACGAGCTTGGCTCGTCTAAATGTCGTAAGTAACAGAAACTAATTAATTCCGTTCAAGATCCTTCCCGTATGAAAAATTATAAGAAAGAATAATCTATTTATTATTTTTAGCTTCATTTACTGATAGATTTGTTGTTTTCTTATTCTTATTAAGGTTTTTATATCAATATTTATTGCAATTTTTCATTCATGTTTAATTATTATCTATCTTAATTTGCGCAAAACAATGTATTTTCTGTCTTGAAAAATTCTTTCATTTTTTATTTTGACCGTAATTCTACTAGTTTTTTTATTACTCTCCTAACTTATATTTAATTATTTTTCATTTTGCACCTAACTACATGTACACTTAGAAAACTTTATGATAATTTAAATCTGAGTACAAAAATCGCATATCTGTGCAAAAATTATGCCCAGCACACAAATTCTCCCTTAAATTATCTACAATTTAAATTATACTGTATTTTGAAGCAAGTATAAATGCATAATAATTTAAGTGTATTTTCGAGATTTTTTAAATTAATTTTCATCTTGAAAGTAATTAAAAGTTAATTTCAAGGTGTAAATAAATTTAAATATTATGAGCATACAATTATATCATTTAATTAAATTCATTTTAAGCAGTAATTTATTAATTATAAATTTTCTAAAATGAAAAGCATTAATTATTTTTCTGAAATATTCGTCTTAAACATAAAAAAATTGAAATACTGTTGTTATAAAACTATTTAACTGCAAGAATTCTATCTAAAATAGTTTTTAAAAAATCAAATCTTTTTTTATTTAAAAATAAAATTTTTCTGTAAAAAATAAATGTGACAGTTTCGAATATTTGGTAGTTTTACTTATCTGAGAAATTATTCCTATACTTAATTAAAATCTTGTCACAGCTTTTTTTCCGGTGAATGAATGTAAATACGTTAGCTGAAAATAATCAGGCGCGTCAAAGAATTCTTAAAAAAGGAATATACTGTATATCAGTATTTATTTCTTATTAGTTATCTTGGCGAAACGTTCGCACAACAACCAAAGTGTAAAATATCATATTGTTTGCTGTTTTCTAGAGGATCAACTGGTTTCTTTTTTTTTAAAAAAATAATATTTTGTGTTGAAAGATGTGTAACTGATGTTTAACATTCTCTAATACTTTTTCATTCTGGTAAATAAAAAATTACCAGATTTGTTACTGAAGTTGAAGTATTAAAAGTAAGCTTCGCTTTGCACTTCCGCACTTTAAAAACAACCACTTTCTTGAAAAAGTTATTTCTAATACATTCAACTATGAAACACTGTTGCAAAAGAAAATTTTTTTTAAGAAGAATCCCACCAACACGAGATTAATTTTCTTGCTTTTCATGAAGGCACGAAGACATTGCAAATATATCTGTTGTGTCACTTTCTGTAAGATTTAAATTATTACTGAAATTTATCATAGTTAATGTTAAATTTTAACTTAATCTTTATCTTTTAACTATAATCTAACCGAATGCAATCACTTAGTAATCATTTTCAGGAAGAGAAATTTAATTTGTGCATGCCTATGATTTCATAAAAATAATTTCTGCTACAAAGCATTAAGTATGAATGAAAAATTATTAGTAAAGTGAA